>CM069450.1:16659685-17101272 GCA_035610835.1 Ophiura sarsii | reverse complement strand
GTTTTTTAATCTTTTACTCGTTGCCATGGCAACAGCCCAATTTAGATTTTAGCCATTTTTGGTCAATATCAGTTAAAAATAGTCGAAATTTACCGCACATTCGTTATCTTATTGCAGCAATATGCAAGATTTTTTTTCAAAAGTAGCTATTACTTGATAAAAACACATCTTTATACTTTAGACACAAATTAAAAAAAAAATTAAAAAAATTGTTTTGATGTATTTTCTGACCTGGCAACACTGCTAGTTTTGACATATTAAGAAAATTGATATTTTAGCCTATCTTTGCATCTCGTAAAAACTACTTGCCAGGGCACTCAGGATATTGTCCTCATAGGAGGAGGAAGGGATGACTTTACCCTACTCATATCTGATGAAAACAGCTTGGGGTATTATATACTTTAACGGCAGTGTTGCCAGATAATGACGCATTTTGGAAAAATTACAATATTTCGTTTGTTACAAATAATGACATTCATTTTGATACTGAAGCCATTTTATTACGACAAATTGGATTTAGTATATACCAGATGTTCCAGGGACTTCCATAGATACCCGTTAAGTAAAGCAGGTGGTAATATAGGGCATATACTTCTACTCTTGTTGCCAGAAAGTTCACAGTTCGGCAACATTGCTATATTCAGATAATTTGATTTCGTATATTAGTCGGGTATGTACAGGGGAGTGCACGTGCACCCCCAGTACTAAACCAAACCAACTTTTTAGGTGTCTTTTAGGGTCCTTAAACACATTTTAAATGTTAACAGTGAAACAAAATGGGATGCTCTCCAGATATCCAAGATGGCGTCCAAAATGGCCGCCAAAACAGCTGCCAAAACAGGTCAAATCTCATAAAATGACATATAGCAATCAAATTGTATGGTGAAAGTATAGTTGTAATAGTGGGATGTATGTATTAGACCACTAGACACTCATATCTAGAAGTTTTGCTTTGTTAACACACCAAAATCCAAGATGGCCGCCAAAATGGCCGCCAAAAATGTTAAAATTCCATATATTGGCATATATAAACCAACATGTATGATCAGAGTAAAGTTTTAACAATGGGATGTATGTGTTAGACCACTAGAAACTCATACCTAGTATTTTTACTTTGTTCACATATTTTAAAATCAAAATGGCCGCCAAATTAATGGCCGAAATTGGTCAAAAGTGGTCAAAATTCCATGAAATAGGCTAATATCAACTGAAATGTATGATAACAATATAATTTTAACGATGGGATGCATGTGTCAGACCACTAGTAGCTCTTTTCCAGTATTTTTGTTTTGTTAACCCAAAATGGTTCCCGAAGTGGCTGAAAATTTGTCAAATTCCATAAAATGGGATAATATCAACCTAAATTTACGATGAAAATTTAGTTTTAATGGTGGGATGTATGTATTAGACCACTAATAACTCATACCCAGTATTTTTTAAATTTTTTAACATAGTTCAAAATCCAAAATGGATGCCAAAATGGCCCCCAAAATGGTTCCCGAGGTTGCTGCAAAAATTGTCAAATTCCATTAAATGGGATAATATCAACCTAAATGTATGATGAAAATATAGTTTTAAGGATGGGATGTATGTATTAGACCACTAGTAACTCATATCTAGTATTTTTGCTTTGTTAACATACTTTAAAATCCAAAATGGCCCCCATAATGGGTCCCAAAATTACTGAACAAATTGTTTGAATTCCATAAAATGTGATGATATCAACCAAAATATATGATGCAAGTATAGTTTGAACATTGGGGGTATGTAATAGACAACTAGTAACTCATATCCAGTATATTTGCATTGCAATAACATACTTTAAAACCAAGATGGCCACCAAAATTGCCGCTGTCAATATAAAAATAGTCTACATGAGTGTATGATAATTCGAAATAGATATTGTCAGAGTGTATACATACATATATACTGTTATACTGTACACAGCGCCCTACATCGGACATTAACGGTACAGTACCCCTGAAACCTAGGGACATGAATTTTTATGTACACAGAACGGGATGATCCCCTACTCTTTGCGAAGGAGTATGTGACCTTTAACGTGCTCGGATTTTGCTCTTCTGATGCACGAGACCACCATTTATACGTGACTTCTGAACCACGATGCAATTGAGACTAAGTACCTTGCCTAAGGATACAAACATGTTGGCCGTAGCGGGGCTCGAACTCGCAACCTTTGTATCGTGAGACCTGCGATCTATCCGCTAGACCACACACGCTCTCATCAAATTCACCAAATAATATGTTCTAAACTGCTAAGCTATTGCTTTTATAAATAAGGCCCACCTCTGTGACAATTTGATTCAGTATCACTTTCCAAACTGGCTGCCAGAATGGATAAGTTGATGTTAAATGACCTAACACATTTGTTTTGTATTGTAAATGACCATATTATGTGAATGCTATCACATTAAAGTTAGGGTATTGGTAAATGTACAATTCTGGCAGCCATTTTGGAAAGTGCTACAGAATCAAAATTGTCACAGAGGGGTGCCTTATTTCTAAAAGTAATAGCATAGCAGTTTAGAACATACTATTTGGTGAATTTGATGTAATATACACTCTTACAAGATCTATTTTGGATTACCATACACTCATGTAGACTATTTTTACATTTACAGCGGCAATTTTGGTGGCCATCTTGGTTTTAAAGTATGTTATTACAATGGTCATTTAACATCAACTTATCCATTCTGGCAGCCAGTTTGGAAAGTGATACTGAATCAAATTGTCACAGAGGTTGATATTATCCCATTTAATGGAATTTGACAATTTTTGCAGCAACCTCGGGAACCATTTTGGGGGCCATTTTGGCATCCATTTTGGATTTTGAACTATGTTAAAAATTTAAAAAAATACTGGGTATGAGTTATTAGTGGTCTAATACATACATCCCACCATTAAAACTAAATTTTCATCGTAAATTTAGGTTGATATTATCCCATTTTATGAAATTTGACAAATTTTCAGCCACTTCGGGAACCATTTTGGGGGCCATTTTGGATTTTGAACTGTGTTAACAAAACAAAAATACTGGAAAAGAGCTACTAGTGGTCTGACACATGCATCCCATCGTTAAAATTATATTTTTATCATACATTTCAGTTGATATTAGCCTATTTCATGGAATTTTGACCAATTTCGGCCATTAATTTGGCGGCCATTTTGATTTTAAAATATGTGAACAAAGTAAAAATACTAGGTATGAGTTTCTAGTGGTCTAACACATACATCCCATTGTTAAAACTTTACTCTGATCATACATGTTGGTTTATATATGCCAATATATGGAATTTTACCATTTTTGGTGGCCATTTTGGCGGCCATCTTGGATTTAGGTGTGTTAACAAAGCAAAACTTCTAGATATGAGTGTCTAGTGGTCTAATACATACATCCCACTATTACAACTATACTTATACAACCATACAATTTGATTGCTATATGTCATTTTATGAGATTTGACCTGTTTTGGCGGCCATTTTGGACGCCATCTTGGATATCTGGAGAGCATCCCATTTTGTTTCACTGTTAACATTTAAAATGTGTTTAAGGACCCTAAAAGACACCTAAAAAGTTGGTTTGGTTTAGTACTGGGGGGTGCACGTGCACTCCCCTGTACATACCCGACTAATATACGAAATCAAATTATCTGAATATAGCAATGTTGCCGAACTGTGAACTTTCTGGCAACAAGAGTAGAAGTATATGCCCTATATTACCACCTGCTTTACTTAATGGGTATCTATGGAAGTCCCTGGAACATCTGGTATATACTAAATCCAATTTGTCGTAATAAAATGGCTTCAGTATCAAAATGAATGTCATTATTTGTAACAAACGAAATATTGTAATTTTTCCAAAATGTGTCATTATCTGGCAACACTGCCGTTAAAGTATATAATACCCCAAGCTGTTTTCATCAGATATGAGTAGGGTAAAGTCATCCCTTCCTCCTCCTATGAGGGCAATATCCTGAGTGCCCTGGCAAGTAGTTTTTACGAGATGCAAAGATAGGCTAAAATATCAATTTTCTTAATATGTCAAAACTAGCAGTGTTGCCAGGTCAGAAAATACATCAAAACTATTTTTTTAATTTTTTTTTTAATTTGTGTCTAAAGTATAAAGATGTGTTTTTATCAAGTAATAGCTACTTTTGAAAAAAAATCTTGCATATTGCTGCAATAAGATAACGAATGTGCGGTAAATTTCGACTATTTTTAACTGATATTGACCAAAAATGGCTAAAATCTAAATTGGGCTGTTGCCATGGCAACGAGTAAAAGATTAAAAAACTAATCTCGTTTTTCTGATATGCTACCAAAGTACTTCAACCTGGCCAGGAAAAAAAAAAAAAAAATCGGCGAGCTTTGCCACCTATACTCGATATTTACCTGAGATGACTCTTAAATCCCTTAGTCTGATCATCTACAAAGTGGAATGGAAAAGTCTGCCCGCAGGGATCAGCGAAATTCCCATGCGCCGCGTATCCCGTGAAAGTTTTGTTTTTCACGCAAATTAGCACGCGCCTGTTCGCTTAATACGCGACGCTGTTGTTTAGAATGCCGGAAATGCGTGCTGCGTTAACCGCTATGTTTTTGGCGCGTTTTGAGGGCTTGGTCACACGCGTTGTTTACGCATCGGGGGCTCGACTTTTATCAAACCATCATTTTTGCCGGGGTGTGGCTGAAGCAAGTAATAAATAAAACAAGGCTTTGGGCAAGAGTTAGTGTCAAGGAGTTTGGAAAGAGAGTAGGATACAAAAATAAAGGACAGAGAAAGATTTTTAATCCATGAAACATCAAGAAGTATCAAAAAGACTCACACTGGAGTTTTATCCGAAGGTGTTATGTTGTCTTTTTGTTTCCTTTCGATATTGTCCATATCTGTCCCACTCGCCCGTCCATCCAAGACCTGTTTATTTAATTATTGTCATCACTAATTATGGTATCCCTATTACTTTTTATCGTTGTTTTGTTAGCTATGTTCTCAATTAGTTCAACTCGATGTACTAATTTGTCACTATATATCAAACATAATATCAATTATAAGTGTCATTTGACATAGGCCTACATATTAATTATTATGGGCGAGTGTATGATCGGAGAAGCATAGTCGGGCAGGCAGATGTTATCATGGTTTAACTTTGTATAGGCCTAGTTATGTGCACACGCGGCAATCTAAAACAAGGGGGGTGGGTGGGGGTATAGGGAAGGGTAGGGCTGGACATCCTCTCCAGTATTTTAATATAATATCCATTATAAAGCTTAATTTATTTCAGTTTGCGTTTGGGTGTTAGGCCTATACGGTTTGGTAATATGCCATAATCATGATAATATCAAACAAAATAAGTTCCAAGATATTACCAGGTTAATAATCAAGTCATGTTTCTTCTATGCATCTTCCTAATATTTCATGGTTAAATTGAATAATAATATATATATATATGAAGAGGTATTTTGCAAAAGGCCGGGCTATGGTGCATTTTTTCAAAAAATGAGTTTGATATAGAAATGTATAGGGAAAAATCATATGAACATTGAGTAATAAGTGTTATACCTAAACCTAATTCCCTTTTTTCAGTTGCGCTGGCATATCGAGGGTCAAGTTCAGTGCAATTTTTGGCTTTTTACTTTGATAAAATCAATATTCGTGACGTGACTTTGATCAGGAAGCTTACCTGATTCCGTCCCTGAAGTAGAAGAAGAAGAACAAATTTATCAGACAGCTGCGACCAAACGACGTCATAATTAAATCTTCATCACCATTTCTCGCTTTCTCTCTTATTTTTCCAATTTTCTCACCTTTACTAAGTTTATACTAAATCTACAGGAAGGGCTGATTTTCTCGTAACTGCGTCACGGTGCATTTGAAAATGAAGCAGGATATTAAATATTAAGGTTAACGGTTTGTAAAATGACTATGAACAGGTATTAAACAGTAGAGTGTCCCCCGGCCCCTTTTATTTTCTGTAAATACACTGGGTTGAAGGGGGCGAGGGTTTTTGAAATACAGTGCAGGACTTATAGTGGGTTGGAGTGATGAAGACTTGCAAACTGCACTGGGCCTATAATGATAAACTTTGATGATTAGCCGCGATGTTGCGCACAGCGTGTAATATTTGTCAACTGGTTTAACGCGCACGCGTCACCATTTAATTTGCCAACTCAAAACATTCCACGCGCGTTCGCGCTCGTTAGCAATTAACGCACGCGTTTTCATGCGTTACGCTTCCTGGAAATTGTAGGCGCACTTCGAATGCGCATGAAAAGGTATGGCTTCTTTTTCACACTCTGCATCATGACAAAGGTGGGTTTTTAACACACGTTTGAGGTTATTTTGATACCAAGAAAATAACGGTTTGTAATCAAACTTTGCACGAAGTTGGGGATTCATATGCTTCTCATAATATATAAAGAACAGGATTTGAAATTGGTGTATTTTCCCGTAAACCATGATCAAACGGCGGTATTGTCACATTTTCACCTTCATCGGTTGATTTCTTTATGTTCATTTTTGAGTAAAATGTGCAATTTTATGGAAACAATAAGTCGATAAATACTGCATCTGATGAAACGTAAGTAGGCTTAATGGAAAGAGCATGATCATCGCTAGGAATCGGTTTTTTTGTTTAATTATAATTTGCCTAGTTCAAAATTTAGGGGTCTTTTTGTGGAAATGGACGGTTTTTTAAATTCAGAATGTTGACTTTTATGCCTTATTTGGTAAATAAATCACAAAGTATGTCTAAAATCAACAAACAAAAAAACCGATTCCTAGATAATTTTGTTAAGATTACAATACATCTAGAACGATAACTTTCGACAAAATATATTTTTAGTTATCTTGACAAAACCTAAAATACGTGTTTTTTATCATTTTTTACCAAAAAGCTCAATTTTTGAAAAAAATCATGTTCATGGTTAGATTTATTGAACCCTTTACTTCAAGAAAATGTATACTTTTATATGGATTAAATGAATAATGACGAAGCTACGGCAGTTTTACGGAGGCTGTACCTGAAGGTGCACAGCCCCCTAAGGGAAAGGGACGGCTCTTAAGAGTGATTTTTTCTAAGAAGATGCAGAAGGTGGGTCGGCCGATTTCAGTCATGTCATTATGTGATGAACAGTTAGTTGAAAGTCTACTACAAAAGCACATAGGGTCATTCCGTGTCAAATTACCCCCCCCCCCCCCCCCCCCCTAAAAAATGGAATTTTTAAACCTACCCTCTTCAAATGTGCTCAGACTTGGTTTATGAGGTAATTTGGGCTCAACAAGCTGAAATTTCAAATTTTAAAGCCACCCGATTAAAGGTATATTATGTGATCTTTTCCAGGGACGCCCTCAATCCTCGGAAAACAAAATTGGAAGCAGATTTTATTGCAGATTTACATTTCTGATCATACAAATGTAAATCATGAATATATTCCAAGTTACAGAGCGATACGATTCCTAATTACCTCAAATTCATGGTTTTAGAGTGAATTTAGAGTAAACTTCCGGGACAATCTATTTTTCAACCTCTTAAAACCAAGATTTTGAAGTAATTAGGAATCTGTAACTTGGAAGATGATTTATGATCAAAAAAATCTGCAAGAAAATCTGCATTCATAGTAAAAATCAATGATAGAGGGCGCTACTTGGAAAAGATCACATAATATGCCTTTAACGTTTTTTTGCGCTATGGTACGTCCTTTATTGACTTGGGCGCTTTGGTTTGTGATGAAAACACCCCATCCATCGCTATACCAATTTTTGCGAAAAAGCACCCCAAAAGGCATGAACATATAATACGTATACCATCTCAATGTGAGAGGGGGGGGGGGGGGGGGGGGGGGGTACTCCACGTACCGTACAAGAAAGAAAATACAACTAGTATATTGTTTTTATTTAGTCTCATTCTCTCCATCGTTGTCTTTAATTCAGTATACAATACAATATGTGGATATTCCATACTTTCAAGCAATTTCTGTTATAGATTCAAGGGTGAATATTTTGTCATGAATGTGCAGTGTACTTCAAGAAAATATTCACCATTGGGTAGAAAAATACAGCCAGTATGCATTTATTTTCCTTAGTATCTTCACACAATGTTGACTGAAATAATATGTATAAAATAGTTGATTTGGTATACCGTTTTACGGTACTAAATATATATATATATATATCATGTAGAATTACAGATATGATAATTTTGTTCTTTCCAGTCCTTCTCAAAGTTGGATAGTTGAGCAAAATGGTAAAATTTCCATGCGTACTGCATGAAAGCCGGCACATTTTCGAATGACAATATCTTGGTAACCAATATTGGTCAAATCAGTTGGTATTTGTATCTTTGGAAAGGTAATTGCACCAACAATACAATTCTGCCATTGTTTTTCATGTTAGAACAATTTGAAGTACATGGTGACCTCTAAGCCTAGTATGGTGACCTCTTAACCTTGAATTTGACCTTGTGGATCATGTGATCTGGAGATGAACTTCAGTGAAAACCATTACCCCTACATGTACATGTTTTCTATATGATGTCAGATAATCAAAGATATACTATTATTTGTTTCCATATCAGCTTCTCTCAAAGTTGGATAGTTTTGCAAAAACGTGAAATTTCATAGGAATGAATATGAATAATATAGACTTTAGGGCTTAGGCCAACAAAATGTAATACTTTGTCTCAGCAGCCCGCACGCATTGCTTTAAAAATGAGATTTCGCGCGTAGCGCTACGCGCGGCAGCAATATTTTTCTTCTTTATTTCCCGATTGTTTATATATTTTTTTTAAACTAGTTAGTTTCGACGATACTCGGTAACCTTGTGACTGAGAACACACATTCAACTAACTTTGTGAAGTTAAGAGACAAAGAGAACACAAGCATATAATGTGCATTGATTATATCTGATTACTTTTATTAAAAAGACAAAAGCAAAAACCATTGACTATATTTTAATTTTAATTTTAAAAAATCGCATAGGACAGCTCTTTTTTGTAAAAAAGAGTAAATGCTTTTTAGCCAATGGTTGCTGAGACAAAGTATTGATTTTTTTGTTGCCTTGCATGTAATTGTATAGGGACAAGCATTTTTTTGCCGAAGTATCCAACTTTAAGAAATACTGGAAAGAATACAAAACATATCTCTAAATCTTATGTAGAAAACATGTGGGGGTATAATTTTCACCAGTAGTCACCAAGTCACGTGATCCACAATGTCATATTCAAGATCAAAGTAAAGGTCAAAAGGTTATCAAACCGTAACATGGTCCTACTGTACATGAAAAATAAGATTCCTTTCCAAAACACCAATAATTATCAACCAATTTGACAACGTGGTTATCGATTTATAGTCGGGAGAAACTACTACTTCAAAACATAATAATAGCTGCGTTCAGACAGGCGTAAATTCGTTAAGAGTATAAGATCGGAGTAAGGTCGGATCAACGATTGTCCATGTTAAACTTCCGAGTAGTGACCGTGTGAACGGAAACCGTGTTAACTAATCCTATTCCTACCTTACTCCGACCCGATTTAATCCTGAGATTTCTCAGGAGTAACGCGATTAACACGAGCTGCCGTTCGGATTAGCACGCCCATGTGGATGCACTTAACACGATCTCTGGCGTAAACTTTCGCCGAGGATGTGACGATGCCACAAACGCATCCGATGCTGCTCGTGCTCATCCCTATCAGATCGTCTGCCTTGAAAAAATACCGCTGTTGTTATCAGCATAGGCATTAAATCTTGTATACCACCAGAGAGAAATTTCGATCTTGAATTCATGTTTACAAGCGAGCGATAAATAAACCTAGCTGAAATAATCGAATAAAGGAACCGACAATTTGGAAATAACGGAATAAATCGTATTGTAAACTGGAAACCAATGCTTAGCACCAGGCTGCCGAAAACGGGATTTGAAATAATCAGAACTCCGATATTTACTCCTAAGCCCCCTGCGATGGTCGTGTTAACTTTATCGGAAAACTTCGGAGTAACGTTGTAGGCCTATTTAGTACCGTGTGGACAACTGTCCGGAGTAGAGGACATTTTTGTGGAATTTTGATTGCTGCAGGGTCTAAATTTACACCGATCACTTATGTCCGTCTGAACATGCCTTGTGTGTTTGAAAATGGTGTATATTTTTACTCCACATATTTTCATCCAGAGATGTAATAGACCTACTGGTGGTAAAAGTCGCAAATGTACCAACGGAACCTACCTATGCCTCTTAGTAAGGTAAAGTGGTACACAACATATAATGTATATTGTCAAATTTTACGGGCCTCCACCCCCTGATTGCTGCAGGGTCTAAATTTACACCGATCACTTATGTCCGTCTGAACATGCCTTGTGTGTTTGAAAATGGTGTATATTTTTACTCCACATATTTTCATCCAGAGATGTAATACTGGTAAAAGTCGCAAATGTACCAACGGAACCTACCTATGCCTCTTAGTAAGGTAAAGTGGTACACAACATAATGTATATTGTCAAATTTTACGGGGCCTCCACCCCCCCCCCCCCCCCCCCCCACCCCCCACTGTATCCGCCAATGCTAACGACTGACTGTGTGAATGAAACTCGTGGCGCTGACCTCGGACATGTCTGTCCTAAAATTTAAATATTTCAATACCTTAGAACATTGTGCACGAAGTTTTTGCTACGACATCTTAAAATCGGTGGGCAAGTATATTCCATTATGGGCCCGAGGATAAATACTAATTTATATATCAAATAATTAAAAGAAACCCAGCAACCCCATCCCCCATCAACGTGTATTTCGGTGCCAGGCCGGTACTCGAATCCTGACCTGAGACAATACCGCCAATGGGCAAAATTTCAAATTATATTAACTGATGATACCTCAAAAATTAACATCACTCACCAAATAAAATTGTATCATAATTATAAAGTAAACATATTGAAGTTATAGATTTTCATTTTTGTTTGTTTCAAATTTGAGTTCGAGTTTTTCACATTGAATATCTTGACAATATTAAGTTTTTTAATGGATATATTTACAACCTTGGGTTGTTGTATTGAATATTTTCTCAGCCTCAGGTCTATTTATTGCAGTATTCTTATTTATTTACATTTTTCCATCCTTAGCTACCAAAAAGTGAATACAACCTGAGGTTAGGTAACCTGAGGTCGAAAAGTGTATGAGCATTTCCATCTCTGCATACGTAGCCATGTTTGGATACATCGAATGATACATCTAAATTTGCTTATGTATGTATATAATACATACATAAGCAACTGTTATTATTCATCTGGTCGCCATTTTCCTTTTTAAAGGATTTTTTTATTGTGTGTGCTAACGACTGACTTGGTGAATGAAACTCGTGGCGCTGACCTGTGTCAATACTGACCTAAAATGTATTTTAAATAAACATATTTTGGATGAAGTTAAATACCTTAGAACATTTCTTGTGCACGAAGTTTTTGCTACGACGTCTAAAAATCAGTGGGCAAAAGTAGGTATTCCATTTGGGCCCGCGGATAAATATTAACCTCACAATTTTCGCCAATTTGGAACTGATTAAACTATAGAATCTAAACAAATTGATATACGGGGGTGGGGGGTGGTTGATGCGGAGAGCCAAATCAGTTATCAAATAATTTTAAAAAACCAGCAACCCCATCCCGTATCAACGTGTATTTCGGTGCGAACCCCGACCTGAGACAATACCGCCAATGGGCCAAATCCAATATTATGTCAACTGATACCTCAAAAATTAACATCACTCACCAAATAAAATTGTATCATAATTATACGAGGGGGTATCAAAAAGTTTTTGAAATCACTCAGAAGTGAAAGAGCTATATCGATGAAATTTTGTCAGTGTAATCACTGGTCCTTAAAAACATTATAATGCAAAAATGGTCTCATAAGTATGTTTGCTTTTTTACAGGTGGCGCTAGATGCCAAGGCCATGTAAATCAATGACGTCTTCCAACGGTGATGTGTACATGGTAAATTATAATGGTCCAATAACTGATTCTTGTGGGACGCCTTCCAGAAGAGTATTATGCTCAGAATTTGTTTTAGGTCTCAATTTATCTATGTAAATGACAACTTTTCTTAGCCTCATACTCCTCTGGAAGGCTACCCACAAGGATAAGTTTTTGGACCATTATCGTTAACCATGTACATAAAAAGTAAACATACTGATGAGACAGTTTTTGCACCATAAAGTTTTTGAGAACCAGTGATACACTGACAAGATTTCATCGATATAGCTCCTTCACTTCTAGGTGATTTCAAAAACTTTTTTATACCCCTCGTAAAGTAAATATATTGAAGTTATAGATTTTCGTTTTTGTTTGTTTAAAATTTGAGTTTTTCTATCGGAAAGAATGGCGTTACCAGTCACTGCCTGTAAGAATGTACCGTGGGGGAGGGGGGGGGGGGGGGGGGTATTATAATGTATTATAATACCAAATGGACATACATCCAACATTATAGCTCTCTGAGTGTTTTGGTTTAGGCGTAAACATTTTTTCGCGGAACGTTTAGGGTAACCAAGCCAAATATTCTATAGATATGTTCAAATTTTAGGGAAAATTATCATTATAATGCATTTCAAGAAAAAGGCGAACAAAATTCACCGATTAACTCAAAATACAATTGGTCCATTATTTCCCAAGTCTAATCATTTATATATATAGCTGTATTCTTTGATACATTTGTTGTCTGCCACCAACATTTTGTCATCGATGATGTTCAGACCGCGAGGACTTCCGAGTCCTTTGACAACACAACCTTTGTAATCTCCAGTAGAAGAAAACTGATGGATACCTTTCTCTCCGTAAGCATTGACAATAAACAGATCGTCGTCCTCGTTCCAGCAGACACAACGTGGACACCATGCGTTGACACCGGCAGGTGCGTTGACAGAGAACAGTAGATGTCCGGAGTTTGTCATATCAACAACTGCAACTGTTTTACAGCAACTATTACACGATACAGCAAGCTGGTCATGAGAATTGGCGGCAATATAGTGTGGATGTACGCTGACTTTAAAATCCCTTATACGTGCCCCATCCTCCGTGTGAATGCTGATACACTTGTGATTAAATTCTCCCACCACGACCTGTTGTTTACGGTCAATGGTTATTCCTACTGCTCGGTAGATTCCAACACAATTGTCTGGAACTATCGAAAACGCACCTCTTGGTTTCTCCGTCAGATTAGGAAAATATCTATATACGAATATGTCGTAGCCCGTTGTATAGTACTCTCCTTTGGCATTGACAGTGACTCCAAACGGGCGTCTATTCTTACGAGAAAGACACTTGCATTCTCCGTTGCAATTGCTGTCCATTAGGCCTACGTATGTCTGATAACCGAAGTCAACGAAGCAGATATCCACGTTATCTGGACCTTTAACAACATTGGATATAACGTTCATCACTTTGTCACACGCGATTTTTCTTTCAAATGTCCAACAACCATCCTTGATCGGCTTCACCTCGGTATCAGTTGACACTAACCCGAGAACCACTGGCTGCTCAACTACACCAATGGCGTTGAAGATTACTTCTTCGACTCTATTCTTCTGCGTTGGAGGATGTTTCAAATCACACAGCTCTTGCAAGGATGATGTTACAGAGGCATACATCTGAGCAACGTCGTAGTCAGATCCTGTTTGAGTTAGTTGTGTAGCAGTCTCCAGAGAAGTGCGAAGTTGTGATCTTAAAGTACGAAGCTCTTCCGTGTGCATTCCGATCGCCTTTCGTCCCGATGCGTCTGTTCGAGTAATTTCAGCGGATAGTTGGTTGTAATTGGCGTCTAAACGCGCCAAAAAGGACGATTTAGCGCTTTCATATGATGTCGAGAGCTCTCTTAGTGCTTGCTTCATTGAAGCTTCAAGTTTATCAGACGTTTCACTATCATCCTTAATGCTTTCATTTACCTCAGTAGCAAGTTTTTTACATTCCTTGGCGAGTTGATCAATGGTGTCTCTATGACCTTTGGTTGCTACCTGAAGGTCAACGAAATCATGTTCAGGTTTGCAGTGATCAAATACAGTGCAATCGCGACAGATCAAGGTCCCGCAAGTCTTGCAGAAGATCCAGAGTACCTGACCTTTGTGTTTGGTGCAGTACGCAACCCTTTCGACAGGATCTGATTTCCCCGAACGCAGCTCGTCCAATGTGAACGTATGGTGGTTTCGTACTAACCTCAAGGTTTTATGTGACTTAAGACAATTTTCACAGAGAAAGTCATCACATTCAACACAACGAGCGACGGCTGCTTGGCCTGATCCCTCACAATTGGTACATGGAATCATACAATCCTTACTAGCAAGTTTGATATGCACAGTTTTTCGATCTTTCAGTTTCGTAACAAAGAAATTGTTCTCCAAACCTTCAACCCCATCGTCTGGTAGAGTGAATATCTTGCGACACATAGGGCATGTTACAGTCGTGCTGCCGGGTTTGGCCCACTCAGAGAGACATTTCGTACAATACGTGTGTAGACATGGCAGAGCCTTAGGTCGTTCAATCAGTGATAAACAGATGCTGCACGTTGTCAAATCCTCATGAACCTCATCCAAGTCGACAGAAAGTGGGGAGGCAGACGCCATTTTGTATTAGTTAAATGAGACTGTCTATGATATGAGGCTGGCTGTGAACAAAACCTTTTCCTATAGATTCCTTTAATGTTTAAAACGGCAATGTTAGATTGGCGTTGTTGCGTTCTCTGTACAGTCTCCGTTAGTGTTGAACCGACTTTGAACCCGGCCTTTTGAACCCGTAAACAACGTCGTGCTCGGCGTATAACACACTTCCCGCATATCGGTGGACCCAACCTTGTGTTTCTTTAAGCACTCATAAAAACAAATTGAAACTAATAATGACGTGGTTCATCGGTATTGCGACATTGATCATGATGACGGTATTCCCCTTATTGTTGTAATACACAAGCAAGTGTGTAGAGTTGGAGCAGTGGTGGCGGGCAGTGGCAATCATAATTTGGGTGGGGGAGGGTTGGAGACGATTTATGTCGCGGATTTTTAAGTGTATTTTTTTTAAAATATCGACAATCTGCATATTATAGGCTGTCACATGGGATCGGCAGATTTCATTCATACCGCATGTGAACAGGGATTCTATTAATTTTGGGATAGGAAAGTCCTATACTGATGTACGATCGAAAACGGTCCCTTTTGCTTATTTACATAAATTAGGTAATCGTCTATCACCGCCAGTTGACGCGTTTGACGTCATTTTAGGTCGGCATAGCTTTGGTGGCGCTGTTCGCGCGGTAGATTTACATACTGCCTACGGGGGGGGGGGGGGGGGGGGGGGGGGTACCGCGCCATTTTTGCGATATTTTGCGAAATCGATCGTGGTTATCACGTGATACGTATCGTTAACAAATAATTTACACTGTTTAAACGAAATGCACGATGGGATTGTGTTACCAGCCTGAAATCAAAGAGGTCGCAAACTTGCTTACAATTGTATATTAGCCTAGCTGTAACAAACTAAAAGTGACATCTCTGAATGTATAAACAAAGTGTACAAATGAGAAATTGTTGGGCACACTGATAAAATGGTTTTACAACAAGTTTTGCTATCATTATCAAACTGAACTTAAGTTAATTCCCTTATTTATCGAGCAATAATATATATAATTGTTTACGCATTTTTATTGTTTAGATACAAAGTTAAATAAATCAAGAGTTAAATGATAGATAAATTAATAAAAGGAAAACTATAAACGCATATATGCGGCCTTTATAATTTATAACATAACAATGATGTTACATTAATCCACCATCAAGTTTAAAAAATAGAAAATAAATGGATATCAAGGAATATACGGGAATCGAACCCGTGATTGCCGATTCCCAACGACATGGCCAACGTATGCACGCCACAGAGATAGACGAGTATAATTGTGATAGTTTGATTATTTAACCATATCCATACTTATAACGAACGGATTTTTATTGGGCCATTTTTGCCAAATTTGTGTGTTTCTCTCGCACAAAATGTGTTTGTAATGTGATTTTACTCCTTATTTTTGAAAGAACGGTAAAAAAAGTTGACATTTTCGAACACAAGAAATTGCGTCATGTATACAGTAAACAATCATTGGTAGCGGTATGGTGTAGAAGTTCCAAGTATGCAAATGATCTCACTGAATACAATGTCATGCTCTACCACACATCTACCCAGTACTCAACAACGGAATAAATCTCATAATCCTCATTTGCATACTGGGGACTTATACACCATACCCTTACCCAATCATTGCTCGACTGAAACGTGTTACATTATTCATGTTACGATCTGTTATACACAGCGAACATGCACTGTGTAATTCTACATTCCCGGCAAACACTCTGTTCAAAGGCACAAAAAGTGGACTTGTTTTAAGCATTTTTTTCTCTTCCAATTCTGAGGTGTGCGGATCGTGTTTCTTTATCAAATTGTTTAGAAATCCATCCATTTTAGAACATCTGAAATTTAAAGTGGACCCTCACACCTGCGAAAGTATTGTAACAAACGTGTTTTTATTTACAAGCACTCTTGACTGAGTACTTGACGATAAACTCCACGCCCGTTAACTTGCGAATTGATTCGACTACATATTAAGCAGCATACAGGTTTCACACCACTAAATAACGTCTGGCCCTACCCCCTTTGAGGCAAAAGTCCAAAACCGGCCCGTTTCTATGCCGAAACGGGAGACCTATTGTAAATTACAGTTTAAAATTAGGGTATTTACTGCAAGTTATGGCGAAATTAATATAGTGTGAATTTTGACAGACACATCAGCGTTCTTCAGGTCCAAAAAAATTGATGCAATGATGATCTTTTAATATTTTAACAGAGACATTTGTGTTCAGGTCATTTCCGGTATCTGACGCAATAATCTTAATCAACAATTGCGTGTGACCAGGAAAACTCAACTCGTACTTTTTGAAAAGGCTCTAGCTCAAAATTATGCCGGTTACCCCCCATATATGAGTTGTTGAGTTAGTAGTCATGGCTTTCATCTTCAAGTTGAAACCAAATTTCAAGTTACCAGTTTCTTATAACGTCAAGAAATATCCATTTTAAAAGTGTGCATTTCACGTGTAACCCTATGGGAGATGTATTTAGTGGTGTGCAACCTAAGGTTTCACACCACTAAATAACGTCTGGCCCTACCCCCTTTGAGGCAAAAGTCCAAAACCGGCCCGTTTCTATGCCGAAACGGGAGACCTATTGTAAATTACAGTTTAAAATTAGGGTATTTACTGCAAGTTATGGCGAAATTAATATAGTGTGAATTTTGACAGACACATCAGCGTTCTTCAGGTCCAAAAAAATTGATGCAATGATGATCTTTTAATATTTTAACAGAGACATTTGTGTTCAGGTCATTTCCGGTATCTGACGCAATAATCTTAATCAACAATTGCGTGTGACCAGGAAAACTCAACTCGTACTTTTTGAAAAGGCTCTAGCTCAAAATTATGCCGGTTACCCCCCATATATGAGTTGTTGAGTTAGTAGTCATGGCTTTCATCTTCAAGTTGAAACCAAATTTCAAGTTACCAGTTTCTTATAACGTCAAGAAATATCCATTTTAAAAGTGTGCATTTCACGTGTAACCCTATGGGAGATGTATTTAGTGGTGTGCAACCTAAGGTTTCACACCACTAAATAACGTCTGGCCCTACCCCCTTTGAGGCAAAAGTCCAAAACCGGCCCGTTTCTATGCCGAAACGGGAGACCTTTTAAAAGTGTGCATTTCACGTGTAACCCTATGGGAGATGTATTTAGTGGTGTGCAACCATACATAGACAATATAGATTTTGTCATTTTATTAACCATCTCGACACCAGTTCCCTATTCGTTAACCGGAGTTGTCCATAGGTGGAAAGAATCTCAGGGAGATTGTACTCGACCATCAGCCAAGCTACAACTGCCTCCGAAACGCCTTTCCACCTCGCAGGAAAATTTCGTATAACTAGAGACACGATTGTCTCACGATTGGTCACTTGAACGTGACGTCAGAACGCACATAGCCCACTCAAAGATACCAATACAGTGATATCAATGGGCGCGGTCTATGTGCTATCGTGAGCCAATCGCGTCTATCTAATACAGTATGGAACATCTTACAGTATGCTGCCAAGGGCATATATGTGTGGTGGCATGGGAAAACCCTTCACATGGTCATTGTCTAGCAACTTGGTTTTTTGCTTTGGCAGAGAGCTTCATACTCTACTGAGTATAGGACTGTTTAAATGTTTCAGAAATTCCATCTAGAACTACAGTTACAGTATTTTAAAGTCAGCAAGTTTAAACGCAACACTAACATTGAAACTGACAATTCAAAGGTGTACACAAAATCTTTTAAATGCTCTAATAATAATAAAACTACATTGTTATATCACACCAGAATAGCTTGTCATATGAAAAGGACTTTTGATATGAACCTAGTTTTTTGCGATATTATTAACAATTGTAAGTTCTTCACTTTCAAAATCTTTACAATGCATTGTCGGAATTTACAAGTGGTTACCATGGTAACGATGTCATTTTACGTAAACATAGCATTTTACACATAAAATTTGATAAACAAGGTTCAGAAAAGTACTAAAATAAACTTAACATCTGGAATTTTGCATAAAAAACTCATGGAGACTAAAGTTCAAGGTATAATCTCTATCTTAGGACCAAAGTTGGAAAATTGACTTGGAACTCATTTGTTAGGAATATTTTTGTATGACCCAGATATCTCAATATTAACACTAGCGACTTCCGACGGGTTTTCCCATACCACCACACATATTTTGCACGTAAATCCAATACAAAAGTTCAGAAAATCGACCAAAATATGACGTCATGACCATTGCTTCGGGACAAAATGGCGCGATACCACCCCCCCCTACTGCCTGCTGTCAATCATTCAGTCGTAACATGGATTATTCATGATAGGGCAGAGATCAGACGACGAAAATAATGGCGACTACTGCGCCGACTGAAAATTCAGCAGCGAAGTTCTATTAAAAAGAAAGTATGCCAAGTGCTGTGTTCCCAACTGTTTTAGTACAAAAGAATCATTTCCAGATTTTCCTTTTTATAGCATTCCCAAAAAGAGCCAAGGTATATTATATTCGCTAATTTTGTTGTAGGATCGCGGTTACCTTTAAAGGCATTTTATGTGATATTTTCCAAGTAGCGCCCTCTATCAGTGAATTTTACTATGATAGCGGATTTTCTTGCAGATTTGCATTTTTGATCATAAATCATAAAGATCTTCTAAGTTACAGATCGATACGATTCCTAATTACTTCAAAATCACGGTTTGAAAATAGATTGTACCGAGCGGTACAATCTATTTTTTCAAATTTTACTCTAAATTCACTCTAAAACTATAATTTTGAGGTTATTACGAATCGTATCGCTCTGTAACTTGGAATATATTTGTGATTTATGATCAGAAAAGTAAATCTGCAAGAAAATCTGCTTCCAATTTTTTTCGAGGATTGAGGACGACGTCCCCTGGAAAAGATCACATAATATACCTTTAATACTACATGTAAACAACTCCGCCCGACAATCAGACGACGATGGACACGCGTAATTTAAATGTTGAATTCGTATTGGAATAACACGTAATCGCGAATGTTAATCTTATCATTTTGAAAAATTCATCATAGGTTAGAAGAATTTTTTTCCTATCCAAAAACAGTTGGAGTTGGCTAACCAACCATTGTAAATGCTATTTTATAAATTATTTTCATCGTTAACCGGGCGATGACTTTTAAAAATATTTCAAAATGGTGCACTCCCGTTGCCATATTGGGTCGTCGGAGGCGCGTGGCCACCGTCGTCTGCCTACAATCACGCCTTATCAGTATAGCGCCACCAAGGCTATGCTGACTACAGTTTTAAGTGGGGCTTCCGATCGGCAAGCTGAGTGGCATACCCCTGATGTGAATCTATGTGAATGATGGATTATATTGTTGGAAACTATTACAAAAGCACTTATTAAAAAAATAAAAAAATACCCTCTTCATGGTGAAAGTGGCACACCCTAAAATTGGTGACATATCAAAAGTCCGACGGTTCTATAGTCCGAAAATAATTAAGGTTCTATAGTACGAAGACTCCATAGTCCGAAAATGAAAAAAGTTCTATAATCCGAACATGAAAAACGGTTCGTTAGTCCAAATAATACTATGACCATGTCCTATAAAGGGGAAAAAGTGTACTTTAGGTCCCAGCTTCTGGACTGTAGTATCGTCCAATACTGGAACACCCAGTATCGTTCGATACTGGTACAAAGTCAGTGTTCTAGTATCGGCCGATACTGGCACATATAAAGTGTACCAGTATCGCCCGATACTGGAACATAAAAATGTTCCAGAATCGCTCGATACTGGAACAGTAAAATCGTACCAGTATCGACCGATCCTGGCAATTTTTATGTTCCAGTATTCAACGATACTGGAATACCAGTATCTGGGACCTAAAGTATACTTTTTCCGAAAAAGGTTCGGTAATCTGAATACTTAAAGAGGTTCTTTAGTCCGAATATTGAATAAGTTTCTTTAATCCGAATTTAAAAAAAGAAAGATTATTTAGTCAGAATCTTTATACGGGTTCGATAGGCCGAATCTTATAGCCTGTTCTTTATTCCGAATGGGTAAAAAGGTTCTCTAATCCGACAACTTATTTTGAATTTTAATTCACTTTATACTAACACTATTCGATTCTTATTTTATATGCTTCTTTATAAAAGAGGCAATGTTTCCAAAAGGAACTTTCCCGTCAATATTATGTACGCAGATGTATACGCTAGCAAAGTGACCAATTCATTGATGTTAGATTTCATTTTTTACGTAGATCTCGTTAAACCGTGAACAATTGTGAACCATATGTTCGCCGTCGAAAATAAAATAATTATCATAGCGCCCGCCATCTATTATTCTTGTGTGGTTCCCGTCCCTGCTGGCATGATCATAAAGGTCATTGCTAGCGCCATCAGAAAGTATTGCGTAATAATTGGTGTGATTTAAATTGGTTTAATTATAAGATATCATTGTGTAATTTGCTCTCCGTAATCCTTCGAATCTGCTGCAATAAAGCAATGAATCATCACCAATCATGTAATCATCGTTAAATCAGAGTTTTTAGACAATATGGAATCATCGGTAATCATCGGTAAATCAATAATAAGTACTCTAATTGTGTTTTAAATCATCGAATCAGTTTTGTGCAGATCATTAATTAATGAATAAGATGAACAGGTGGATCTTCCATGCACCCGAATCCAACGGTCATCGGGAAAAATAACATACTTTCATAACTTGCGCCCTCAATCTACATGTTCATGAAGATACAAGGAACTTGAACCACACAAATGTGCCGTCGCGTCAGAGCGGCGTAGGGTGCATTGCATCCGAGAATTGACAAAAATTACACCTGCGGAAAGAGATAAGTATTCAGCATCTTTTAAAGATTTGACACTGCCTGCGATGCGTATGGAGAGTGTGAGATCATTCGACATCCTTCGATCAATATACGAGAAAGCGGTATCAGCCATAGTACGTTTGTTGAAAGGAACAACAAGGCGGGAAGTGTCGTTGGAAGATCTTACACCAGCTCTTGGACAGACATACGGCATCAAAATCTGAGATAAATAGGTAGGCCCTAGATTGTTGACACCATTGTACACACGTAGCAAGATCATGAAGTCGATTCTCTGCTGGGCAGGCAACCAATGAAGCTCCCGCAAGAGTGGTGCAGCATTTTGTGCGTCTATTTACACAAAAGCCGAGACGCGCAGCACGATTCTTAAGTTTTTGAAGGCGCTGAACATTAAACTGAGACATACCACCCAAAAGAGAGTTGCCATAATCCAGACGAGAGAGGACTAAAAATATCACCGCATGTGTACAAGTATCGTGATTAATAAAACGACGGATTGCGACGAATGTTCTGCAGGTGAAAATAAACCGTACGACATATGGAACTGACCTGCAGATCCATTTTATGAAAGGTGTCAAATATTCCTTCTAAATTCCTGATGGAGGGGGAAGGGTCAATCACAAATTCACCGATCTTCAAGTTAACGTCAGACAACAAATTGACCTGTCGAGGTGAGAAAATGAGGTTAAACTCTGTTTAGTGTCATTCAGCTTGAACTTGTTTGCCAACATCCATTTCCACCTCGGCAATACACATTGTTAGTCTGCTCTGCGCATCATCGAAGACACCAGGCACTTTCGGATCATAAATAACGTACAATTGGGTGTCGTCAGCATACACGTGGTAAGTAACATTAAAGCGGCGCAGGATGACATTCACAGGTTTGGAGTACAGGGTAAAAAAGGTGGATCAGCAACTGATCCTTGAGGAACACTGCATCTTAGTGGATGAACAGATGAGTAACTATCTAAAACACAAACTATACGCGTACGATTAGTATAAGAATTAGTAAATATTAATAACCTTTGACAATTTTGCATTCGAATGAATGTGGTATTTTTTTACCGTGGGAGCATTTTAATATCAAAGACGATGACAATATTTGGTAATTGCACCAGTTTATCGAAAAAAGCTTTCTGTGTGTGCTAATGACTGACTGTACTGCAAAAAGGTTGCTTAAATATTTACTCAACATTTTACACAACGTTGTTGAAGTATGTAACCGCTCAACAAAATGTTTTCACCAACAGTTAAACAATTCCACTTACTCAACAGTTGCACAAATTTCATTACACAACAGTTAGGTATTATTAATTAACCATTTGTTGGGCATTTTAATACCAACTGTTGCTTAATTTGTGAATTGTTTTCATTACATATTGAACATTTTTGTACGTATATCAACACGGGGTAGACAAAAATTGGAAATTCTGGGCGATGCAGGAGAGCTACATACATCACTTCGTCTCGGTAGTGAACCGGTAACTTGTAATGGGAATTCTGGGCGATGCAGCAGAGCTACATACACTACTCCCTCTGGGTAGTGGATCTGTATTTTTTTAAACATGTTATTTAATTAAATACATTATATCTTACATCTCTTATCATTGGTGTTTTTTATTGTGATTCTTTTATTAAAACAGGCATAGCTCCTGATATAATTGATCGATTTCATTGATTACTTTTGTCATATGAACGGAATAAGCTGCTCTTTGAATACGTGCCTCATTGGTTTGTCAAATTTGTTTGGTACATTTTTAAACAAATATTCATTCTCGATCAACTTCTTTTTGAATCGCCCTGTATATGTCGCATAAAAAATGAAGTATGCCAAAATACACCAAAATACAATGACCCATGACAGTGCAGTACATGCCCTAATTTGACCAGTGGCTTGACTTTTAATGTAAACAATAGCTCTAAAATGGTCTGAAATACCTACTTTTAGACCAAATTAAGCTAATTTTAGGTAATTTTGATATTAAAAGGCACACATTTTTGCGCGCTACGCGCGCATTTCCAACCACGAATGTATCTTGCCCCCAGTTTGCCCACCAATTTTGTTTGTACTGCTGACGCCGCCACTGGATATGCCCCCAGTCAGAGGCCATGCATCCCTGATGCCCCCCCCCCCCCCAAAAAAAATGAAATACCTAGTTACGCCCCTGTTTATATTGCAAATTAGTATTCATTACAAAATTATAATTGATTAATATCTCTTTATATTACCCCGATTTTAGACTATATTCGATATTTAACCCCATGGCCGCCCATACAACGTCGTCCCGCCGGGTGGAAAACATCGGTTACCCGTCTCCGCGCCGCGCTTCTTAAAAAGCCGTACATTTCTCTAATATTAAATTGCAATTATAAAAAATAATTCAAATATCATATTTTAGAGGGAAAAAGGCATTTGCACAGGTTCAATTCATAAAACAACGTCATAGTTGTACAAAAATAAAGACGATTTAGGTCGCGGATATTTAAAGTGCATTTTTTTTAAAAATATCTGCAATCTGCATATAGGCTGTCACATGGGGTCGGCAGATTTGATTCAAACCGCAGTGAAGCTATGTGAATGATGGATGGTTGAAACTATTACAAAAGCACATT
Organism: Ophiura sarsii; assembly: GCA_035610835.1. NCBI lineage: Eukaryota > Metazoa > Echinodermata > Ophiuroidea > Amphilepidida > Ophiuridae > Ophiura > Ophiura sarsii. Next base: position 17,077,194 of record CM069450.1, on the reverse strand, counting down.
ATTAAAAAAAAAAAAATAATAATAATACCCTCTTCATGGTGAAAGGGGCACACCCTAAAATTGGTGACATATCGAAAGTCCAACGGTTCTAATAAAAAAAGTTTCTATAGTACGAAGGCTCTATAGTCCGAAACTAATTAAGGTTCTATATTCCGAAAATGAAAATGGTTCTATAATCCGAACATGAAAAACGGTTCTTTAGTCCGAATACTGTGACCATGTTCTATAATCCGATTATTGAAAAAAGGTTCGGTAATCCGAATACTTAAAGAGGTTCTTTAGTCCGAATATCGAATAAGCTTCAATTAAAAAAGGTTATTTAGTCCGAATCTTTAAACGAGTTCGAAGGGCCGAATCTTATAGTCTGTTCTTTAGTCCGAATGGGTAAAAAGGTCCTCTAATCCGACAACTTATTTTGAATTTAAATTCACTTAATCCTAACACTTTCAGATTCGATTCTTATTTAATATGCTTCTTTATAAAAGAGGCAATGTTTCCAAAAGGAGCTTTCCTGTCAATACTATGTACGCAGTTTTATACGCTAACAAAGTGACCAATTCAATGATGGTAGATTTCATATTTCACGTAAATCTCGTTAAACCGTGAACAATTGTGAATTATCATAGCGCCCGCCATCTGTTATTCTTGTGTAGTAAAATTGGGTCCCGACACGACAGCTTATGGACAGAGCGACGCATCAAATTGGCATTTGGGGACAACAGAGAATACAGCGTTTTCATCGAAGCAGCAACGCAACAAAATTGACAGTAGGCTGTATCGAGCTGTGTTTTCTTATGACATGTGACGGCATTGGATAGTAAAAGGGAATGGTAAATGGATACATACATGACAGTGACTTTGACAAATGTTGTCGAAACAAGACATATTTATCCGGGAAATTTATATTTAAAACAAAAGTAAACTTTGTTGTGTTGTGGTGGTGTAAAATGCATTCCACTCAGACGCTCACTGATTTGGATGCGTTTTTGAGCAAAATCATCAATTACTATTGTGTGGTTTCCTTTAACCGGTTATTACTATTGCATTTGATATGATAAATTGCGCTCATAAAGGTGACAGATGTGTGACACACTTGATTTCTGTTTGGTGATTTTTGAATAATTTTAGCCAATAGTGTTTTTCTTTATTTCCTGGCCCGTGTGTAATGCCTAGGCGCATACCAGAACGTTTGAAGGTGGTTCAAATGATTTGAACATTCAAATTCTAGTTTTGCATTGTTCTGTATTTTTAGAATTATTTTGAGGACCGGTGTAAAAGATAATTTTTAGGATCTTTTGGAAATGACAGCTTGACAGAGAAATATGTTAGCTCTTATCTAGATTGGCAGCCGCGAGAGTAAATTATTGTGTCTATGTGTTTGAGTAATATTGCAGGCAGAGAAAACTTAGCTCTAGCCAGGATTGCAATATTTGGTGCAACATTTCCCCTGTTAATGCATTTTTAGAATGTACCTCCTCGGAGCAGGTGATTAAAAAAGTGTTAATAGAATTTGTAAATTGTTGGCTGTAAAACCATGGCAGGTAATCATTGTTGACGATTGAAATGTAATGTTTTTATGGAATTCAAGTTTCTTATTTTATATGTCATTATTATTGTATGTTAGTTTATTTTAGATTGCATTTTTGCGCGTATTTCACATGTGATGAACGCTTGCTAAATGTTATGTTGTTGGTAAATACAAATAAAGTACAGCATTATAGACTGTACTGGAGTAAAGGAATGATTGATTGCATACTGGAGAGTGTTTGCGTATGTTTACATGTGAAAACTGCCGACTGTTGTGTAGGTGTATGCAAAATTGTAGCATATTATAATAATAATAATAATAATAATATAACGTATTTATAAAGCGCAACATGTATAAAAACCTCTGAGCGCTGTACACAAAAATACACATAAAAGAAGGGAAGGCAAAGAATATAACAGCAACATGGAGCATTGATGCACACACAGGAATGTAAAATGATACAAAATAGAGAGTCCGATAGGATCATGAGAAAAGTGAGTCTTGAGAACACGTTTGAATGAAGAGACGGAAATTGCATTTTTAACAGTCAAAGGCAAAATAATTATTCCATAACATAGGTGCCGCGATCGAAAAAGCTCTCATACCGTATGACGAAGTAGATGATCTAGGCACGTGGAGACGGAATTGTGATGCCGAGCGTAAAACGCGATTTGCATTTATGGTGTTGCAAAAGTTCACAGATATATGATGGAGCAAGATCGTGCATGGTCTTGAAAGTCAGAAGAAGAATTTTGTAGATAATCCGTTTGTTGATGGGGAGCCAGTGGAGTCGACGAAGGTGAGGTGATATGTGTTCCTTTCGTTTTACTTTACAAACAAGTCTTGCAGCAATGTTTTGCACGCGTTGCAGCTTGAGGATGTCAGAGTCTGGCAGCCCATACAACAAACTGTTGCAGCAGTCGAGTCTTGATGTTAAAAAGGCATGGACAAGGTGCTCTGTGGTAGGCTGGTATAGATATTGTCTTATGCTACCAATCTTTCTGACAGCATTAATCCATTATGGGCTGATTTGCAGCTATTGTTAATGTGTAGAGACATTTGGAGCCCAGAATCGAAGACAACCTCGAGATTTCGGACATGGTCCTTATGGATAATATCAGTATGGCCAATTGACACAGAATTGAGGGGATCAGCGGTACGAAATCTGGAAGAAAAATGTATTATTTCAGTTTTGCTGTCATTTAGCTCAAGTTTGTTCATGATTGCCCATGACTTCACATCGTTCACGCATTTCCCAATTTTGCTGATTGCAGTGCAGCGTTCATTTGGATGAAACATGATATATAACTGAGTGTCGTCTGCATACGAAACACTATTTAAGCCATGCGAAGAAATTATGTCTTGGATTGGGGCACTATACATGATGAACTTGATTGGGCCAGCAACTGATCCTTGTGGAACACCACAGTTCAATAATACAGGATCTGACACTGAGTCTTTGATGACAACACGCTGTGTTCGACCTTCCAAATAAGATGTAAATCACGAAAGGGCAGCGCCACAGATTCCATAGCGTTAGACAATCGGTCAAGTAGATTGTGTCAAATGCCGCAGTCATGTTCAACAATATTAGAACAGCTTCTTGATGTTGATCGATGGCGCGCAACAGGTCGTTGTTAATACGCAGTAGAGCAGTTTCGGTACTGTGGAATGGACGGTATGCTGACTGCATCTTCGCGTGCAAATTATTGTTGTCAAGGTACCCCTGCAGCTGCTTGACGGCGGCTCTTTCCGTGATTTTAAACAAAGCGGGCAGGTTAGAAATTGGGCGGTAGTTCCGAAGCTCTTCCGGATCAAGTGACGCTTTCTTGAGAAGAGGAAGTACACGTGCAGTCTTGAACCCACGAGGAAGAGTGCCGGATTGAAGCGAAGCATTGACAATCTTCGTGATAGATGGAAGCAAAGTGCCCATACACTTCTTGAGTACAGATGAGGGTAACGGATCCAGTGGACATGACTTATAATCGGTGCAGACTTGATTATTTTGTTAATATCTTCTTCAGAAAGCTCAACAAATTCACTAAAGGAAGAAGCACACGATTCTTCTATGTTGTCATATACTGTGTCAATCTGGATATTGTCAAGATCTTCCCCCAGTCTCTAAATTTTACTGTCAAAGAACTCGGAAAAGCGGTTGGCAAGTTCACGTCGAGTGCACTGATGAGTGGGTAAGACATGATCAGAAGAGGGCGTTGAAAGTCTGTCAATAACACGAAACAGTTCTTTGTGATTGGCTGACGAAACTTGTTCCCTGTGATAAGTACTTTTCTCCTTGTCAAGAAGAACTTTATAAGCGTGACATTGTTCCTTGTAAACTTGTTTGTGCACGACTAGGTTGCTTTTCTTCCACTATCGTTCACAATGGAGCTTTTTTCGTTTGGCAACTCTCAGAGTGACATTGTATTGTACCAAGGTGCATATGGAAATTATAGACTGCCTTGGAGTATAGAATCATCGATTGCAAACTGAGAGTAGTATTTCACCAAGGTGAATAAGATAAATATGAAATATTATGTGTACTATTCACTGACTGCCACTACTCTACGGAATTACAACATCATACTAGAGTTTTGAGTGACTGTGACAAAGGTCTCATACAGAAGATGTGTGGTAACAACGGTAACATCTGATATCTTGTTGATTTTTACATCAAATGCCTAACCGGTCAGCTACCATGGTAAAACAAGACATCGCACACATGTACTTATATGACTGTCCCATTTATTAGTTAAGACATTTATTACGATTACACACAGTGGAGTTTTGACGAGCTGGGACAGCGCTTGTGTATGAAGGGAGTTGTGTAGTACAATCGGGTCCCGTGCCTGCTGATTATAAAGGTCATGCTAGCGCCCTCAGAAAGTATTGCGTAAACATTAGTGTGATTAAAATTGATCTAATTATAAGATATCATCATCATGTAATTTGCTCTCCGTAATCCTTCAAATCTGCTGCAATCAAGCAACGAATCATCACCAATCAGAGTTTCAAGACAATTTGGAATCATCGGTAATCATCGGTAAATCAATAATAAGTACTTTAATTGTGTTTTAAATCATCGAATCAGTTCTGTGCAGATCGTTAATTAATGAATAAGATGAACAGGTGGGTCTTCCATCGGCCCACCCGAATCCAACGGTCATCTCGAAAACAGCAGCATTACATAAATATTACCAGACGACGATGGACACGAACGGCCATTAATTTTTAATTTCCGTTGGGTTCAATGTAACAATGGATTTTGATTATATTATGACCCCATAAAATTCATTACACGTTGGAACTAAATTATTTCATCCTAAACCGCTAGAGTTGGATAACCAACTGCAGTGTCAGTATCATTTTTTTAATTTAATCCGTTGTTTTAAAGCGTTCGTCCCATTAATTTGATCACGTAACCTCGTTCGCATATTTAAACCTGAATATTCGTGAAAACGCCCGTGTCCAGCGTCGTCTGAATATTACACTTGCATAACTTGCGCCCTCAATTCTACATGTTCATGAAAATAATATAAGGAAATGAACCACACAAATGTGCCGCCGCGTCAGAGCGGGGGAGGGTGCCACCGAGTCAGAAACTTGGGGAGGGGTGCCAACGAGTCAAACTAGAGCGTGGGGGACGTTGAGTCAGAAACTTGAACGAGGTTAGGGGTGCCGCCGAGTCAGAAACCGGTGCGTGGGGGGGGGGGGGGGGGGGGGGGTAGGAGTATCGCCGAGTCAGAAATTGAGCGGCCAGGGCCAAGGTACCGCCGAGTCGGAAACTTGAGGAAGGCAGCAACGAGTGAAATTTAAGCGGGAGGCACCGAGTTAGAAACCTGAGTTTAGAACGGGTATCGGGGCGGTGAGGGGGGGGGGGGGGGGGGGGGGGGGTGGGGGGTTACGTTACGAGTCAAAAACAAACTTATTCCTTAGAGCGGGGGGACCCATCCGGCGCCAAGAATTATAAAACAAACTTGCAGTATCAGCAGTTTTATTTTTTACTATTAAATAAGCCTTTATTTGAACCCCATGCCTTGTTTAAATCAATAACACTGAAAAATGGATCGTTTTGACACATTCGTTTAGTTTTGTTTTGGTAATTAGTCGGGTATATACAGTGGGATAATCTGATATGATATGAAACGTGATTTATTTCCAAAAACACGATAAATGCGCTTTACAGGAAATACATATACAAGATGAACATTGTATTATAATACCAAATGGACATATCCAAAATTTTAGCTCTCCTAGTGTTTTGGTTTAGTCGTACACAATCTTTGACAGTTTGAAGTTTAAGCAAAAAATTCTCAGTGAAGCGTTCGCTGCATTCCAAACAAATGTAAAGGTTCATCCCAACCAAAGCTAAACATTTTTTGTAACCTTCATTTGGGTATATCAATAATCACAGCCTGAACATGACAACAGCAAATACGCGCTTCTATTCTAAAAACAATTCGCTTCTAGGCGCGTACTTGAATGCGTCGCTTTTTCGTGTAGCGCCCCTCTGCATGTTGATATTAAACGATAGACGCGTAGATACGCTAAGCACAAGTTGCGCCAGAACAACGACAAACTACGCAAGCAATCGACAGTCGTCATGACAAAATTGTCTGCCGTCACTTTGACGATATTGTCCGCCGGTGGCTTCAGAGCGCTGTGTGTATTGGAATGCGTAATGAAGTAACACAGCCTGCTCACGACGTTTACAATTTGAAGCCAAGAACGGACAATCGCACCATGGCAACAATAAATACGCGATTCCATAAAAACATCCCGCTTACTCGTGTGTCAGGTGGTGCGTCACTTTTTATCACTATTCTAAAGCTTATTTATTTTTCTACCTATTTTCGCGGAACGTTTAGGGTAACTAAGCCAAATATTCTATAGATCTGTTAGAATTATATGGAAAATGATCATTATAATGCATTTTAAGAAAAAGGCGAACAAAATTCATCAATCAACTCAAAATGCATTAGTCCATTATTTCCAAAGTCAAATCATTTATAGCTGTATTCTTTGATACATTTGTTGTCTGCTACCAACATTTTGTCATCGATGATGTTCAGACCGTGAGGATTTCCGAGTCCTTTGACAACACAACCTTTGTAATCTCCAGTGGAAGAAAACTGATGGATACCTTTCTCTCCGTAAGCGTTGACAACAAACAGATCGTCGTCCTTGTTCCAGCAGACACCAGTCACGTGGACACCATGCGTTGACACCGGCAGGTGCGTTGACAGAGAACAGTAGATGTCCGGAGTTTGTCATTTCAACAACAGCAACTGTTTTACAGCAACTATTACACGAGACAGCAAGCTGGTCATGAGAATTGGCGGCAATATAGTATGGATGTACGCTGACTTTAAAATCCCATATACGTGCGCCATCCTCCGTGTGAATGCTAATACACATGTGATCAATTTCTCCCACCACGACCTGTTGTTTACGGTCAATTGTTATCCCGACTGCTCGGTGACTTCCAATCGAAAACGCACCTCTTAAATTCTCCGTCAGATTAGGAAGATATCTATATACGAACTTGTTGTAGCCCGTTGTAAAGTACTCTCCTTTGGCATTGATAGTGGCTCCAAATGGAAGTCCCTTCTTAGAAAGACACTTGCCTTTCCCGTTGCTGTCTATTACGTATATCTGTTTACCGCTGTCAACGAAACAGATATCCCCGTTATCTGGACCTTTAACAACATTGGCTATAACGTTCGTCACTTTGTCACACGCGATTTTTCTTTCAAATGTCCAACAACCATCCTTGATCGACTTCACCTCTGTATAAGTTGACACTGACCCGAGAACCACTGGCTGCTCAACTACACCACTGGCTTTGAAGATTACTGCTTCGACTCTATTCTTCTGCGGCGGAGGATGTTTCAAATCACACAGCTCTTGCAAGGATGATGTTACAGAGGCATACATCTGAGCAACGTCGTAGTCAGATCCTGTTTGAGTCAGTTGTGAAGCGGTCTCCAGAGAAGTGCGAAGTTGTGATCTTAAAGTACGAAGCTCTTCCGTGTGCATTCCGATCTCCTTTCGTCCCGATGCGCCTGTTCGAGTAATTTCAGCGGATAGTTGGTTGTAATTGGCGTCAAAAAGGTGGATTTAACGCTTTCATATGATGTCGAGAGCTCTGTCAGTGCTTGCTGCATTAACGCTTCAAGTTTATCAGACGTTTCACTATCATCCTTAATGCTTTCATTTACCTCAGTGGCAAGTTTTTTACATTCCTTGGCGAGTTGATCAATGGTGTCTCTATGACCTTTAGTTGCTAACTGAAGGTCAACGAAATCATGTTCAGGTTTGCAGTGATCAAACACAGTGCAATCGCGACAGATCAAAGTCCCACAAGTCTTGCAGAAGATCCAGAGTACCTGACCTTTGTGTTTGGTGCAGTACGCAACCCTTTCGACAGGATCTGATTTCCCCGAACGCAGCTCGTCCAATGTGAACGTATGGTGGTTTCGTACTAACCTTAAGGTTTTATGTGACTTAAGACAATTTTCACAGAGAAAGTCATCACATTCAACACAACGAGCAACGGCTGCATGGCCTGATCCCTCACAATTGGTACATGGAATCATACAATCCTTACTAGCAAGTTTGATATGCACAGTTTTTCGATCTTTCAATTTCGTAACAAAGAAATTGTTCTCCAAACCTTCAACCCCATCGTCTGGTAGAGTAAATATCTTGCGACACATAGGGCATGTGACAGTCGTGCTTCCGGGTTTGGCCCACTCAGAGAGACATTTCATGCAATACGTGTGTAGACATGGCAGAGCCTTAGGTCGTTCAATCAGTGATAAACAGATGCTACACGTTGTCAAATCCTCATGATCCTCATCCAAGTCGACAGAAAGTGGGGAGGCAGACGCCATTTTGTATTAGTTAAATGAGACTGTCTATGATATGAGGCTGGCTGTGAACAAAACCTTTTCCTATAGATTCCTTTAATGTTTAAAACGGAAATGTTAGATTGGCGTTGTTGCATTCTCTGTACAGTCTCCGTTAGTGTTGAACTGACTTTGAACCCGGCCTTTTGAACCCGTAAACAACGTCGTGCTCGGCGTATAACACACTTCCCGCATATCGGTGGACCCAACACTTGTGTTTCTTTAAGCACTCATAAAAACAAATTGAAACTAATAATGACGTGGTTTATCGGTATTGCGACATTGATCATGATAACGGTATTCCCCTTATTGTTGTAATACACAAGACAAGTGTGTAGAGTTGGAGCAGTGGTGGCGTAATTTGGGGTGGGGAGGGTTGGAGACGATTTAAGTGGGTTTTTTTTAAATATCGACAATCTGCATATTATAGGCTGTCACATGGGATCGGGAGATTTCATTCATACCGCATGTGAATTTAGGGATAGGAAAGTCCTATACTGATGTACGTAGCGAAAACGGTCCCTTTTGCATATTTACATAAATTAGGTAATCGTCTATCACCGCCAGTTGACGCGTTTGACGTCATTTTAGGTCAGCATAGCTTTGGTGGCGCTGTTCGCGCGGTAGATTTACATACTGCCTGCTTAGGGGGGGGGGGGGGGGGGGTACCGCGCCATTTTGCGATATTTTGCGAAACCGATACGTATCGTTAAAAAATAATTTACACTGTTTAAACGAAATGCACTATGGGATTGTGTTACCAGCCTGAAATCAAAGAGGTCGCAAACTTGCTTACAATTGTATATTAGCCTAGCTATAACAAACTAATAGTGACATCTCTGAATGTATAAACAAAGTGTACAAATGAGAAATTGTTGGGCACACTGGTAAAATGGTTTTACAACAAGTTTTGCTATCATTATCAAACTGAACTCAAGTTAAATCTCTTATTTATCGAGCCATAATAATTATATATAATTGTTTGCGCATTTTTATTTTTTAGATACAAAGTTAAATAAATCAAGAGTTAAAGGTAGATGACCCGATCACATTTTCGTAACACAGAATTATTTCAAACATACGGAGATTTTCATATCATATGAAAGCTCGTATTTTTCTCATCATCATACTGAAATTTGGCGGCCTAATTCGGTATAATGACAGAGAAATCGACGAAATAGCGTTGAATTACCGCGAATGGTGGTTACCACCGATATAGTTTGTGTACTACTCAATGGGTACAGTTCACAGCATCTTGTGCGTCTAAAATAAGAACCATAATAGCTATGCATCTCAAATGTTGGGACACGACGTTTTTAAGGATGACCTTTCATGTAGAATAGAAAACTTCAAGATGAAAATCGGAACATCTACCTTTAAATGATAGATAAATTAATAAAAAGAAAACTATAAACGCATATATGCGGCCTTTATAATTCATAAAAATTGACATAACAATGATGTGACATTAATCCACCATCAAGTTTAAAAAATAGAAAATAAAAGGATATCAAGGAATATACGGGAATCGAACCCGTGATTGCCGATTCCCAACGACATGGCCAACGTATGCACGCCACAGAGATAGACGAGTATAATTGTGATAGTTTTATTATTTAACCATATCCATATACTTATAACGAACGGATTTTTATTGGGCCATTTTTGCCAAATTTGTGTGTTTCTCTCGCACAAAATGTGTTTGTAATGTGATTTTACTCCTTATTTTTGAAAGAACTGTAAAAAAAGTTGACATTTTCGAATACAAGAAATGGCGTCATTTATACAGTAAACAATCATTGGTAGCGGTATGGTGTAGAAGTTCCAAGTATGCAAATGATCTCACTGAATACAATGTCATGCTCTACCACACATCTACCCAGTACTCAACAACGGAATAAATCTCATAATCCTCATTTGCATACTGGGGACTTATACACCATACCCTTACCCAATCATTGCTCGACTGAAACGTGTTACATTATGATATATTTTGCACGTAAATCCAATACAAAAGTTCAGAAAATCGACCAAAATATGACGTCATGACCATTGCTTCGGGACAAAATGGCGCGATACCCCCCCCCCCCCCCCCCCACTGCCTGCTGTCAATCATTCAGTGGTAACATGCATCATTCATGATAGGGCATAGATGCCATAGATAGACGACGAAAATAATGGCGACTACTGCGCCGACTGAAAATTCAGCAGCGAAGTTCTATTGAAAAGAAAGTATGCCAAGTGCTGTGTTCCTAACTGTTTTAGTACAAAAGAATCATTTCCAGATTTTCCTTTTTTAGCATTCCCAAAAAGAGCCAAGGTATATTACATTCGCTGATTTTGTTGTTGGATTGCGGTTACCTTTAAAGGCATATTATGTGATCTTTTCCAAGTAGCGCCCTCTATCATTGATTTTTACTATGAAAGCGGATTTTCTTGCAGATTTGCATTTTTGATCATCGATCATAAAGATCTTCTGAGTTACAGATCGATACGATTCCTAATTACTTCAAAATCACGGTTTGAAGATTGTACCGAGCGGTACAATCTATTTTTTTCAAATTTTACTCTAAAATCACTCTAAAACTATTATGATTTTGAGGTTATTAGGAATCGTATCGCTCTGTAACTTGGAATATATTCATGATTTATGATCAGAAAAGTAAATCTGCAAGAAAATCTGCTTCCAATTTTTTTCAAGGATTGATGGCATCCCCTGGAAAAGATCATATCATATACCTTTAATAACATGTAAACAACTCCGCCCGACAATCAGACGACGATGGACACGCGTAATCTAAATTTTGAATTCGTATTGGAATAACACGTAATCACTAATGTTAATCTTATCATTTTGAAAAATTCATCATAGGTTAGAAGAATTGTTTTCCTATCCAAAACAGTTAGAGTTGGCTAACCAACTCCATTGTAAATGCTATTTTATAAATTATTTTCATCGTTAACCGGGCGATGACTGTTAAAAATATTTCAAAATGGTGCACTCCAGTTGCCATATTGGGTCGTCCGAAGCGCGTGGCCATCGTCGTCTGCCTACAATCACGCCTTATCAGTATAGCGCCACCATGGCTATACTGACTAAAGTTTAAGTGGGGCTTCCGATCGGCAAGCTGAGTGGCACACCCCTGATGTGAAGCTATGTGAATGATGGATTAGATTGTTGGAAACTATTACAAAAGCACATATTAAATAAATCAAAAAATACCCTCTTCATGGTGAAAGTGGCACACCCTAAAATTGGTGACATATATCAAAAGTCCGACGGTTCTATAGTCCAAAAATAAGTAAGGTTCTATAGTACGAAGACTCCATAGTCCGAAAATGAAAAAAGTTCTATAATCCGAACATGAAAAACAGTTCTTTAGTCCAAATACTATGACCATGTCCTATAAAGGTGAAAAAGTGTACTTTAGGTCCCAGATTCTGGACTCATAGATTCTGGTCCCAGATTCTGTATCATCCAATACTGGAACACCCAGTATCGTTCGATACTGGTACAAAGTCAGTGTTCCAATATCGGCCGATACTGGAACATATAAAATGTTCCAGTATCACTCATCGGAAAATAATGGCGTTAACAGTCACTGCCTGTAAGAATGTAGGAGTGGAGTGTGGGGTGTGTGTAGGTGGGGTGGGAGGGTGGGTTCAAGGGTCTCTGATCATCTTTTGGTAAAGATTAATGTATTATAATACCAAATGGACATACATCGAACATTACAGCTCTCCGAGTGTTTTGGTTTAGGCGTAACATTTTATTCGCAGAACGTTTAGGGTAACCAAGCCAAATATTCGATAGATATGTTCGAATTTATATAGGAAAAAATTATCATTATTTTGCATTTCAAGAAAAAGGCGAACCAAAATCCCCGATCAACTTAAAAATGTATTAGTCCATTATGTTTAAAGTTAAATCATTTATAGCTGTATTCTTTGATACATTTGCCGTCTGCCACCAACATTTTGTCATCGATGATGTGCAAACCGTGAGGATTTGCGAGTCCTTTGACAACACAACCTTTGTAATCTGCAGTGGAAGAAAACTGATGGATACCTTTCACTCCGGAAGGAATGACAACAAACAGATCGTCGTCCTTGTTCCAGCAGACGCCGCGTGGATTCCATGCTTTGACACCGGCAGGTGCGTTGACAGAGAACAGTAGATGTTCTGAGTTTGTCATATCAACAACAGCAACTGTTTTACAGCAACTATGATAACACGATACAGCAAGTTGGTCATGAGAATTGGCGGCAATATAGTATGGATGTACGCTGACTTTAAAATCCCTTATACGTGCCCCATCCTCTGTGTGAATGCTGATACACTCGTGAGCAATTTCTCCCACCACGACCTGTTGTTTACGGTCAATGGTTATCCCTACTACTCGGTAAAGTCCAACACCATTGCCCATGTTGTCTGGAACTATCGAAAACGCACCTCTTGGTTTCACCGTCAGATTAGTAAGATATCTATATACGGATATACCGTAGCACGTTGTAAAGTACTCTCCTGTAGCATTGGCAGTAACTCCAAACGGGCAAGTATTCTTCATGTTCTTAGGAAGACACTTGCATTCTCCGTTGCTGTCCATTACGTATGTCTGATGACCGAAGTCAACGAAGCAGATATCCCCGTTACCTGGACCTTTAACAATATTGGATATACACTCTGTCACACGGGATTTTTCTTTCAAATGTCCTTGATCGGTTTCACCTTTGTGTAAGGTGACATTGACCCGAGAACCACTGGCTGCTCAACTACACCAATAATGGCGTTGAAGATCACTTCTTCGACTCTATTCTTCTGCGGCGGAGGATGTTTCAAATCACACAGCTCTTGCAAGGATGATGTTACAGAGGCATATATACATCTGAGCAACGTCGTAGTCAGATCCTGTTTGATTCAGTTGTGAAGTGGTCTCCAAGTGCGAAGTTGTGATCTTAAAGTACGAAGCTCTTCCGTGTGCATTTCGAGCTCTTTTCGTCCCGTCGCAACTACTTGAGTCATTTCAGCGGATAGTTTGTTGTAATCGGCGTCTAAACGCGCCAAAAAGGATGATTTAGCGCTTTCATATGATGTCGAGAGCTCTCTCAGTGCTCGCTGCATTGACGCTTCAAGTTTATCAGAGGATTCACTATCATGCTTAATGCTTTCATTTACCTCAGTAGCAAGTTGTTTACACTCCTTTGCGAGTTGATCAATGCAGTGGCGTAACTAGACCTTTCCATTTGGGGGGCAAAAAGGGGCAGTGACTTGAAATGGATGGGCTCCTAAGAATATTTGAGTCAAGAGATGCGCGCGTAGCGTGCGAAAATTTTCGACTTTACAGATATTTTTTGGACGATTGAGTTACATTTTGGCTCTAAACAAGCTTGTACCAAAGAATATTTCATTTTGGGAAGACATATGCGCGCTTTTTAGGCAATTGTTTACACAATTGCTTGGTATTTTTTACTGAATTTGGATGTAAGTTTTAGGTAATTTCAAGGGATTTTTTGAAGGTAAGGAAGTAATATATCTTTCCACTTTTGGTCATGCCTTTATGTCCTTGTTTTCATGATGTTATTGAAGTCATCTGAAAATCATTAAAAAATAAATAAATTAAAAATCAATCATTCAATCAATCAATCAATCAATCAATCAATCAATCAATCAATCAATCAATCAATCAATCAATCAATCAATCAATCAATCAATCAATCAATCAATCAATCAATTAATCAATCAATCAATCAATCAATCAATCACCTTGTATCGTTGCATTTTGACCTATGTACATATTACATACGCCCTAATCACGTTTCACATGGCCACATGTACAAATGAGCCGCTATGTTGCATGCAAACGCAACGCATTAGTCCCAATCGGTACCGTAGTGCAAGTGTATCTTTGTTGTGGCTATAGTATACTAGTAGTGTAAGCATGAACGATAGTATAGCCACCATTGGGTCTAGCAACGCATGCACGGTGTACGACTCCGACGACGCTCGGTGCCAACACAAATTGAATCTCTCAAAACATATGATTTTCAGATGACTTCAATAACATCACGAAAACAAGGACATAAAGGCATTACTAAAAGTGGAAAGATATACTACTTCCTATAATTACACGAAGAGATTTTACCCGGCGATTAGGGAAAGATTACGACTTTCACCAATCATATCGATAATTCTTACTTAACACGTTGGGCGAAATCACCTTTTACCGATTAAATTGTATTTTAGACTTTTGTTTTACTTAATTTCGGTAAAATATCTACAAACCCCGGTAATTATCTCCGATACATTTCAAAAATGTAATTTTAAAAGTTACAAAATGGTTTAGTAATAAAAAATACCTCGCATTGTGTACTTTTTGCATAATTTTACTTTACATTACGTTATTTTACCTAACTTGCGCAAAATTTCTGTGTGTGTAAGGATTAATTTCCAATTTTAGTTTAAAAAAATCACAAATCCCCAGCAATGTGAAAATGAAATCTATCTAAGCCGCTGCTAATTCACCTACATGTATACAACTTCATTAGCTATTCAAAAGTCCCTAAACACATGTCAAAATATGGGGTCACTCAAGTGTGATAAACTTCTTTTTACTTTATAATGAAAAAAATACTGATTTGCATTTTGTCAAAAAGGTGAAATCACCATTATGTCTTATGCTAAAGACTATCTTTTCAAAATTCTAATGAAAGGTTAAAATGTCATAAGGATAAAGGAAAAATAACAGGTCTAATGTCATTGATTTTCATCTTCATACGAACTTTGGGCATCGGTAACGGATAGTAATCAATTTGGGACAGCCTGTACGTAGGTATAGTAACACACTGTATTTATATTATAGTTAATACAATACTACACAAATGCGATACATTTATCCACATTCAAGGAAATTTAAAGTGGCAATATAATTTAAATCAATTCAATAATTAGCTTTTAAATTAATCTACCTCTTCTGAGCGATGATTGTCTTTTTTAAAGACTCTTCTTGTTTAGAATAATTACGCGATTACGTGTATGGTATACATTATAGATCTCTATGTGAAAACATAATTTACGCATTTTAAGACGATTTTACTTCTCAAACAGACTGTTTTGGTTATCAATAGCCTGTATTACTCAAATTAATTACATATTTATTCTTTAAAATTGTATAAGGAGATTCTCAAGGTACAAAAAAGCAATACATGATAAAAATAATGATGATTCACTATGATGTAGATGTATAATTCAACATTTATGATACTAATTAAATATTATTAGGGCCTACGAGCAAAATTCCACAACCTGCAACAATGTCAGCCTCTACTTACAAATCATGGCCAGTCAGAGGGGGACAGCATGCACTCAACCAAAGAGCGAGAAATGAGGATGCTGCAGGAGATCTTCCTACCATCCCAGTTAGCTACCTTGTTTCATCTGGCAAGAAAAATATCCCAGGAAACCGTACCATGTGAAAGAGGCACACACTGATGATATAATGGATTGGAAAGAGCTCTCCAGTGGAATATTTGGCCAAGGCAAATCCAGGATTAACGCTTTCCACGCGGCTATTATTTTTACCATACACAAAACAGATTTTTCAGAAACCTTTCATAATTTTCAAAGTCTATCTCAAAGATTACTGACCAAACACTATGCATGTTTGTACTTATTTCAATGCATTTCTCATGGTGATTCCAAATATGGTAATGAAATACAGTAATTTTGACATTTTGAAACATTTTGTGACATTTTGGAATGTCGTCTGCAGCTGCCTGCCGCGTGGAAAGTGTTAAGGAAACAGACGATGGTCAACCTATATCTATTGGAAAGACTTCATGGCCATCAGCGCCCGCAAATCAATACCCGACAAGCTGGTGATGAAAATGTCTCACTTTGACATAAGGTGTACCTTAATTGAAAATAACGAGTAAAGTGGTTTTTTTAAATTGGTCGAAATATTTTTGTTACAAAAGGGATCAACTCCACTAGTTTCCGAAAATAACGAATGACAAATGTGAAAATCAAAAAAAGAAATCAAACCTGTTTTTAAGCTTATAAATACGTATGGTATCTTTCATATGGCAGAAAATTAGCATAATCAAAGAAGTGCAACATCCTTAATTTTAAAAAAAAGTTGCTTTTCTCCTATTTCACTTATATGGAGTTGATCCCTTTTGGAACATAGCTCTTCATTTGTCAGTGGCTGTTTCCACCTTATCCTTCAGGACTTTAAACCTGTTGCGCACTTCAACTGCATACTTCACTTCCGTCAGTTCTAAGGGCTTTCCAGTCATATGGTTTCTTTTTTGGTGTTGTTTTACTTTTCCTCTGGCTCAGTCTTATCTTAGCTGACACAATTCTGTGATCAGAGCCCACACTGGCAAAGGTGTTGTATGTTTCAGCATTCATGACACTATTTCTCCACTTACTCCTCACAAGTATATAATCTAGCTGGCACTGATTTCCACCTGGGCTTGTGTATGTCCACAGTTTTCTTTTTTCTATTGAAACTGGGTGTTTGTAATAATAAGGTTTTTCTCAGTGGCTAGATCCTTCAGAAGTTTTCCATTTCTATTGGTTTCCTTGTGGTAAGTAAACTTGGCATCCTCTAATCCTATCCTGCCATTAATGTCGCCAACTACTATCAAGACGTTGTGCGCTGGGATGGAGTCAATTGCCCTTCTTAGCTGGTCAAAGTGGCTCTCAATAATCTCATCATCCGCTTCATTCGTTGGACAGTGGTTTACTATTATTGATGTTGCAGGGTTGCCCTGGAAGCTAGTGACTAGTATTCTGTCAGTATGTGGCCTCACATTTGCTAGCGAACTTTTTGGCACGAGTGTTCAATACAATACCAACTCCACCAACTGCTGCTCCTACACTATTTCTGGTTGCCGGTGTTGTGATAAGCGTCTTTCCTAGGATGCTCTCGTATCTAACTGGCTCGTCATGGACAATGCGGTGTTCTTAACTTCTTGTATACCCAGCACTTCGATGTTGTAGTCAATGAAGTTAGAAACAAGCTCCTCTCTGCTCTGTTGCACTCTTACTGTTCTGACATTCATAGTAGATACTGTAGTGCCATTCTTACATTTAATTAGGTTTCTCCTAATGCAGGTACCGTATTCAGGCTTGCCCCTTCCAGAAGGATTTAAGGACAAGGCGTCATGTGATTTCTGTAAATCAATGTCTGCATCAGGAAATAATGATTTAGTAGGGACTTTAACCCTAGTGTTGCATACTTTTACCATCATAGATTTTCTGTCGCTAAGTAATACTGTGGCCGCAGATCCTACAGTATGGTTTCTATAGGTATGATTTTGTTAAAAGTAGCTGTGTTGAGTATTCCTTCTCTTCACATTTACATTTACCCCCCCCCCCCCCCCCCCGAGCTCCGCCTGTTAGCACTAGCCACGAAGCTCAGCTATCCAGGTGGTACGCGACTGACATGTACTACATTTGTAATGCATCTCAGACTTCTAGGACGTGGAGATGGGTAACTGCAGGGAAGTGTATAAAGACAAATAACTATTTAGCATTGATAAAAACCAAACAGTTGATTGGAAATAAAGTGGTGGATTTTCAATAAAATATTGGTCAAAAGTATACACCAGATCGCACCAAATTAGTTCGGAAATTGAACAGATTTCCACTTGTGAGGGAGCCATACATTTAGCCGCTATATTTATCTGGAAAAGCGCCGGTTGTGCCCCCTCAATCACAACTACCACGCTACGCCCCTGTAAGACAACTTTGCCGAAGTCAATGTCCAAGAGAAGATTATCTGCAGAGATGAAATAATAAAGTAGCTGCAACACACTACCCACAAATTGATTGACGGAAATAGCAATAAGAAATCCAATAACCAACAAAATGACGACTGGTTATATTAAAGCTGATCTCGTGGCGAGGCGAAGGACTTATAAAATCTATTCTTATAAGCAATATTGGTATACTAAAACAAACCTGCTTTTTTCAGGACTTCACAATATAATCGAAATAGCTTTGACGGATCAACACTTTTCACAAATGCGACAAATAACCATGACACTTCAAACGGGCAGATTGGTATCCATAAAATTCATCAAATATGCTAGACAGAATAAAATAATGATCCAATTAGGTATTTTCTTCACGTGAAAAAATGAGGCAAACATAATACATTTTCAAGGATATTCCCCATCATAATAATAGCCTATATAGTACAACAAAGTTTGCCATAGAAGTCCTCTAGTTTTCGATATACCCATCAAATTTTAAAACCTCACCTCGTTTGTTATACGATATACCTTCTACTTCAAGAAAAGTGATGATGCCAAAAATGTAGGTGTGGGAGACCTGAGAAATTAGCATATCAAAATGGCGACTATTTAAGTATATCTAGACAATATTCATTGCACTAACATCATATTAAAGCGGCCTGATATTGTTATCAAACGTATATTAAATCCTAGAGAATATACTATAACCAATACATACAATGATTCCATCATTCATTATAGCCATCTTGGACTTTCAAATGGCAATGGATCTTGAATAAGCACAACAAGACCTATCCATGATAATAAAAAAAAAAATCCCTAGTGGTGTTCGAGAAATGAATTGAATCCGGGACCTCCTGAATTCCAGACAGGCGCTCTACAAACTGAGCTATCGAAAACAATTGGTATCGAAGCTCCAGAAATACGTCTAAAGGCTTAGGTCCGTATGCACAAAAGAGTTAGACCGGGTCTAAAGTTAGACCTGGTCTAAGTGGATTTTAGTTTTTGTGAAAGCACACCTTTAATTACATTTCCTTCTCAAATAAGCTAACAAATTGTAAAGATTCGGATGCAAAGTTCAAAAATAGCATAAAATATCTCATGAAAATGCAGAGGAAAACAGATTTTGAGGCATGAATACATTTCACTTAGACCAAGTCTAACTTTAGACCCGGTCGAACTCTTTTGTGCATACGGACCTTAGGGTTCAACTTATCCATACATTTTCACCCTTTGAAGTTCCATTACAACTTTTTTTCCTCAAAATGACGGGATAAACGTGTCAGTGTCCGCAATAATGCAATAAGCAAAGCGAAAGTGATTTGTTAAAATGGATGTACATTACGCTACAAGGCCCGCTTAGCAGCACTATAAATTGTTGCCCTAACAACCGGCAACAAATTTAAATATTCGCCTTCCATCAAAGCTGGTTGCTATAAATGATATAATTCTCGTGTGCAACCAACCGGCTGTATTGCAATGCCCATTGAGTAGTTTAAACGCTTGAGCATGGGTGTAATTTGCAACATAATGGAAACTCGCCCATGCAGTTAGCAATTAGCAGTTAGCAGTTAACCAGGTAATCCTCTCGTAGTAATTGATAACAATAGGTTTACTAGACCGAATTAATAGCGCTCCTAAGCGGGAAATTTATGTCATGTTAAGTTGTCACACACCGCAGTAAATGAAAATTGATGTCAGCCTCAAATAGCATTGTTCGATGATGAAGAATACAATATATATATTGTGTATTAAGCATTTGGGTTATTTTTAAACAAATGTTGACAGGTAATTTTGCCAATGATACAACGTTTAAGCTGTTGTAATGGTCAATCATCCGTCAAACCTAAGTATAGTGTACAACGTTAATAATTGGTTTTATATGGCGATATTCACAGGGTGATAAACACACATTTGTTGCAATGGTCAATCATCCGTCAAACATCTGTGTCGAAAGTGCTGGTTTTACGTGGGTGTGAGTGATTTTGAAAATTTGACGGATCGATTGTATTCATTCACCAATTTCATTTGGTTGCAGAATGGCTCGTTCGTCGGATGGCATGAAGATTGTTCTCCTAATCTTAGCGTTATAATCAACTGGAGGACTGACAATACCGTGTGTGGGTAAGTAGGTACGATGTTTTAAATGTTGTTGCTATTGTTCAACGAAAACTATAAACAAACTGATACAAATCGCCAGATTGTATTACCAGAGTGGCAAAAACACTGTTGCGAGTATGAGGTACACCTAACACAAACAGGTTCAGAACAGGTGGTATAATGTTAGCTATAAAAAGTTATGATGTTTTTGTAACAACGCTTAGCGGGTAAAAAAATTGGGTTTTTGAATTAGGTGTTATCAAAATCGACCAGGCATGTACGAATGAATGGTGAACTGTGATCATTCCTCACAGATTATCCCTGTTGAGCACACACTAGGCAATGATATCCCATTGAAAATCACTGTAATGAAACTTTGTGCTCGGTTGATATGGTTACTTAAGTCGTCATCATTTTAGAAATATCCCCACGAATTTATGAATTTAAGGTGTTATATTGACTGGCGGGATACCCTCGCTACTCTCGGGTCCCGCTAAATGAGTTTATGAATTGTCAATTGCTGTAAGACTTGAGTTCATGAGTAAATAATTCTGGTGGGATATAATTATAAAACGGGGTTGGTACATTTGGTGACCCCACTTGTCTGACCCGACTTTTCTGACCCCACCTGACCCCACTTTTTTCTCATATATCCTTGCCGACTAAAAAGCGCCAAAAATGGACACAAACCTGCGGGTTCTGATATTTTGAAGTAACCCCGTCATGGCCGTAGTTGTATTGGAAAGAAACCACTTTATAATAAATTACCTAATGGCCCTCCCATGCGTTATACCATAGATTGTACACACGTATGTATACAAATATAAGGTTATACCCATATAACATACAGTTTAAATCAGATCGGCTAGAGTGCTCAATGCTGTTGGGCATTCAACACAACGAACGACGGCTGCTTGGCCTGATCCCTCACAACTGGTACATGGAATCATACAATCCTTACTAGCAAGTTTGATATGCACAGCTTTTCGATCTTTCAGTTGGTAACAAAAAAATGTTCTCCAATCCTTCAACCCCATCGTCTGGTAGAGTGAATATATTGCGACACATAGGGCATGTCAGTCAGCAGAGAGGTCACGCTGCATGTCAGATTTTGTTGAACACAAGAAAACAATGGAGTCTCAGTGACTGCAATATTTGCTAGAAATAGCTTCGGGAAATGGTCTATTTGAGCATCTCAAAAACTGAGAAACGTGTTAAAAATCATGTAGAATTTTAGAGGAGGGTCAATAACATCTGCAGAACGGTAAAATGTATAGTATCAGTGGCGTAACCAGCGGGGGCAGGGGGGGGCTGGAGCCCCCCCCCCCACCTTCACTTGGAACCCTTTCCCCCCGCTTGCCCCCCCCCCCAAATGAAATCAACAAATGTCTTCCCAAAATGCAATATTCTATGGTTGTTTAGAGCCGAAATGTAGCTCAATCGTGCAAAAATTAGGTGTAAAGTCGAAAATTTTCGCGCGCTACGCGCGCATGTCTTTACACTAGAATGAAACCACCCATTAGGATCCCCCATTTCAAGTCACTGCCCCTTCTTGCCACCCCCCAAAGAAAAAGTCTAGTTACGCCACTGTATAGTAATAAACACGTTTTGTGACCAAATTTATGTCGTACAATGTTGGAAAATTCACGTTTTGAAAATCTGAGGTCTTCGAAATTACAGGAATCCTAACTCATTATAAACCTCATCAAATCATGAAATGAACCCTCGTCTACAAAAAAAGTCCATGTACGTATTGCTGTATCTGCTTGGAGATAGCGAAGACCACGGAAACTTCATAGCTTCATACCAAGGAATGAAATCCGCCATAGACATTACATGGCGAACATCGTACAGATTTGCACTGCAGTCCTCTGTGTAGGGAGTGTTGACAATAGCAAGGACGTTTAACTATTGTGTTTGTTCATGTTTGTGACGACTGACCCCGTTTAACAATCTTCATAGCTTTCATGAGCTTGGGTGACCTAACTATTGACTGATGTTACAGTCGTGCTTCTGGGTTTGGCCCACTCAGAAAGACATTTCATGCAATACATGTGTAGACATGGCAGAGCCTTGGGTCGTTCAATCAGTGATAAACAGATGCTACACGTTGTCAAATCCTCATGATCCTCATCCAAGTCGACAGAAAGTGGGGAGGCAGACGCCATTTTTTATTAGTTAAATGAGACTGTCAATGAGGCTGTGAACAAAACTTTTTCCTAGCTTCCTTTAACTTAAATGTTTAAAATAACAATGTTAGATTGGCGTTGTTGATTTCTTTATACAGTCTCCGTCAGTGTTAAACCGACTTTGAACCCAGCCTTTTGAACCCGTAAACAACCTCGTGTTCGGTGTATTGAACCCTATTCCCGCTTGTCGGTCGACCCAACAGTTGTGTCTCTTTAAACACCCATACAAACAAATTTAAACTAATAATCACGCGGCTCATCGGTATGATTGCGACATTAATCATGAAAGATAAGGCAAGCGTAGAGCTGGAGCAGTGGCGGCGGGAGCATCATCACTGGGGGGAGATGATTTAGGTCGCGGACATATACAGGGTGTCCCAAAAGTCTATGCACGTTTTTGAAGAGTCATATCTCATAAAATATAAATCATATGGTATAAATGTAACCATATTTTGATAGACGAGATTTGGGAAATTATTTTGATACCAAAAACAACCCTATTGGTGAACCCACAACATTATAAAACTGGTTGAAAGTTTTTAGCCATGTGAGACCCACCCATACCAAATACCACACATTGTTGCTAAAAACAGGTGCGCATAAATTAACGGTATGAAAGCAACGTTGCGCATTAGTCACAGTTCACTGCTTACCTTGCAACATTAATGTTATTACCAAACTCGGTCACTCACAACATAAATAGGCGAAGTAGACAACATTTCACAGCAAAAGTCTTCATTCAAGATGGTTTACAGCATAGATAAGCGAATACACATTTTATGAGTCTACGCTGAAACAAAGTCAGTTCAACTTACTCAACAAAAGTTAAGAAAACATTTTAAAGTGAAACGCGCGCCAGGAAGAATATCCATTCTTAAGTTGGTGGATACATTTTTGAACACAGGAACTGTGCATGATTTGTCTCGATGTGGTAGAAAAAAGACTGGTAGATCAACAAGTCACATTGATATCATAAGCCATGCAGTAGCCAAAAGTACAAAGAGATCTATTCGCTGTGTGATGTGTGTGTTCACTTTTCTAGTTACGTTATTCATTTTTTTAGGTCTGTGTTTTTGCATTAGCACACGTCTCTGTATAAATGGAAAACATTTAAACTAGATTTCACTATAGAAACGAAAACTTTGTGTAATATAGTTTGTTATTATGATGGGATCACTGTAATGTAAAATTTTAAATATTACAATTGACGGATCACTTTCCGTGTAACCAACTCTACCCGTCTTTTTGTTAATCTCAATAGGTATTGATTTATGAACTTTATCTCTCCGAAGTATAAAATTACATTTTTTGCAGTAATACATATTTTACATCTAGGGTGGCATTACAAGCAGATGTTACTCCAATGTTTGGTATCAAAATTATTTCCCACATCTCCTCTTTCTAAATATATATGCATATTTTCAATACGACTTATATTTTGTGAAATACAAAGCTTCAAAGTCGTGCATAGACTTTTGGGACACCCTGTATTTAATACACGTGTTCTATTTGGGGGGGGGGGGGGTGGTCGGTAGAGAGGGTCACGAAATGTAGGAGGCAGGACGCCCGGGGGGGCCAGTCAAACATAATGGTGTACACATGCGTGACCAAATTTTTTCCAGACACCCCCTAAACAAGTTTTACCCTGCAAGCAAAATTACCCCCTAAACAAGTTTTTAGCGCGCTTTCCTTGCAAATTTTGACCCCTAAACAAGTTCTTGCCAGAATATGACCCTAAACAAGTTTTGTCTATTTATTTCGCTACAAAACGACGGTCTGGGGGACGGTCTTTGCTATCTCGGTTTGCTATGGCGATTATGACGCTGTAGGAACGAGTGACACACATGCGTTCTCAAATTGGAAATGAGACGCTCAAAAGAAATCGCAAAAACGGGAATAACATTCTTCTGGGAACGGGGAACAAAACAAGTTACCCTAAATACGTTCGACCGGTATTTTAAGCCACCCTTTTTCTTGAATATCAGCGTGTTTGATACCCTTAACGCGTCACGCGCGTGACGCGTCCAACACTGAAAAAACACCCTTTTTCTTGAATATCAGCGTTTTTGATACCCTTAACGCGTCACGCGCGTGACGCGTCCAACACTGAAAAACACCCCTTTTTACGCGTTTTTTTGGTCACGCATGTGTACACTATTATGTTTGACTGCCCCCCCCCCCCCCCCCCCCCCCCCCCCCCCCCCCCCCGGGGCAGGACGTCCCCCACCACTGTTTCCGCCATATATTGAAGCCAAGAACGGATTGCATCATCATGATCACGACAACAACAAATACGTGGTTTCAAGCAGCAACCCGTCTACTCGCGTGTCAGGTAGTGCATCCCTTTTTGCAGCCTATATGCGTGCTGCGCTTCCATTTACTGGCAGCATGTACTTGTATTCATGCTTGCCCATCGCACAAGCGGCGTAGGAAATTCACGGCGCCATGCTACGCCCCCGATGATTCGGCAATATCGCCATGGTGTCAGTTCCATATTTGGCTTCAACGAATTGCGTGTATTGGTTTTCCCTAATGAGCGGTCTTTAAGTAGTTAGTCTATGGTCATAATCCCAGCTGGCCATTTTACGGTTTTTAAACGTTAAAAACACGTTTCAAGTTGGTGAAAAAAACCGTTTTAATATTACGTATTAAAAACGTATATGTGTGGAGTTTTTTATGGGTTTTAATAACGTTTCCATGTAACGTTTTGAAAACGTTAATATAACGTGAAAATAACCATATTTATATTATTTAGTCTTGCAAGATGTATCAAATACGTTTTAAAAACATATTTTAAACGATGTTTAACACGTTTTAAAAACGTTTCACAAACACGAAACTTAATTAAACCCAATTTAAAACGTTTTGAAAACCTATTTTAGGTAATTGATAATTAATTAATAATTAACTGGCAATTTAAAGAACAATTCAATCATCTGGCTTTTTATTAACATTCTCCAACAAAATTCTTCATGTGTTTGTGAAGTAATGTTCTTATTTGCCATTTAATTATGAAATGATGCATGTTGCAGATCGAATATCTTTATGAAAGAAAGAAATCAATGGGGAGAACGTTCATTTCTCGTTGCTGTTGCAAGAATTTGGAACAGTCTACCACGCGATGCTAAATGTACAGATTCCATTCATAGTTTTAAGAAAACTTTAAAGACTCATTTGTTCAATGAAGCGTACAAAACAGTATATGTATAATACCCATGCTATTTATCATTTTTGTGCTATTAATTACTTATATTACATGTTTACAAAAGCGCCATGAGCGTCATTTCTGACGGATACCGGCGCTATTATTATTATTATTATTGTTACCTTCACGTACTCGCGCCCCTTTCCTTCTCTGTATTCATTCACTACTATAAAGAGGCTTCGCCAATTTGGAACTGATCGATTGTGTGCGTGCGTACGTATACATGTCACAACTAAACACGCTCGCGTGAAATAGCTTTAATTTAGCCTGTAGCGTTAATGACACGTAATTTACACTGTTTTAACAAAATGCACTATGGGATTGTGTTACCAGCCTGAAATCAAAGAGGTCGCAAACTTGCTTACAATTGTATTATTAGCCTAGCTATTACAAGCTAAAAGTGACATCTCTGAATGTATAAGCAAAGTGTGCAAAGGAGAAATGGTTGGGCACACTGGTAAAATGGTTTTACAACAAGTTTTGCTATCATTATCAAACTGAACTCAAGTTAAATCACTTATTTATCGAGCAATAATATAATTGTTTTCGCATTTTAATTGTTTAGATACAAAGTTAGATAAATCATGAGTTAAATGATAGATAAATAAATAAAAAGAAAACTATAAACGCATGTGCGGCCTTTATAATTTATAAAAATTGACATAATTATGATCTTACATTAATCAATCAAGTTTAAAAAATAGAAAAATAAAAGGATTACAAGGAATAAACGGGAATCGAACCCGTGATTACCGATTGCCAACGACATGGCCAACGTATGCACGCGACAGAGTTCGACGAGTATAATTGTGATAGTTGTATTATTTAACCATATAAATTTATTTACAACGAACGGATTTTTATTGTGCCATTTTTGCCAAATATGTGTGTTTCTCTCGCGCAAAATGTGTTTGTAACGTGATTATACTCCTTATTTTTGGAAGAACTGTAAAAAACGTTGACATTTTCGAACACAAAAAATGGCGTCATTTATAGGGTCCACAATCATTGCTCGACTGAACGTTGTGTCGTGACGTGACGTATTATTCATGTTACGATCTGTTATACACAGCGAACATGCACCGGGGTCATGGGTTAATGCGCTGTGTAATTCTACATTCCCGACAGACACTGTGTTCAAAGGCACAAAAAATGGACTTGTTTAAAGCATTTTGTTGCAATACTGAGGTGCGTGAATCGTGTTTCTTCATCAAATTGGTAGAAATCCATCCATTTTAGAACATCTGAAATTTAAAATGAACTATACACCTGTGAAAGTATGATGCCAAGGGCATATATTTTGCACGTAAATCCAATACAAAGGTTCAGAAAATCGACCAAAATATGACGTCATAACCATAACTTCGGGGGACAAAATGGCGCGTTACCCTCCCCCCCCCCCCCCCCCCCCCCCCCCCTAGCCGACTTGATTCTTTGACGAACAGTGCCCTCATGCTATTTTCAAGACCTCGAAACTCAACGTGCCAACAATTCCGGTAGCCCCATCTAATCAAAAGCGATTTTGTCTTCAATAGGTTCTTAGGTGTTTTGCAATTTACTTTTCGGGTAACTTTTTCAAAGGAGGGGGGAGGGGGGGGGGGGGGGGGTATGGCTACTAAATTGCCCTGCCTCGTCCATTATCAGCAAGGTCAACCCTGAGTGGTTAGTAGCTGAGGTCTTGGTGTTCTGTCTAAATTGAGTTTTGTGATTGGCCGTATTGTTTTGCATGCCTGTTTCTCGTCCAATCAGGTTGCGTGTCTCTTTCGAGCGTCAGGCACGTTTGGCGCTACTTTTGGCTATCCCTTCAATATTTCGTTGGGGTAGTCAACATTGTGTGTGAAAATCCCTCCCAACCCACCTGGTCACCAGGCTGGAGGAGTTGGATGGGTCGTCCCAGGCAGTGGGCTACCTGGGGTCGCTGGCTTTGGACTGAACTGAGCTCCATCACGGGCCAGGCTCAGCCGATGACTGGTAGGTGTTTTCAGGGGGATAAGGGCCTGGCCTGGACCGTAGTTCAGGAATCCTTAAGATAGATCTTGAAAGTTGGGGAAGGTTTCGAGAAAAAAAATCTGTTTTATATAGGGTAAAACCAATTAGCCCCGCGATTTTCAAGTTTAAGAGAAGCGCTGATATATGCACGCTATTAGAAGATACAGGAAGGTGGTGGGATCGTGTAGTCATCAAAGCGTAATAGTATAGGATAATTTGCTGAGACGATTAGTTTCAAAATCGTCTCAGATAATTTGTAAACGATTTGATTTGGTTCGATATGCATTTTCTTTCAAGTAAAGAAACTCAATCTATTCATCCAAATACCGACCATCAGCATTTTGTTTCCACTGAGACCGTCAACTAATTTCTAAGTGGTTTTATTCGAATCTTTTGATGGGTATGGAGGTAACCCTCGACATAAATATCTGGTAAATGTTATACATCAAGTTTCCACGTAGACGATATGCCTACTCTCTGTCTCCGAGACGTAATTACAATAACTAGAATAACACAGATAGTCACGAGTTTGTCTTTGTGCCTCGGTTAATATGGAGATCACTTAAAATGAAACAAAAACAGGATATAAAGCTTTAAAAAGCTTTAAAGCTGTTGATAATTGATAGAGTCATGTTTTGTTCATTTGTAACTTCTTGATCAATGATACTAGTATGTTTAATATTATATTACTACGTAGCATATAGGTGAAAGTTAGAAAAGAAAGCTTAAAAAGACCACATTTTGCCGGTCTCGTGGCCGAGTCACCGAATCCCTGGTGTCCGAGTCCGAGTACTGCATAGCCAGTCCGATTCTGAGTCCGAGTCCTCCGACCCTGAACATAGGCTTCTAATTTGAGAATGATCCTGGTCGCTTGTGACTATTTTTAATTTGTTTTTAAGTGGTAATTCGACTCTTTTGACCATGAAATTAAATCTCTGATAAATGTTACCCATCACGTTTCACGTAGACTATTATATTCCATATTATTCCGAGACGAACATCAATAGCTAGATTCACACAGATAGTGTCTGTTCTTCGGAACTAAATCATGCTACTGTAGTATTGACTTCTAATTCAATGCAGTCACATCAAAACCATGGTTAATTGGGTTAGTGGTGTTCACATAATATAAAAAGAACCATTACGATTTTGGGAATTTAATAATCACCTTTTTTAACTTGTCGCTTGAATAAACAGGAAGCTATAAAAGAAACAAGATGGGTTCAATGGGCCGAAAAAAATACCCTGGCAATTACTTAACTAGCAGGTCAAGCAAAAGCAAACGGTTGACTATTGTAAAAGGTCTAGCTCACTTAATTGCTGAAAATGTATAAATTACCTTTTACTTGACATACAAACGGATAGAAATGGTCAGAGCATAACAATAGCGGGTCGAGCATTTACTTAGTATATAATTAGCTTTTATGTGTGCTGTGGCACGAGTGCTGGCCATCGTATTTTGTGTTTGACAGATATGTTAATGCCATGCCAGGGATTCCAACAGTGATTCTACTTTTTGAACTGAAACCATTTTCGGTATCACGATTAATCAATTTCTGGGCTGATATACCGTGCCATTTCCCTTGCACGCATGCAACATGTAGTAAAATATGGTTGCTTTAGCAAAAGTTAAAGATCTCGCAAAAGCTTACGTAAATGCTGCAGACTCCTCGTAAAAGGTCCTCCTTATATGAATAGGTAAATTGTATTCACTCGAAGATTTACTTTAAAAATTAAGAAATAATTGAAAATATATTTCCCTGGTCTTTCTTTCTACGTAAAAACACACACAATAAAAACACAAGGTTATACGATCTAATTACAGATGTTAAAACAAGATATTACATAATTATAGTATAACAGTGTGTATTAAAACATGAGTTATAATCTAATACATTTCTTCAAATTGTTCACACTTAGATGCGACCTTTCGTTTACATTCATCCCCGCGTGTCTGTTAATTCAATATTCCTCAAAGCACCGTCTATGTCCATTCAAGGGAGCACAACATAAATTCGTTCCCTATAGGCTTTACATACTATCTGACACATTATGTAGAGCCAGCCGATAACATCCAAAATAACTTTACAGCGTGAGTTTCCCTGTTCCAACCATCTCTTTAAAGATTTTCAATAACGTAAGCTCCTAGGTTTAGTCAGTGCATCAATTAAAGAATTTCTATGATGTACATTTCTCTGTTTCAGCATTACCTTGAAAGATCACTAAATAACAAACGTTTCCCTGTAAGCGCACCCTTTAAATATCACCCGATGTCGTTCGTTTCCTAATAAAGCGCTTCCTGTGAAAGGTCACTTAAACGAACATTTCCCTGTTTCAATGCTCCTCTTTTACAAAACATGCAACAACGTATGTTTTCCTGTTTCAGTCCTACCTGTAAAGACATGTCAATAACGTAGGTTTCCATCTTCCAGCGCTCCCTTACATTACACATTCCACACTTAATTATTATTTGAGTCTTTACCGGTCTGTGTTGGAATTTATCACCCCGTGGCCCTTAATTAATGGGTCGCTTATTAATCAGCACAAATTGACTATGTCATCAAAGTATGGGAAACTGATTGCTGGCCAGATTTTCAACTTGATGTTTTCTATTTTACATGAAAGGTCATCCTTTTTTGAGTTTGAGTTGCATAAATCCAATGGTTCTTATTTAAGAAGCACAAGTTCACAATAAATTTGCCCATTGAGTAGTACAAATACTGGCGGGTGGTTAATCACCTTTGACAGTAATTTACAACATTTTAGCCTATAAGTTCTAAATGGAACATTTCTGGCCCCTAAGATTTAACAGACATAATGAGAAAAACATGGGGATTCTTCTGATATCAAAATATCTTGATGTGAAAAAAGATTATAGCCAGAAAAAGGTGATCGGAACATGCACCTTTAACACTTTCCACATGACAGGCGTCTGCAGACGACATTCCATAATTTCACAAAATAATTCAAACATTTCACAATTATTGAATTTCATTATCATATTATGTGGAATCACCATGATAAATGCATTGAAATATGCACAAACATGCCTAGTATTGGTTCAGTAATCCTTAAAATAGACGGTGAAAGATGGGAACGGTTTCTAAAAAAATGTTTTGTATATAATGGTAAAACCAATAGCAGCCGCGTGGAAAGTGTTAATACATAACTAAATATCGTACGCTTCCCTGTTGCAGCGTTTCTGTTAGATAACCTTATAAGCGATTCCCTCCTACAGTTCTCCTGTTATGTGTTAAAGGGACACAAAGTAGTGTTGAAGATTTTTTTTTAAAGAAAAGAAGAAAAAAATCAGAATTCAAGATGAACATTGAAAATTACCATTATTGTTGTTTCTACTCACAAAAACACAGCGAAACTTGATTAAAACAACACCATCGCTATTTATTAAAACATTTCTTAAAACACCCTCTATATAAATATGGTTCGCGTTATTTATCACGCATACTGCAAGGGGACACTGTCTACGGTAAACTGCTGATCGCGGCTCGATCAGCATTTTGGAATCGACGTTTTGTTGTTCAAAGAGGGTTGATTTTTCTTAATCCATAGAGGTGTTAATTCATACATGTAATACAATTATGACAATATACAAATCCCAGTTTTTATCATAATTGAGGGCGCATCCTTCAACATGTATGTTCTATCGCTCCATTTATATCATATTATCATTTAATGAATCAATATGAACTAAATAAATTAAGGCGGTTGTGCTTTGCACCATATTTTGTAAATATGTTCCTCTCAGTCATGTTAACATATTATAAACAGTATTTATTTGATTCCTATTCCTGAAAGTGGTGTTACAAAACGCCGATTTTCTCGCTTATTAAGCGACTGGATTTTTTAACTTTACATTTCTCTTCAATTTAATGATATTTGTGATCATTGAAGTACAACATTTATGTAGGGTAACCCTGAAAGTTCCAAGAAATAAGCACCCGATTTTGGACAGCTGGTGTATCGCTCTCATTTATCATCCAAAATTGAGCAGTGCTAACTAAACATGTATACTCAAAATCAGTACCCAAAAACCTACAAATGGACTGGAAATATCTCTTCTTTTGCACCGTGGTAATAGATATTAGTAAAAAATCAGCATTAGATTCCAACGTAAATAATTTGAGGGCAATAAGTACCTCTCCTGATTACTTATGGTTAGTCTTGGGCCACAGGCTTCTAGAATAGAGAGAAAATCCGATTGTCGTCGGCAAGGACTATGATCATTTAGTGGTGTGGAATCTACAATGTTCAAACCTAACGTTCTAACTTGTTGACAACGTTGTGATTAACGATTTTATAGCTTTGGGGTGCATCCACAGAATATCGTTTTTATAACGTTATTTCATAATGTTTTCGAAACTAACTTGCAACTTTATTACAACATTGCTACAACGTAAAATTGTGTACAGGGGCTACAACCGGTTTTGCATTAAATAATGGAGTATCAACGCCCACTTCTCTAACGGTCGCAAGAGGGCCGTACATCATTATTATAATTGAGAGAAATTGAGTCAGTGATGGTTATACATGTATACATAGTGAATTTGTGGGGTTGTCTATATTCATTTTGAGATCATGTACGGAATATATCGATTTAAAGTCGCTTGAGCAATTGCAGTGTTTCGAAGACGAGACTTTATTTTCCGTATCTTTTAGTCACTTAAGGTAAGCGAAGTATTTTATTAAAGCTTAAGACAATTATGTAATTTGATCTCACACTAGGATTGAATTTCACAAGGTAAGTCAACCTCTAATGTACATTATTTGTCTACTAATGTAAAACATGGTTTATTTTCTTCATCCGGAGCAAGATTTTGAATTCAATAAACATGATAAATCGTCACCTGAATCTGAATTTATGTATCATGTAGACCCCTAAATTAAATATTATCATCGATAAATGAAGTTAACAATCATATCTTGTTTACTTCTTGAATTTTAAGAAAATAGCGGGTAAGAGAGCCGGATTTTCCCGCCAAATAATTGTTAATAACATGCACTAGTCTATGCACCTCATGTAGTTATCGAGCATAATTACTTTCGACTCTACTAACACCGAATAGTGTGCAGATTTTCTCTAGAGTTTGATTTACGCATGTACACATTCGGAAATGGGAAGTATTAAACAGCAGGTTATATATAAGCCCAAATGTGAAATAAATCGCTTAAAAGCTATGGCAAAAAGCTTTTTTGGTAAACGAGCAACAGTGTGATATAGTCATCGGTGTAATTCAACACTTTCCATGCGGCTGTTGGTTTTACTATATCCAAAACATATTTTTCAGAAACCTTTCCCAACTTGCAAGGTCTATCTGAAGGATTACTGAACCGATACTAGACATGTTTGTACTTATTTAAATGCATTCCTCATGATGATTCCAAGTATGGTAATGAAATTAAAAATAATTGACATTTTTGAAACACCTTGTGACATTTTGAAATATCGGCTGCATACCTCTGCCGCGTGGAAAGTGTAAACAGTAAAACCTTAAAAAGTGTCAGATAATCAGGTAATGTGTATGCGTGTCCTTTTGTTTTATAGAAATCAGTATGTCGATCGTACGTATTTTGTTTCTTCACGCTATTGTTTCTTCTACGTTAATTAACGAATTATCAGCTGACGAGGCAGGTAAGATAATCGAATTTGTTTAATCTTCTAAACCAACTAGATATGGAGGAAACCATAACGTACAAATGAACTATCAAAAGTATTTTAAAGCAAAACCTAAATCAAAAAATGGAAACCAGATACCCCCCAAAAACAAACAAAAAAGAATCAGAACAAAATCAATAACAAAAATCTACAAAATCGACCCCCCCCCCCAAAAAAAAAATATATAATAATAATAATAAAAAAGAATTAAAAAAATCGATCGAAGAAATCATTTCAATAATTTTGAAAACTTTGGCGCAGAAAACTCTTCCTTCTATCGGTGTAGAAGGATGTAAGAAGGAGATACAGTCTCTGGAGCTATACCCCAATCTGAATAGTCAAGTATAGGGCGGCACTCATGTGTATGCCGAACTATATCTCCAGGGGGACTATGGCTCTTTTCACACCGGTTCGCTGGATCTTGAATTGGTCACATGCCTCGGTCACACCTGGATACCAAGCGAACCGATCGAATCGTTACTAAACATTTTTTTAACGACAATGCACTTTTCAGTGGTATTTGAAATGCATTAGTCCTAATAATTAATATTGAAATAAATATTTATTTTATGAGTAGAAAATTGCAGAACACAGGTCGTTCAAAAGCAATAAATTGGTATTTTGTTCAAATCGGCCATGGTCAAAATGTATTCCACTTGACCCCACATGATCAAATATGCACTTTAAAACAAAATCGGGTGGGGGGCCAGACCCCACCACTACCCTTCCCCTATAAGGGAATACATGGTAAAGTTGCCAAATTGGTCCACTAAAATAAATTTCGACCTATATAAAACAAATTGTAACATTTTTTTCTTCTTCAGTACAATGCATTTTTATAAGATCCCCATAATGACATACTAAAAGTCCAAAAATATCAGAATGGTAGAAATATGCCTAATTTGCATAAACTTAAAATGGCCGCTAATTTGAGGATTTTGGCGGCCATTTTTTATTTATGCAATTTAAGATACACATATTAGGGCATATATGTCTCTGTATGTCCTTTGAGACTTTATACATTTATAAAATGTATGCTGAAGATATTTAAAGTACCATAACAACTATCTAAGATAAGACATAAGTCCAAAACTGTTCTACATGTATGTTAACTTATTGGACACATTATTAAATAACGCGTAGGATTGAAAATGCTTCTTACAGTAATAATATGTGTCCATGTGTAACGACAGGAAGTGTGTATACTCTAGTCATTTACCGACAACGCTCCGTTTTACTTGGAGTGTTGTCATAATCATTTCATGTATTTACTAAAACCTAATGAGTGAACAAACTTTTAACTAGATGCAATCAGACGCAATGGCTGTTCATCATTAAAGAAAAAGAATTAAAGTTATAAAACTACCTTTTATATTTTGGTTTTTGTCAATACAAAGAAAGTGTGAAATGTACTTTGAATAATGAATATTGAATAATCAAGTTATTGATAAATTGTGATCATTAATCGCTTTTCAAATAGGGCATTAAATTACACGTGATAATTAATAAATAATAAAAGTATGACGGAATATTTTAAGAATTATGTATGAGGTCACAGGTCACTAAAAGGTATATCAAATAAGGTGGGATCGTTTCAAAAAAATCCTTTAAATCGTGATACGTGTCTCTATTTTAAATAGAAGTTGTCAAAAAACATAACATTTTTGGTATCATATTAAAGACAATTTATCCAGCTACCGAATAAAAAAAGAATTAAAGCCACATGTTTAGCAACAGTGAAGTTATCAATCTAAACGTCGAGTGAGTCAAGGGTGGGACCGGTGGATGAGGAGCCGGTGGATGAGGCGCCCATAGGTTTGTACACAAAATAGCGGAAAACTATATAGAACTTTTGAAATTGATGCCATTTTAAAAGTATACATAGGAAAGTTTTCAAACTTCTCATATGTGTTAATAACTTGTGCCTGCTACTATGAATACTAATATTGAATTGTTATCTAGACATTCTCTACTAGAATATGATGTTCAATTCAGGTAGTGTTTTAATGTAAAAAAATACACAGTTTTATTCATTTTATTGATTAAACAATGGCCAAATCGCAGTCTCTCTATTTCATTTTTGTGACTCTTCGGTCCTTTTCTACCCTGGGTAGTAAAACATTTAACTAAAAAAGCCAGATTGTTTCTTCACAGAATTGTTCATAGATTTATGAAAAATTTGCTATTTAGACCTATTTTGGACCACCCTGTATTCAAAATAAAAGGAACTTTAACAATATACATGTAGTTCATTTTGATAACCATTTTCTTTTAAATTAAATGGTCCATGCTAACTAAATTTCATAGAATATTATATACAAACATTCATTTTATGCATTATTTCATCATCATTTTAGACACCCTGTACTTTTCCTGTGTACATTTTAGGCAAATGATTCTTAGCAAATTTGGTAGCACCTTCTGCGGTTGTTCTGATTTTGGTGACTATTTTCAGCTAAACCCTAATTGTACAAACTATCAAACTATTTTGTGAGGAGCAAAAACGATCAAATTGTTTATGTTCCACCCTGTAAAAATAGTACACACCCTGCATAATTTGATTCTTTTTTGCAAAAATAAAAAACCTTGAATCTTAAGCTTTCCAACAATATATAGTTTGTGGGTCATTAAGTATGTAAAACTTTAAGTTTTGTCCCGTTTAATCAGAATTGGTGCATTTCTCAACATTATTAGAAGTGAAACTTTTTTTTGGACCAGTTTGTGACTTCTGACCATGAACGAACGAACGAACGAACGAACGAAAGAACAAACGAACGAACGAACGAACGATTGATTCAAAAAACAAATGAACGAAATAGTGAATTTACGAAGAATGAAAGAATGAGCAAATGAACGAGCAACGAACCAAAATCGAACGAATGAATGAAAGGATTAATGAATGCAGGAATTAAGTAACGAATGTCTTATTCAAACCGTCCATAACTTATACTTTTCGTTCTCATTTACCAGCATGTGTAGAGCATTTCAACATGGTCAGTCAAGTGGAAGTCAACATCAGCTCACCCAATTACCCGAACTTCTATCCAGATAATGCGCACTGTTACTGGTTCTTCAAGTCCACAAACATGTCTGATAACTCGAGCTATGAGATAACATTTCACCAGTTTCTCACATTTAGTCGTAGCGACTGGCTAACGATACGAGGCGGGAATGAAACAGTCATGTCCAACGCTATCGTTAGCTTTGACAGCTTTATCACATCGGGGACGAAGATCTATGTAGATGAGAAAGATATATGGATTGATTTCAAAACATCTTCAGTCTTACGACATGTTGGATTTCAGATGTCGATGAAAGTTATTCCAGCAGGACAGGGTAAGTGGGGAACAGGGATAGCACTGGATCAAAAATGTGAGAGGTCTCATGACATTTTTCAGGACCCCGTAGGACAAAAAACAAATGTAAGGTGTCCCCCAAGATATTGAGGGGTCCTGATGTTTGGATATTTGAACATTTTACTTTTTTATGGACAGTTTTAATGAATTAATATTGTGAGCAAAGGATTATGTAATTTACAGAATTTCTTAAGGTTTCCATTTCCATACATCGTCAAATTTAAGGGGTCCCTTCAATTTTTATCGGGACCCGCAAGTCTTTTCAATTTGAAACCTGACGCGTCACTACAAGAAAGTGAGGGGTCTAGGGGGAACGAGATGCGATATAAATACGCCGGGATGGGAGTAAAAGTTACTTATTCTCCAGATTTATACACTGACGAGAGAATAATATTTTGCATTAAACATCATTATATGAAAACTGTTATGGTGGATCCTTTTGGACATGGCGAAATTTGCATTGCTCTGTCTTAGTTCAATTTTGTATAAGTATGTGTAATGTATGATGACTGACACACATGCAATATATTATTCTCGTGTTAGACCAAGCATGGACAAAACTCGTTTCACCCTACACATTTTTTACGATTGTGATATTTATTTTATTCATTTTCATTTCTTTTGCAAAATTTTAGAAATGTAGGAAAAACTTGGACTTTTTTTGAAAAAGTATACTAACATTTTCACGAGCATTTTGAAGGAAAAAAACCCCGATCGACCGAAAATCAGTAGAATTTTTCGTCGCGTTATCGTATGATAACTTATTCTACAGTGATTGTCAATTATACTCTGAGGCCCATTTTATCGATTCTGCAGTTACACTTAGCATGCTTATGTATGACCTTGTCAGATATAAGCATAAATACTCCAGTATTTATAAGCCTATTTCATCAATATAAGTTAAATAAAACACATCTTTAGATGTCACGTAAAATTCAATGGGTACTCAAAAATCATGAATAAACTCGGCCTTTTCCCTCAACACAATTTAACAATTTTGAGATTATTTTTAGAAAGCTGCGTTAAATTTAAATGGTCAGCGTAAGAATAAAAGAAGAAAGACACAAACTAACTTTTCATTTTTGTTGTTGTGACAATCGGTATTATAGTCACACAAAGCAACGCCATTAAAATCATATCCGTATTGGAATAGAATTACACTACTGATTTAATTCTGCATTGTTATTATGTTATTGTATTATTACACATGGTCAATTTTACAGGACATTTATTTTGGAGGGGGTCTGTTCCTGAATCTATTCAATACAATTTCAGTCTTCCGCCAATCTTCCGGTTACTTCATCCGCTCGAAAGTAACCATCAATGCCAATAAACAAGCATTTCCGAATCATTTACCTTCAAGTACAAGAAGTGTTGTTAAATCGGAAGATACAATAACTGACATTCAAAATTAAATTTGTTTTTAGTTCCTCTGGTATTATATTAACTTTGAATTAAAAACTACAGGACAAAGGTGTCTTAAATTATCAATAGACATTTTGAGTTTCTCTTATATTAATTTACTTGGAATTAAAACACAATATTTTGTTTTCTTATTGCGCTGTGTAGTTTATTATCAATGTTGTGACCACCAGAACACTGACCCTCAAGTCGTAAGTCATGTAGGGTCAAGCTCGCTACCTTTCGCGTTACACACGGATTTTGGCTTTCGCTACATGATTTTAACTTTACACATATATTTGCTTGTATACCCCCGGAAGTAGTAAAAGTATACATTTTCTGAAGGGATATTTGCATAAGGAAACCAAATATGCCATTGAAATTATAGTACGACTAAAGACTAAAATGGTATGATCGGAAATGTTCAGGAAAATATCAGGATTCCTAATTTTTTTATTTGAGATCCATATACTTTTTATACCTACCCCTATCAATATTTACTTAACATATTTAAATTTCTCATGAAATTACCCATCAGATGATATATTATTGTCAAAGGTTACTACGTCGGTAAGGTAATTACACATTCTAAACCTCGAATCATAACTCAAGTCACTCAAGTCATTTCAATGTATTTTCTAATGACACCAAAGTCATTATATTTATAAAAAGAAAATAAAGAGTCAAACTCAGTGTTTGTTAACACTTTCTACGCCAGACGACATTCCAAAATTTCCCAAAATACTTCAAAAATTCAAAAAAAATTGAATTAAATTACTCTATTCGGAATCACCATGAGAAATGCATTAAAACAAGTAAAACATGCCTAGTATTGGTTCAGTGATCCTTGATATAGACCTTTCAAGTTGGGAAAGGTTTTTGAAAAATCCCTATTTTTTTGTATTTTGTGAAACTAATACTAGCCGCGTGGGAAGTGTTAAGCGATGCAGGTATTTTTTAATTGAATTTAGAGCAAATCATTAGCCAAAACGACAAATCAAGTCACAAGTTATAAAATGTCATAACCCTGGCTATCAATATTTATTATCATTGTTTATATGGTGACATCTCTTTTATGTATAATTAGTACTTTCATATCTCTAGAAATCTGAATGATAGACGTTTAATACGTACTTTTTATTAGAGTTACACTTGGTAATCATTTTGCATTTCGATATTTATTGCGATTTAGACTGCATTTTGGTCGTGTATTTTATTAAACATGCGGCGTAGTTGCTAATTCGATTTCGTAACTCAGAAATACGACGCACTTCATGTTCGTTATTAAATTTAGGAATTGCAATTCGAATGACTGATAATATCTATCCATGAAGAGATATCAAACCCGCACTAATGGAATTTTAACTTGGTAATAATTTGAACAAAAGATGGGGATACTAATGACTCGAATTCGGCATCATTATACAGGGTGAGTCAAAAAGAAGTTGTACGGAAATGAATATTTGATTAAAAATAGACAAAACGAATTTGGCAAACCAACGAGGCACGTATTCAAAGAACTACTTATTCCGCTCATATGACAAAAGGAATCATTGAAATCGATCAATTATATCAGGAGCTATGCCTGTTTTAATAAAAGAACCCTTTTTTTAGCTGTCCACGGAACGCTTAATTCTCTTGAAATCTTTCCACTCTAAGTGAGCAGTAATATGATTGCTGATGTTTGTCCTCTAAGGTGTCTTAATTGTTTTAAGTGGGCCGTCAATATTTTATCATTTTCTTATTGTTGTCACTGATTTTTTATTTCATGCACACCATTCCCATCTGTGTTTGAAACTCCCGGGCTTTAATCTCATTTAAATATGAATGCCCGTGTGTACATTTTGCTGCCCACTTAGAGTGGATAGATTTCAAGAAGATTAAGCGTTCCGTGGACAGCTAAAAAAAGGGTCTCTTTTATTAAAACAGGCATAGCTCCTGATATAATTGATCGATTTCAATGATTCTTTTAGTCATATAAGCGGAATAAGTTGCTCTTTTTGAACACTTGCCTCATTGGTTTGCCAAATTTTTGTTGGTATATTTTTAAACAAATATTCATTCTCGTACAACTTCTTTTTGACTCACCCTGTATAAATTTATCGTGAACATCATCCGAGTATGCCTCTACATGCAATATTCTGTGGAACATTTGATATAATATTGTTTCTTATGCCGACGTAGCCATAAATCTTTTCTTTTTTGATAATAACGACGGAAGACACTAGAAGACATTCTATTTATTGTAATTGGGCAACTACTGCACGATTTAGAAAGTCTTTGAAATGTAAGGTTTTACAAGTTTCGGGTAACATCCTTCACACATTTTGGTCCCTAAATCGTGTAATATCTAAATAAGTCATTCACTGACCATCCAGATATTGACCGTCAAGAAATCCAGGACATGATCTTCAAAGTGCTGGCACTTTACGTTCCTATAAAACTCAGTATATTTTGGAACATTCTAATTTCTAGAATTGCGCTGTTTCAAATTAGTTTCGGAGAAGAACGATGGTGATAAAATTATTTAAAAGCCATT
Organism: Ophiura sarsii; assembly: GCA_035610835.1. Classification (NCBI taxonomy): domain Eukaryota; kingdom Metazoa; phylum Echinodermata; class Ophiuroidea; order Amphilepidida; family Ophiuridae; genus Ophiura; species Ophiura sarsii. Next base: position 17,036,543 of record CM069450.1, on the reverse strand, counting down.
ATTTCAATCCGATCCTGCAACTTTTTCTAATCAAAGAAATTTTGAAAATGGAAAACAGCTAGGGATATTTTGGAATAATGAAGCGTGTCTGTTTGTGTTTATGCGTTTCCAGGTAACGCTTCATCAGTGTTCATTATAACAAAAAGCCATCGTACGTTCAACGTACTATCATAAGGTTATTTTCGAATTTCAGGCATTCATGATGTTCAAAATATTGTACTGTATGAGCAAGGTGAAAACACTCGCGCTCTAAATGAAGTTCAGTTACGTATAGATGTATTTCATTGTTATTACCCTTTAAGTGTATGAGGAGATGGCCCTATCCACGCACGATTTGAGGTGGCGTGTTGTTATTTTGCGTCCGCATTTTAATGCAAACTGATTTTGACTGATGTTTTAAACTTTTTTTGGTTGCGCAAGTTATGGTGAGAAAAAAAATGAAAATGCAAATTAGCTTGGGTACCGTCCCGGATTTCATCGATGGCGCTACTTTACGGAAACATCAATTGGTGCTTTATTGAGCCGCAACAGGTCTGTCTAAGTGATCATTTGATCACATAGAACACTGTATTCCCTTACGCATTAGGAAACCCTCTTTTGAAAAACTGGCATTTGCTTAATTATTTAATTGAAGATATGTTCACAGTACCGATTCTACTTAATAATAAGTTCATTACCCAGCGTTCAAAAGTGTACGCATTATGCACAAATGTTCACAAAATCGAGAAAAGTAATTTACCATAATGACATTATACGAGCTGTTTCATTCATGGTTATCGACTTGGCAATCTTTCAGGCCTATTAGTGATGGTTGAGTTCAACTTGTACTCAAATTAATTAGGTGTTTTTAACACTAAGCCTATTGCGTGGCAACAGTCAAATTGTGTTTACCAAATTGCACAGACTGTATACACAAGAGTCGTTATTAAACGCACGCGTCATGCAGTCAAATTGCACATACTATACACGACGGTCCTCAAGGCGACCCTAGTGCGCAGATATAAATCGACTGGTACACGACGGCACGATTCCACACCAGTAAGTAATGTCTGTCCTTGCAGACGACAATCACACTTTTTTTTGTCAGCTTTCATCATGTGGCCCAATGATAATATAAAGTAATCAGAAAAGGTACTTATTGCTCCCAAAGTATTTAAAGTTGTAATTTAATCCTGATGAATTTTGATTGTAAATGTTCTTGTAACATTTCTCAACTTGTTCAGATAAATAAGGGTGCTGCATGCTACACCAGTTCTTCAAGTCCGCCGGCTCATTTCTCGGAACTTTCAGGGTTAATATATATAATGTATACATGTAAACGTATAGGGAAATCATTTAGTGGTGTGCAATCACATTACAGTCGTGCAGCGAAAGCGTAGCTCAAGTATCAACTTTGGTTAACCTTTTGACTACCTCTTATTTAGCCATTTCTGAAAGTGGGATATAAATTTCATAATTGATAGGACATGTTAGCGTCAGTTTATTATTTCTCACCCCGCCCCGAAATGGACAACAAGAATCACAGGCTTTTAATTTTTACCCCATGTTAAATTAAAGTGTTGACGTCCCATTGAAACACATGTGAACTTTGATCCTAAATCGAGGTCAAAGGTCAGCTTAACATCCGAGTTGGCAAGGATGTCCACTTAGGTTATATACTACAGACATCAAGGAACATGTTGGTATATGACTTCCTGTGCCAGCAGACCGGGACCGAAAAACCATGCGCGCTCCACAGCTAAACATTTTACGCCCCTGTCGACAGAGCCTTACATGGCTTGCAGTGTAAGGTGTAAGGATTGGAAAACCTTACATCAAAAAGAAATGTCAGGATGTCAGGACTTCAAAAACCAAACATCAAAAAGTATGTTAGGATTTGAAAAACCTTACATTGAAAAAATAATGTAAGGATGTAAGGATTTCAAAAACCTTAAATCGAAAAAAGTACATCCTTAAAAAGTACAACCCAAAAAAACATAATAAGGATGTAATGAAAAAGTCACCAAAACACAGGTATGAATGTTAAGGATAATAAATATGTTAAAATGCAAACAAGTAGGATAAAAATCAATACAAGAAGGAAAGAATAACATATAACACTTTTTCGTACTATCATTGATGATCAGTTTTCCCAAGGAAAGATAAGGAAAAAGAAAAAGTTTCGGGGCCTCCCCGTTTAAAGCGATAATGTTGTGTACAACTTCAGCGATCGAATTTACCATTTAAAGGACATTACTCAAGGTGGGAAAAGTTGCTCTTTTAGTTATTTATACATAAATACAATTTCTGAAGTAGTTTTATGTTTTTTGAAGCGTCATATTAAACAAGGTATTTAAAAAAAACTGGACGGGGGAGATAGAAGACTGTTGAAAGTTCAAGAACAGACATTAACAAACAGCGTTGCTACTATGTTTCCTAACAATTTAACTCTAAGGGATTCAAAAGTGTTTTTGATATCAAATGAAAGGTCCCATTTCTCATTACACTGATGATGCCCTTAAATCTAGAATAGGGTCAACAACCTTTAAGACGTATGGTTAACATTGATGAAGAAGTTGGATTGGGGTAATTAAAGTTGTATGGTGGACACCGAATCATTCAGAAATATTATAAGGACACATTGAGAAATAGGTTATGTAAAACTTTTTTTATTAAAGGTTATTAAAAATATTCTTAAACTAGAGAATAACAAGACTAGGCACGCCTAGTAGAGCTGGTCGGATATTTGAATGTTAAAAAATGTTTTTGTATTGTAATATGGCAGAAATAATTTGGAAAGTGGTGTCATGGTACTAATTTTTTTTAACTGGAAAATATGATTGGCTTTATTTGTTCACACAAAGTAACTTACACATATGTTATTCTTAGGGAGTGTTCATAAATACTCTGGTGGTGGAGGTTGGAAATATTTGAGCTTTGGACATATTTTTTTCTTGATCACCCCAAACAGCGTTATTTTTTGTCTTGATCCCCCTTTTTCGTTGATTTTTTTTCTTGATCCCCCTGTATATCCAATTAATCAAGCAATAGTAGATTTGACTGCTCACGAAGCATTTCTTTCTGATCCTCCCTCCATTTTTTCCAACCCCCCCCCCCCCCCCTAAATAATAAATTCATTTGGACAATCCACTGAATAATGTTGATGAATGTTGTGGAATTCTGAGACCTTTTTGCCTTTGTCATGACAGAGAAAGTATTATGATGTAATAACCCCCCCTCCATAAATAACGAAGAATTTCTTTCTGATCCTCCCTCCATTTTTTCCAACCACCCCCCATAAATAATAAATTCATTTGGACAATCCACTGAATAATTTTGATGAATGTTGTGGAATTCTGAGACCTTTTTGCCTTTGTCATGACAGAGAAAGTATTATGATGTTATAACCCCCACCCCCATAAATAATAAATATTTATAATGAACACTCCCTTTGGTTTGAAAAGGTAAACAATTTCATTATGGTTTAGAAAACATAATGGGCCTCTTTTGACTATAAAGTAAGTATATGTAGGACAGTATTTTTACTCTGGGGAAACTTATCCAGTAAACGAAATACTAATATAATGAAACGGAACACCGTTTTCGGTTCGTCACATATTCTAAAGCTTACCCTCTACATGTAGCCCAGTGCAATCAGGCCTGTATGCATTCTGTGTCAGCCTGAACACACGAAAGCATAGGGGAAAATAAGCTTATTAAAAAGTTGACTGATTAGATCGCGTACTTCAACTTTATAATCTCATCTTTTTATGTTCCCATAGTAATCCTTAGTTACATTTAACAGTCAGGCAACTTATTATAGTCTTCAAATGGTCACATTCTGTGTATTTTGTGTGTAAATGTGATTCGTAAACTAAATCTGGTCCCGATATTTTGTACGATGTATGATCCCCGTCCTCAAGGGGTTGTTGCCATATCATTGGGCTAATCATATTGAAGGGTTCACCTAGACTGTAACTCTCAGCCGCCCTCTTATGTCGCTATCTTGCAGGCTCCGATATTTGTACAGCTTTAGCGTCCGTACGGTAATATTGATGACTGGGGGATGTAGCCTAGGGTTCGCCATAATCATTGGGCTAATTGCGAGAGCCTAAGGCAACACGGAACAAAGAGGCCGTGCCGTGGCCGTGGACTCAGTGACTCAGTATATTACTAAATCATATAATATAATACAAAATAGCATCCAAATAGCTTAGTATATTACTAAATGGCATCCAAATAGCTGAAATAACTTACTGTGTCCTCTTACCTTCATATTATAACAATATCAATTACATTTTACAACAAAATCGCTTCAGAAGATGATTAATGCAAGTTATTAGCAAATGCAATTTTAGGGGTTTGTGAAAAGGTTACGACTTAGAAACGTCGTTTCAAATGACGGGCTCGTCATCTCCCCCGTCAAAAAGATAAAGAAAACACTGATCAGTTCAACTTATCATCAATTGGTGCTCCATTGTAGAGGAGGGATTTTCTATAAAAATTCGTGACGTGTACACGTAGCTAGCAATTAACATCATAAAATACAATGCATTACTTTGAATTTCTTACTTTGAATGATCGGGATTATGATTCCATGAAAAGATGAAATTGAAAGATGAGCTCTGATCCTTCACTTGATGTAAGTGCGTGATCAACATGAATTAATAACCAAGCCGTATTATTGTAAAATTACACACGGACATTATTTCAGGCAAGAACTCACAATAGCCTATACACGCAGCGCTGTCGAATTCCCATATCGATGCCTGTGTAACTGCTACTGCTTCATTACTTTTTCGCAATAACATTCCATCTTGATCTTCTACAATCAAAAGCTATCGTTTCAGGATGTGATCTATTTCCTTTTTTTTGTCATTGTATTTGTCGAAATTGCCATCAAAAAGGGTCAGGTCACAAATCCATTTAAACTGTCGCGTATTATAGGTCAAAATAGTTACGGCGAGTCTACGACGACTTACTACTTCGTGATGTTTCTATAATCTATATCATTCGAGCAAATCAACAGTTTATTTTCGTGTCTTACACTTTTTCTTCTGAAATCTTGTTCTTAAACTTCTAAAATAAGGTGAATGTGCGGATTGTGTAACCAAATAGTTTAGTTTCAATGCAAAATCATGTGTTTGACGCGAAAATATCGTGAGTTTCAAAAATAATCGTTCTTAATAACGTTCTTAATAACAAACGCTAAGTCTCATTGTTGTCAATGGGGCTAGCTAAAAAAGTGAAATACCGTCTAGCTATGCTACGTCATCATTTTAACAATATCCCGTATGTAACTCCCAAAAGCACTTGCGAATCGTCTTCTGCTAAAGTTTCAAATGAGCCCATATATTGCTTCTTATTTCATTTCCCGAATGATAATGAAACTGAAACATGATTGATAATATGTGAATTGATAACCCCTACACATAATTTAATTTCAATTGACCGCGAGTATTTTCTTTAACAAGACCGCTGCTCCTGTGAAGATGGGCAAATAGGTCGCGGACGAAACTCTACATTTTACTCTAATAAAAATTGTGACATTCAGGATTCTTGACATGGCCGTCACACAATTATATTTTTCTCGTGGAAAATATTTACATTTATCTTTTCATACATCTATATAATAGGCATCTCTATTTTATTATACGGAATCCTTCAAAGATCGCGCGGTAAAAGAAGATTGGCGGTGTCCTTTGATGTTTCCCTTATTTGGGCTTAAAAGTCTGATAGCAGAAAAAAACCTTAAATTGAGTCAAACGTTACATTTAATTTAATTATATTTAGGTTTTTCAATATATTTTATAATTTCAAGTCAAATATGTTCAGTTAAAGGATTGAGCATAACTTGTTTAATTTAAGAATGAAATACATGTAGATACTTTATAGTGAAGGAATAAATATTTATGAACTAATCCCCTATGTCATTTTAATACAATAGCTATATTGTGTGACCTCGAAAGTTATACACGAATATATTGTACGAGCAAGAATAACGAGTGCAATATGTTTATATCGAGTGCAATATATTCTTGTATCACATAATAAGACATTCAACATTATTATGCTATGCATAACCTTGTAATAAAGAGACAAGGAAGATACGGTATCGAGTCCTTCGAGCAATCCCGACCCCTAGACAGTAGCGTATCTGCCGGGGGTCAGGAGGCGGGGGCAGAGTGCCTCCCCCCCCCCCCCCCCCCCCCCCCAGACGGCTTTGACCGGGAAGGCCAACTCAAACTACCGGGCTAAAAAGAAAATGGAAGAAGAGAGGGAAGAGAAGGAGAGAAAGGAAAGGAAAAAGGGAAGGAAAGGGAAAGAAATGAAAGAGAGGGGGAGAAGGGGAGAAAGAAAAGGGAAATGAAAAGAAAGGAAGAAGAGGAAGATAAAAGGGAAAAGAAAATATAAAATCTATGGGATTTACATAATTCCCATCTAAATAACAACTTTGCCCCTTGCCCGGGTTAATGATGGGCAATTTAGTATAAAAATGGCAAATTTTCTCGAGCTACGCGCGCATTTGTCCAGGAATATCATTATAGAAGCCCGTTTGAAAGAAATATGTACCTTAAGAATGGCCAGATTCGTGTAGATATGTTCTTAAAATGTCGCGCTACGAGCATCAACTTTAGGATGCAACGTCAGTCGCTGGAATAAACAACCAAGCTGCGCATTTTATTTACTTAATAGCGTCGAACTGGTGTTCACCGGGAAAAAATATCCTTTGCCCCCCCCCCCCCCCCCCCCCCTGGAAAAGACCCCAGATACGCCACTGCCCCTAGACCACAAAGACAACAACATAATGCTCGCGGGACTTTTGAATAGGTGAATCAATAGCGTTGTGAGATCGTCATATGATATAGGAATAGTATCATAATGAGTTTGTAGTCGCTCATATTGAGATCCAATCAAAGGACATTTCGTGTTTTAAAACTAAAGTATATGTACCGATTGATAATTGTGGCAGAGTATGATTTGCTTATAAAATTTGATTGTCTTTTATGTACTATATAGGCAGAAGGGCAGTCTGGGGCACTCAAATTGAACATGGGATTATGACCTATCATTATTTAGCTATAATTTGTCAATACTTTGATTATCCGCATATAACCGAAACATTGAGTTTTGATATTTAATGCAATTTCATCATAATAAATTTGTCAAAATATGTTAATATTATCAAAACTGTATTACTCATTGGAGCTACACGTGTTCCTACATATTCATTTGGTATTTAATAATAATAATAATAATAATAATAATAATAATAATAATCCTAATAATAATAATCCTAATAACAATAATACTAAATAGGCTCTTGTATAGCGCAGAAATACCAACACGGGTCTCTATGCGCTTTACGATAAAAAACAGATACAAGCAATAACAAGCAATAAAATACAACTACTCATAAACAACCCGACATAATAATGCACGATGACAATTAAAACAAAGCATTAAAAATGAGTGGACCGGCACTCAACAAGATTAATACAAAAATGTAAACATGCTAAAAATTTTCATAAATGCACAATAATAAGTAAAAGACCATACACGACTCCAAATATGGTACAGCCTATACATTATAAGACCATCGTCTATAGCAAAACAGCTAAGAACTATGTTTTATTCTCTAAGTATTTGTTGATTCGTATCGGAATTTTGGTTGAACTACAATACCTAGGCTTTGAAGCGAAATGACTGTGACGATTTCTTAACGGCAGCGTTATAATGATAGGCTACAGCGCTTTGATCTTGATGATAAGATGCTGAATATTATTATTATTATTATTATTATTATTATTATTATTATTATTATTATTATTATTATTATTATTATTATTATGGTACCGTACGCAAACCTGATATAAGTATGATTATGAAATATGTAAACGCTAATACTATAGTAATGCCGAAGCTACTTGTATCAATTAATCATAGACGGCGTTGTACTATTCATCATCAAAGGGGCACTATCCGACTAACATTTCAAGGTTGAAAAACATTATTTATTGAAATATTAATAATGCAAAATTAGGAAATTCCACGATTATTAATAAGGCATATATTGAAATTCAAGGGTTCAAACGACTCTTGATCTGCCGAGTTTGAGATATTCTTTTCTTTTCGGGAGAAAAGTCAAAACATCTGCAAATATTTGAAAACCTTGGAATACTTAAACTATTTGAACCAAAGTAGTATTAAATGAAACTTTAAAAAAAATCAATAAAATGTGTATAATAAACCCCAGAAACATCATGAAATCATTGTTATATACGTATTTTTTAATTAAAGTTTTCAATAAAATGGCATGAATGAACTCAACATCCATTGTTTTCCTTTGCCTTAATGCTGATCCTAAATTATGGAATGAATTACCCAGCAAAACCAGACATTGTGAATCCTTACAAAAACATAGAGACTAACTGGTTTCCTATTATTATGTACTGTCTGTTTTTATTTATGTATATAAATACAAATATTGTATTGATACAATTGTTTGCTGTTGTATCTTTGCTACCAGCGCAGTGTTCTAAATGAAGTATTGCTATATAAAATCTTTTTAATGTAGGGGTGTGGGTGTATGTAATGCATCATTCACGTGTTGGTTATCTAATAAATGTAGTAACTGGTTTCCTATAATGTAGTGTCTGTTTTTATTTTTGTATATTTACAAATATTGTATTGATATAATTGTTGCTGTTGTATCTTTGCTACTAGCGCCGTGTTCTAAATGAAATATCGATACATAAAATGTTTTATGTAGGGTGGGTGGGGTGTGTATGTATGTAATACATCACTCACGTTTTGGTTATCTGATAAATGTAGGTTATTATTTTGGTGATGAGACCACGTTTGTCATGTTTGTCGTACCTTTGAAATAAAGCGGGAAGTAAAGTGTTCCATGGCAACCGTATTACAACCGTATGATGAAGCAGGTGCACTAATTCACTCAAATATTCGATGCATGGAAAAATAACTATGCATTAGAGGGTGATCACTCACGGTTAATTAGTGTTATACTATAAACACGCGAATGGCAGAATAGGTATATATTAATATGGGTCAATTATGTGTCTCGTCTTGATTCAAATGTTAAATATCGATGCGTGCTTACCGGTGTGGATGTAAACGAACAATGCCATTGCTCTTGGGGAATGGAAATGGAGTGAAAGAACATGACAACAAACATGAGCCATGCAAAATTGTAATTCTGTTCAAGCGCAGGTAATTTCACAATTTCGCGTATAAATACTATGAGCAAGCAAACCTGAGAACATACATGAACTACGATAAATTAACTGTAATTCTGTTGACTCATATATATGTCTTATCAAAAATAAAAGTTGTATCCACATCTCAAATATTCACAAAACACCATGTCTATTGTTTCTAGTTTATTATAACCGTTCCAATAATGACGTACACTAATACGTCACAAAATGCTCCTATTTCATTACGAAAGATCCTTGATTAAAGCTCAATGACTCTAAGTTATTTTTCTCCATGTCTAAACGATGGCCATTTAAACAACTGTATTATTTTAGAAAATGCATGGAATAACCACAAATCAAGTGTTCTCTCGAGGTATAACAAACATGTAGTAGGAGTAACAACCTTATTCTATTTGGTGGCCATTTTAACCACTTACGACCGTAACTATATTTCAGATGGCCTGTGCAATGACAACCAGTGGTGTTCAACCGAATTGGCGCGAAATAAGTGCAGCGATATGTCGTCTGTGTGTAACAATGAGCTTGATTGCTTGAATGGAGCGGATGAATTTAATTGTCGTAAGTTTCAATTTATCTTGTTGTTTCATTTTACAGGTATATATTCTTGTTAAATTGGTTGCAATAGGAACACTATTTACAGAGAAACCGCAGAATGTATATTGACCGCTATTTACCTCATGCATGACACTATGTTTGGTGGCCTTTTAAATCAATTACAAGAGAATAAATTCAGTACAAGACAGATGTACGATGTTTAGAAACGGAAAATGCCGACCCAAAGATGAACTCAACCGCAACAACAAGTTTAAAAGTGCTTACCTTCTTTTTGCAGATTCTTGCGGTTTTCAATTAATACAAATGCCTTTAGGCTCGTCGACTTTCTTCACCTCACCACTATACCCCGCCAAGTACCCGAACAACCAATACTGCTCATGGCGCATACATCTGGCCAACGGAACCGCGGGCAATTTTATCGTGACCGTCTACGGTCTGTTTCTGGAATATGGAAACGATTTTCTGAATATCGGCAAAGGAAGCGAGATTTCCAGAAATAGTACCGTTGCCGCTATCACATATTTCACATTTCCTAATACGGTTTCCATAGCAGGACCTTGGATGTGGATGCTGTTCATATCGGATTCCGTGAGCAGACGATCAGGATCTGGTTTTTTCGTGCGTGTCGAGACCCATCCCGGTCATAAAGGTATGGCTTCCAAAAAGGTACAGGATATTATCCCGTGTTCATACTGAACGCATTACTCATCTCTCTCTGTTTGATGAGAATCACGTCCTTTTATGATTAGGCCTATTTTGAGTGGGAGATAGCTACACCTCATCCACAGTGAGTTGTGGTGTACTTTCCCTCATTAAATCACGACAGCAACCATTTGAATTTGGATAATTGGCGTTCATCCCAAGCGTTGTATGGCCTGATTTATGTTCAAAATTAAGAGTTTGGCACTAGGAATTCCGTGCCATTGAACTTTAGCGAGTTTTTTAAAAATACCGCGTAAAGACAAAATCGGCTTAAGAAAGAAAAACAATCACATGAAAAACAATCACATGTAATGGACGTCGCCATTTTGATCAAAGCTATGGCGAAAGACTTACGAGATATCCGCATCTGTGTTTCATGTATTGATATTATCGATTTATGCATTGAATTCCTGCGTGATAACGTCCAGCGACCTGTTGCTGATGAGGCGGTTTTAGTTCTGATGACATCACAATATTGGGTATGGCTATCCCATCAGCACTTTCGACACAGACAACCGGGCGCGAATTTCAAATAATCACAAGTTGGAGATGTGCCGTTTAAATTCATTTAATTGATCATTATAGTCCTGTGTTGTGTTCAATTAAAATTATCAATATACATTAGATAATTATTTTCCTTCCATATAATGCATGGTTTAATGAATAGAATGGTATTCCTTTAAGAATTTTGAGGCATCGACTACAGCCTATTGTAAAAGCCAATTTTTCAAAAACCTTTCCCAACTTTTAAGGTCTATCTCAAGGATTATCGAACCGGTACTAAGCATGGTTGTACTCATTTTAATGCATTTGTCATGATGATTCCAAATATGGTAATAAAATGAAATAATGTTGACATTTTTGAAAAACTTTGTGCAATTTTGGAATGTCGTCTGCAGACGTCTGCCGCGTGGAAATTGTTAAGATCGATGACCTTTATCATCTCATAATTCTCTCCGCTTTATATTTGTGTGTATGTTTACAGCAGCATCCTGTGAATCCCATGAATACCGCTGCTTATCCGGGTATGGTTGTCTTGATTTAAATCTGGTATGTGATGCAATCCCTCAATGTCTGGATGGATCGGATGAAATTGATTGCGGTGAGTTAAGATTAATCATGTTAATAGGGGAAAGCTACAATCCTGGAGAAAAAGGTTTTGGAACTGACAGTAACTTGTTAACAACAAAAACATCCCGATTCCACGTGTAATGTTGAGAAATGGCAATGTGTTCAGCAGTTATTCAAGGTGTCCCAACATCGATTGATGGGGTTTGTGAAAAATGGTTGTTTAAGATGTCATCTTCATCGCGCAACAAAATAAACGTCTATTAACCCTACCCCCTTTCGGGTGTTTTATGTATCAATCAAGCTAACAGGGGAAACAGGGACAAATAATGACAGAACAAATGGGTTGTGCCGCCAACGGGGATCGAACCCGGGCTACCTTGGCCGGAATGCAGGTGATCGTGCATCACGCTGCGGGGATCGCGTACCTTTGCGTGATCACGCAATGAGACTGGAGAATGGTGGTCATCTGGCACGGAGCTTCTGTTGGATTTAGCAAGGGTTCATGGTTGAAATCAGAAAGAAAATATGCACAAACATGTAACGTGTTCCAAGAACTCTTTCCAAGATTGTAAGATTGAGAACTGAACCGACACTGGGGTCTATAGATCAGTCAGTTCCAAATTGGCGAGAAATATCCGCGCAAAAGTAATCCAAGCGTACGTTCGCGCCTTCGGTCTTTTCTCGAAACAACACATACATACGCATTTATTGACTTATACAATTTCGCATCTTTTTCAGATTTCTGTGGAAATGAATCAATTGAAATAACACAACAGGATGTGGCCTTTGACCTCCAATCGACGCCATCTTATCCGTACCTGTATGCTAACAATGTACATTGCACGTGGTACGTCCACGTGACTGATGGACACCCATACATTGTTATGAGATTTGTGCGATTATCTCTTCAAACGGATCACGACTTTCTCCGCGCAGGATACAGTCACGATAGTACCCATGACTCAACCGTTATGCGTCTTAGTGGGTCTATAGCTCCGAACTCGCTCACTATTAACTCGTCTACGATTTGGATAGCATTTGATACCGATGAATCTGTTCAATGGTCAGGTTTCTACGTGACACTGCAATCCAGCGATGCATTTGGTAAGTGTGGTTATATCAATTGCATACAAGGTCATGATGAGAATTGATGCAGTTTATGTCAGATTGTTCGTGAATGCCTTTTAAACATTTGTATACACCTATAACTGTCATCCTTGCACATGTTGCATGGACCGAATGAGGATGTATGTCTTAGCGAAATTCTGAGTTCAGACTTTCCTGTGCCGGTTAAACAAGAGTTTTTGGATCTCTGATGGATCTATAGTTTAGTAAGTTCCAAATTGGTAAGAAATGTGCTGTTTTGATCCCTCCGCGCGCACATGTTACAAGCGTACGCGGGAGTTTTACATACGTGCGTTCTGCCGGCACGCATTTTTTTGTATACGCACGCGCCACACATATGATACACAAATGCGTATTTTGCAGTCATGCGCATTAATGCTCTTCTGTATTAATTTGGAACTTGTTACACCAACCAATATCATGGTATTGATGGAGTCTTCTGCCTATTTGTATTTTTTGCTTCAGGAGAGGTCAAGAAGAATATCTAGATAAATCGGAAGCTATGGTTATTTTATTGGTTGGGGTTTTGTTTGCCCGCGTTCATTTACCAGAATATCAATCATAGTTCGCCTTCTGGCACTATATCCATTGTACCGATGTATCAATATATTTTTTAAATGATAAATGTTTTTCAATACAACCTTAGTGCATTATAATAAGTATCATAGCAAATTATATAATTTCCAATTTGATTTAAAAGGGAGCACTTAAATTTGAGAAATAATTGAATTTTAATGACATTTTGTTCTTGCGTCCAATTCAAGTTCCGTGTGGAAGAAAGGAGTTTACATGTTACTCTGGCCATGGCTGCCTGGAGGCCTCCTTACTATGCGACGGTCATGCGCTATGCATCGACGCATCCGATGAACAATTCTGTGGTAAGTCTTCTGTGGTACATCTTCTTGCAGTATTATTTTGAAATATTTAAACGCGTATGTTCCGATCACTTTTTGGGGGCTTTTTTGTGTGTTCACATCAAGATATTTTGATTTTAGAAGAATCCCCATATTTTTCTCATTATGTCTGTAAAATCTTAGGGCCAGAAATGTTCCATTTAGAAATTAAAAAAGGCTAAAATGTGGTGAATTCCTGCCAAAGGTGGTTAACCACCAGCCAGTTTGTGTACTACTCAATGTGAAATTCTTTTGTGACCTTGTGCTTTTAAAATAAGAACCATCGGAGTTATGCAACTCAAACTTTGGAATGTGACAAATTTAAGGATGACCTTCCATGTAAAATCGAAAACATCAAGTTGAAAATCGGGCCAGCAATCGGAACATCTATATACCTTTAATGTTGCTTCTTTATTCAAACAAATTGATCATCGATAGCATTTAAAATAAATACAAAATTTGAAGGAAATGGTTCCAATAAGGCGAGTCTGCGAAATAAATACGCTTAGCTCCAGGGAAAAGTGACTAGACTTATACGATGATGCCGGGGTATAGTTTGATCAGTTCCGAATTGGTGAAGGCTCCTTACAGCAGCGAATGGACACAGAAGGACGCGAGCACGCCATTAGGCAACAATCGCACTGTGCATCATATGCGTCACGCGTGCGTCCTACCCAAACTGCGCGTGTTGCCATTATCACACGAGTACGCTTGGATTACTTTTGCGCGCGGAGAGATAAAAACCGAATATTTCTCGCCAATTTGGAGCTGATCAAACTATAGTATCTTGCATCATCCAGCTTACAAATAAAACAAGTAACAGTGGGTCTTTTTGGAAAATGGCAACATTTGCCTTGTCTCCCTTCAATTTTTACGAGTATTTACACAATATGTGGTGATGTGGTGAAATTTGTGTGTCATCGTAAACCGCGAGAGTAAAAGTCGCATTTGTTCTCTGCATATACACTCTCAGAACAAAGGTTTAAAATCTTTAACTATGTTGGTTAAAATTTTAACCAACGGGAGGTTACTAGGTGAACCACACCATTGGTTGGTTAAAACCGTAACCAACAGCTGTTGGTTAAACTTTAACCTGTGGTTCAGTAGCGTAGCGAGTGGGGGGGCGGGTGGGGCGAACTGCCCCCCCGGAGGGTAAAAAATTGCCAAAATGGGGACGAAAAGGGCGGAAAATCATGTTAAATCAGCCGTTTTTTGACCTGGTTTCTTTGAAATAGGGACCGTTATGGGGATATATGGGGATCTTGCCCCCTCGGAGTGGCTGGGCTGGCTACGCGGCTGCTGTGGTTGGTTACAATTTTTAATCATTTGTTGGTTAATATGTTTTAACCAACAGCTGTTGGTTAAACTTTAACGTTTGGTTGGTTACAATTTTTAATCATTTGTTGGTTAATATGTTAATATGTTTTAACCAACAGTGGTTGGTTAAAATATATTAACCAACAAACAGTGGTTGGTTAAAAAATGTGGGTTAAACTTTAATTCTTTTTGCTAAACTTTAACCCAGACAACATTATACTATTGGCCCAACATTGGCTTTCAATATTGGCGCCAACCCTTGGCCAGGGCCAATTAACTTTGGCAAAAGGCAAGCCCAGGGACAAGGGACAGGACAAGGCACAGTACAAGGCACTAGATCCTAGCCAAAAGGCCGGGAAGCGATAACTTAAAATAGTTTTGGAAAAAGTCACGACTCAATATCACTATTGGTTACGTAACTAGGGGACATTTTCAAAATCATGAAATTTCATTTTATCCAAATGATCGTAATGATCGCGGGGAACCAGCGAATTATAATTATCATGAACACTTATACGCATGTGGGAGAGCGTGAAAGAGTTGGAGCGTTGTGGAGTATGTTCAGATTGTTTTAATATTTCGAAAATTGAAGATTAGGCAAATGTTGCCATTTCCAAAGAAACCCACTGTACACTTTTCAATGTCTATTTATACGCTGGATGGTGCAAACATAACGTCACCGTCATCGTATAAGTATAGTCATATTCACACTGGAGCCCAGCATATCAATTCGCAGAGTACACTCTCAGAACATGATGCCAATTGAAGAGCGCCAATATAAAACCAATATTGGTCCAATAGTGGTTGGCAACATGATGCCAATTGAAGAGCGCCAATATTAAACCAATATTGGACCAATAATGGGCACAATATACCAGGGGCGGAAAATTACACCATTGATTTCATATACAAATTCTGACGTGGTCTAACAATTGCGGATTGCACAAAATATTTTCCCGCCATTGAAATTCTTTTGGCGGGAATCTTGTTAGTTATAATTATGATGCCTTAACCAACGTTGAATAAACTAAAAATGAATTATATTTTTACTCTTTAACCAACGCAGTAATAAAAGTAATGTTTAACCAACGCTTCATTTTTAACCAATGTAGTATACTTTTAACCAACATTCTTTTAACCCATGGTTTTTTAATACCTGTTCTGAGAGTGTACTCTGCGAATTGATATGCTGGGCTCCAGAGTGAATATGACTATACTTATACGATGACGGTGACGTTATGTTTGCATCATCCAGCGTATAAATAGACATTGAAAAGTGAACAGTGGGTTTCTTTGGAAATGGCAACATTTGCCTAATCTTCAATTTTCGAAATATTAAAACAATCTGAACATACTCCACAACGCTCCAACTCTTTCACGCTCTCCCACATGCGTATAAGTGTTCATGATAATTATAATTCGCTGGTTCCCCGCGATCATTACGATCATTTGGGTAAAATGAAATTTCATGATTTTATGAATTATTGACTTTGAACATTCATTAATTTACTATTAGGATAGGTGCATCATTGTTATTTTGACACATGACGATGGGATATTTGAGACAGTTTGGAAAAAGCCACGACTCAATATCATGATTGGTTATGTAACCAGGGGACATTTTCAAAATTACAACATTTCATTTTTACCCATAAAGTCGGATTATTCTCAATGTTTTGAACTATTTTGGCGACATTTGTTAAGAATGTCAATGGTTTTACATACCAACGTCTTGGGACTACTATTAGGTTTAAGATGAGACTACTATGAGAAATGTTGGAACAATTCTATCACGTTCTCTACCCTAAAACATGAATGTAGGTGAAATAGAGGCTAAAAAAGGTCATTGACCTCCGACCTTGTGACCCACCGCTAGGTGCACTCAAGACCAGTGTATTCAAAAGGCCAAGGGTATGGGCTAATACAATATCATAACCAGATCGACTGTCATTTTGTTCCGATAGGAACAATAGCAGCTCTCCATCTAATATGTACGAATTACAGCAAATAGATATCAATACATTTCTTTGCGCTGCTTGCATCACTAAAACTTGCATCACTATATTTTATATTACACAGGTATTTGTGGTGAGGACGAATATACATGTACAAACGGTTACGGATGTCTACAACCAAACCAAGTGTGCAACAAACTGGACGAATGTCTCGATAACTCCGACGAGTATACATGTGGTATTTGATATTATTAGTATTTGATATTATTTAAATAAAATAAGCTATTATACTTCGTACCAATAACATAAGCCTTTTATTAGTTTATTCGTTTTGTCATTTATTCGTACTGTAACAGTGCTTTTATTTCTTTTTTTTCTGCAAATTTCATGGCGTCATATGCAATGTGTGGTTTTATTTGAATTGATATAATTCATGTTGACATTATGCAATTGTAAAAGTTTGAATATAGTGCGATTTTGAGCGTAGAATTTATAAAAATGATTTAATAAGTGTTATGATTATTGCGAACATTAATGAATATTTACATTTAACAATATCGACACACTAGCATATTAAAACGTAATTGCACAAGTCAATCGGCCGAGTGCACCAATGGCGATTAGCTGAAGAATAGCGCTATCTCGCTAGTAACTGAGGCGTAACCCAAAAATGTTGAGAGCACCAAACCGGGGTAAGCTACTAGGCTAGTAACCTGTGAGTAATTTACACTAAATCTTATACCTGACCGGACCCAAGAGTAGGTTGGGGCATAATGTTTTATGCCACAAGCCAATCGACAGTGCGTAAATTTGTTGTGGACATTGGAGAGGATGATTCGCTGATGCGGCAGGACCAATTGCGCTTGCATGCACAGGGGTGTATATATGAGGTGGGATGTGACCCCTCATAAGCTGAAAGATTTTGTATTTTTGAAACTCCATTCATGGCATTTGTTAAATTCTTTTAGACAAAATTAAGATCAACTCCTTTTGCCCCATTCAAACACTAATCGCACCGATTTTGGGTCATATTTTGACCAAAATGTACTAATTGTCCAAAAAAATTAAATAATGACTAAATAAAAAAACAAAAACACTTGGTATTGTTTTTAATAATTAAAAACTGATAAAGTCAATAATGTGAGTGAACGGGTAGAAGAACAAAAAAGTGAAAGCATATCCTGCCGTGCGTGGGGATCGAACCGGGGTTCTGTGATTTACATTTGAAAGGACAAGGTATCCAAGCCAACTATCCAAGTATTTGTGTTTAAAGATGTGCTATAATGGTATACCATTGAGCTACTTGTTTCCATCGGTTGCTCGTGTTTGTCATTAAAATTGTGCGTTTTGGTGCAATATTTGAAAGCGCCCCTCGCCCAAAATATGTTTGTAATGTTACGATAGTCCTTATTTTTGAAAAGCGGGAAACGACTTCGAAATTTTTGCCCACAAAATGGCGTAATTTTGTCCGGACCGTAGGCCGACCCAACGTGATTCTTTATTTACACTCCCCCTATGACCTAGCGAGTGACGACTCATTTTTAATATAACGGAGGACCATTCACGTCAGAATTTTACAGTAAAGTATAGGTTTACACTTGGCATATGCGACAAATACTTTTGTATGTGGACATTGCTGATTAATGGGGATATTTACCTTGCTAGTTACTATTCTGGTGGTATTCGCCAGTTTTGCTCTCAGAATTACATCGTTAGTAAGTTACGCTACAGTTAGGGCATAACTACTAGGGAGGTAGCTAAGTTACGCCAGTTTGGTGCACTCGGTCGTATAATCCGCAAAGATCCAAACTATGCTATTATTGCCATTGCAAGAATATCGGTTTCAAACTTACGAGGTAATGAATCTGAACCCTGTTTGAATGTTATAAGTACGATTCTATATTTATAGATTACTGCGGAACTACACAGATCGTCATTACACAACAACCGCAATACATACTCAAGTCAAGAATCGTTGGCTCCTCTTACTACGGAATGAACATGGACTGTACGTGGTATATCACCGCCACTGACGGAGAATTCATAATATTCAAATCGTACGTGCTGTACCTAGAAACCGATCGTGATTTTCTCACCCTCGGGTATGGTCATAACGTCACCTCCGCTTCTGAGGTGGCACGACTGAGTGGAATTGGGGCGCCCGCTAGCATTACTTTTAATTCCTCCACCATTTGGATGCGATTCACCACAGATTGGAAGATGACGTGGGTAGGATACTATGTCGGTCTGGAATCATCTCCTCAATATGGTAATCACTGTTTACTCATATGAAATAATATGCAGGGCAAATAACCTGGTCATTATTCGACACAAGGGGGCTTACTTACGGTAGGCCACTGAGCATGCTCAAAAATCCTGTGACCAATCATAACTATGAGGCCTAGTCTACATACTGACATTTTTGCTTGAGTTTGGTCCCTTCAGGACCCACATGGACCAAACAAACAAACAACCCAACAAACAAAAGAGCAAAACAAATAACAATGAATAGGATGAATGTTGCGCCCTAACCGCTCATATGACGGAGTCGCACTCTCGTTCAAAAATATACTAATGGTATCCCTTAGATATCTAGTAATCTGTGTTGGTCGTTAATCCTATTTCATAAATATGTACCATTTATTGGTTACACAAAATTTATGAATACCTTTTTCAGTGCCCTGTCAAGAAGAGGAATTTACATGCGCATCCGGGTACGGATGTCTGGCGTCGTCTAATGTCTGTGATAATTACCCACAATGCAAACTGGGGTCCGATGAGTATGGGTGCGGTAAGTTAATATCTCTCGTCGATTATAGCTGATTTCCCATTCACCCGACACTGTCACTGCGTCATTCACTGATGTCACTGCGTCATTCACTGATGTCACTGCGTCATTCACTGAGATGTCACTGCGTCATTCACTGATTGCAATTTATAAACGCGCGCATTTCTTTGAATGAGCTTTTGGTTCTTGCGTAAACACACAGTGGCGTATATTGACTGATCGCAGTGCATAAGCGCGCCCGCTTATTCTTCTAGAAATTTTGTCATTTACAGCGACCTACGAGTGACAAATGACAAAATAAAATAAAAAAATCTGAGCCTAATATTCTTCTGGAAGGCGTCCCACAAGAATCAGTTATTGGACCATTATAATTTACCATGTACACATCACCGTTGGAAGACGTAATTGATTTACATGGCCTGGCATCTAGCGCCACCTGCATAAAAAGTAAACATACTTATGAGACCATTTTTGCACCATAATGTGTTTAAGGACCAGTGATTACACTGACAAAATTTCATCGATATAGCTCCTTCACTTCTGGGTGATTTCAATTTTGTGTATACCCCCTCGTATGGTAATGAAATTAGTTAATTTTGACATTTCTGAAACATTTTGTGACATTTCGGAATTGTCATCTGCAGACGACTGCCGCGTGCGTTGAAAAGAAAGCGTTAATCTTCCACAGGGAGTGTAGATTTCAAAAAGAGTTGCCAATTCAGGTAAATCCATTTGACATTCACACTCCCTCTGTGGGGAAGATTAAGGTAATGTCTTCCATGCGGGGTATGGGTTTCAAATGGAATAGCTCAATGTGTGTGCATGAGGTGAACATCTACATCTTCTGCACAAGTTGGCGTGTGATTTATCTGCACCATCGTTCAGTTCAGAAAAAACGAGTCAGTCTCTTCCAATGGATAAAAGTGGATGCTATCTTACGGAGCTAGAAAGAAAATATTGATAATAAAATAAAGAAAGCATTTTGAAGAATTCTTCAACTATTTTTTTTTTATAGACATTTGCCAAGACGGACATCTACAGCTACCTGAAAATGGAACGTTATCCATTTTGTCACCAGGATATCCAGACTTATATCCTATTGACATCGACTGTACCTGGGTCATTTCTATATCTCACCCGGGTGGAATGGTCCTGCGCTTTCTGGAATTTGCTATTAGCTCCTGGTTGTTTGACCACGGCTTAGAATATCTGGACATCGGGATTGGAGACACGGTCAATGCCACTAGACGTCTTATACTTTTACGAGGAACTCTGTACCCTCATTCAATCGTAATCCCTGATGATTCAAGCGTATGGATGGTGTTTCATTCGTCGCAGACTATCAACCATTTGAACGTTGGGTTTGAAGTTGAAATTACCGGAACGATTGAAAATGGTGAGGTTAATTTCTTATTGTTGAAGTTATTTATGTGTCATGATGGGTTCGGCGATAAAAAGATGCACGGTTTAGACATTTGACAGCTTCTCGATATTCAAAATTCCAAACTTTCCCAACTTCTACCAAATCCAGCCCACTTAAGCACTATTTCGACAACCTACTCTTCCAATTGGGTTTAGAATCGGACGATAGAGAGCATTTTGGAATACCCAAAAAATTCTGACTTAAAATGCCGAGCAATTCCGAAGTTTCGATATTGTTTTCGGTTGCCAATTATATTTTCGTTATCTTCATGTTTTCAGTGCGAAATTCGTACCGGAAACCTGAAGTTTTAAAACAGTATAACACATTTTTGGGACACTCTCTCTAGACCTTATATATTGGTTTTTTTTAAATAGTTACGTGTATTGTTTTTCTCATTATAGCTACTTGTGAGATCAAAGAGCTTTCCTGTGGTCTACGGCATGGTCAAATGTGTTTGCACGGCGACCAGTTATGTGACGGCAAATCAATCTGTCCGGATGCGTCTGATGAAACAGATTGTGGTAATTAATATATTTCAGAAATATTATAATCTTACGGTGATATTTTAAAAAAAGCTACGCGGACGGGAAGCTTTTTTCGTCAACTTCATTGAAATTTTAAAAACAACAACCAAAAAACCCAAACCCAACAAACAACAACCAAAAGCATAAAAAAAACCCCCAAAAAAAAAAAAAATCACCCTCGGAAAATCCTTGCTACTTGAAAGCCAATTCAACGTATTCACCATCCGTTTGTCTAGGACTTTTCGACGGTTTTCACCTTGATGAACAATAGAGCCTACAAATAATATTTCTTAAACTATTTTTAACAGGGATATGTGGTGTTCCCTTCATCTACATGGAGTCGTACACAATTCAAACCAATCTGACGTCACCCGGCTACCCGGCATACTACGAACCAAATATTGATTGCCTGTGGAAACTATTGGGTATCGATAACCTACAACTGGTGGTTGACATCCTATCGTTTGAACTAGAAGACGGATTTGATTTTGTGACGTTTGGAAATGGTCCCGACACTTCAGTTAGTTCATCTGTGATCACAACAATCACCGGTATCACTAAGTTAAGGACTTTGACGTCGAATAGCTCTCAGATGTGGATTAAAATGACAACGGATAGCGTTGTGTCTTACAAGGGGTTCAGATTTGAGATTAAACAGACAGCGAATTCTAGTAGTAAGTGAATACCTACTAATTCAATTATTTTTGAAATTGTACTATTTCCTTTTCAATTTTTACCTCGAGTGAATGCGATTCAAATCGCTTACCTTATGACCCTAACTCCCACGGTCTTGCATCGGCAATGGATCACAGAACTGGGCCAGGGGGGGGGGGGGGGGGGGGGGGGGGGGGTCAACAGGGAGGACTAAAAACTTTGGTCCGGGGCCACCGAGAATTGAACCCGGGTCGCCGGACTGGCAGGCGAGTCAATCCACCACCACACCACGGGCGCTGGCCTGGCCAGGCTCATCTATACCCTGGGGCATCGTGGCGTGGGATAGACCTCATGTGCATGCGCACACAGGTGCTGCTGACGATTTTGTATGACGTAGTGCTGTTAGGGTTATATTGGTTTAAAGACGTGTTTGGCAATTATCCCACCCTGTTCCCATATTCATATAGGTTAGCAACTCCACATACGTGTATCAGATGTGTATGGATCAATTGATTTATCATTCTTTCTCAGATGTGTGCAGGTCAACTGACTTCCATTGTGGCAAGGGCTTCTGCACAGACCCAATTGCCAGGTGCAATGGATTCAAAGATTGTGCCATCAACTATGCTGACGAAATTGAGTGCGGTAAGTATAACTATAGTTCGATCAATTCCAAATGGCAAGTTCAATCAGTTCCATATTGTCGAAAAATATTATCTCTCCGCGCGCTAAAGTAATCCAAGCAACCACCACCGCGATTACTGCCATATAGACGCGATTTGGGCCAAACGTACGCGATCCATAGCGCGTTTGTTGCGTTCATGTGCGCCTAAACCTTTCCGTTTAAAATCGCTGCTGTAATGAGGCTCGCTAACTTGGAGCTGAACACACAATCGTAGAAAGACGTAGTAAATGTTACGTCACTGTCCAGAGACAAATTGAGTATAGACACTAGCTTGTCCAGATTCCATCAAGACAAGCTAATATCATGCATGCAAGAATAGATGGGCAACATTGTGACTAGCGTTAAGTGTTTTGTTTGATCATTTTAGGATTCGACTGCACTATTTATGTATGATAAATGTCAATATTCCAATTATTCGATGATTTTTTTGCAGCCGACATATTTTGTCCAGGATCTTACCTCTGCGATATTCATGCCGGGGTCAGCCTGAGGTCATGTGTTGCCATGCACCAAGTGTGCGATGGTAATGAAGATTGTCCCGCGAGAGACGACGAGACTGAATGCGGTAAAATAGATATTGTATTGTTACTAAACGAATGTTGCAATATTCCTTCAATCTTCAAAATGGAATTTTTCTGCCAGTTTCCACTCCAGTAATTGTAATATTTAGGACACGAAGACACATTGAAATTCTGTAAACGGGCTGACCTTTTTCACAAAATGGCTTCTAGTTCTTTAGTATAACGGTTCATATAACGGATCCAATGAAAACATGGTATTTACTGCATATATTTCAACGATATCTTGTCTTTATCGATGCATGTTGTGAAATGTTGAACTGTTATCGACTCCTATTTCCGGCTTTGTATTAGACGATCATATAATGCATTATAAATAATACAGTGAAGTTAATTTTCATTTTTTGTAGATAAAAAGCGATGCCCACGTGGATGTCAATGTGGATATGAGTCATACAGCGACGATATATCGGAACAGAAATTATCCATAACGTGCCCTAATGATTGGCTTCAAATTATTGATGACTTACCACAAATTACTTATTCACTGTAAGTAACCGAACGCAGCCCACATAAAGTCCACACTCACGAGAGAGGTCAACACTTTCCATGTTATCATTTCATAAGTTTATATTATTAATAACAAACCTTTTAATTGTTCTTGGCTTCGTGTCGATACCTAAATTGCTAACAAAGAAGATAACTCTTTCAGAATTAAGAGCGGTGTATGATGACTTAAAAAATAATACACGTTCATTAAACAAATTAGAAGATGACATAAACTGCTCATCCAATACGTCGCTTTACAAATCCGTCGTGTGATGATATAATAAGGACCTACATCTTTTTCTCCCGTCCTTGATGATACTAAAGAAGTTCTTAACTTGTATTATTTGTTTAATAATCCATTACACCACGGGAAAAGCTTAAAACTTGCCAGGTAGTTTATTCTGTTTTATGACGTCACTGTCTACATTACAAGATTTTGCCTCATTATTGTTTCTTAAGAATCAGAATTAACAAAATCTCTGCACATTTACATGTACATTGAAACTCAAAAAGGCTATTTAATCTATTGATATAATTTCTTTTCAGAAAATTGCCTGGAGGAAACATGCCTAATTTGGAACCAGCTACATTTAAACGTTTCAATAGTATGAATGTATTGTAAGAATATTTCGAATTCATTTCTTTTCCCTTAGAATTTAAGTAATTTGTTCTGTCAACCACAAGACGCGAAGTGCACGAGCTTTTGATTTTAACATCACTCTCAACCTAAAAGAATGTCCCGGAATTGTGTGAAAGAGATTATAAAATACCATTGTGTAAACACAGTTCATTCTAAGTTGGGCTACAATTGTTAAAAATGTGCAAAATCACTAACCATTATGCAAGCTGTTACCTGTTTCTAAATGCAATAAATGTCAATGTATCAATTCGTCCGTGGTATTAAATTCTGACGTTAAATGTGTACGTCACTATGTAAAATGTGTACGTCACTATGTAAAAATAAGATTTGTATTAGCTTTTTTATACACCAAATCAAATTCCTGATTACCAATTATATAATCAATTTTTGAATTTGGTCAAAAAACCGATCAAGGTTTACCATGCGTCACTATGTTATACCACTGACCAAACGTCACGATGTAATGCTACCGACGAAATATTTATATAAGAAATCATTGTATGAAATTAATGAGTTGGACAGCTTGCTTGACGTCGTTATGATATCCGTTGGCGGTAGTTAATGCTAATTGTTATGAGAAGTTAATAAACACCCATGAATATTGTGTCAATTAAGAACGACTATTTTGTGACTTATTATATACGTTATAGAATATTATTAGATGGTATAGCATGAACACGAGTTTAAACCCGAGTACTGACTTTTACACATTCCTAGTTTTATCATTACTATTATCATTCGTATCAGATCTTTGGCGGGAAACAATTTCTCGACTATCAGAGCACAAACCTTTGCTGGGTTGTCGAACCTAATATGGCTGTAAGTAGTAAGATTTTCATGAATATCATTAAAAATTATGAACTTCTTTGTTTACTAAAATGACTTTGATATGGAAGTGATCAATCCCTTGAATACGAGTCCCACGGGAAAACTTACTTGTCTACTTCCTTTCTCTTATGGCATGAACTAACGACCTTCTTACCTATACACCTGGTAATGACGTCATTGTTTCAATGCTCAATAGGCTGATCGCACTACTCAAAAAGGCACCCTACTACTCAAAGCGGTTGAGTTGGCGTACTGAAGACAATTCGCTCATACACACAATAATGTTTCAATAAGGTGACATCACTGTCGTGCGTGAAATGTGAAAATGTGTAATGGATGATACATTTGAAATGAGGTTTTCCCATAAGGGAGAATCGTTATAAATAGTATTGTTTATAATTTCTTCCACTTTTGTGCATTTTTTTCAACCAGTGACTTGTCGCAGAACCAACTGGACTATTTTGAAACCAGTGACAATCATGTGAATGCGTCGTGAGTATTCCCGTCCTTTTAAAACTTTTGATTGTGTGATACTTAAAATATTATTATTTTCTAATTTTTTTAATCCAAGGATATATAAAATCTGCTCGATAATTATTCACCATAGGCTTTGACTTCATAATATGAACCAAGTGACCAATTCACTAATACATAATACACTTAACAGAGTGCGCTCGAATACGCTATGGATGCTATATTCTTTTTGTTACATTTGAAGTTTTCTGATGTGCGATTTCTTACACAAACACACACAATTATTGGTATTGACAAGGACAATTTCATGAAAATAGCAAATGATTGTGTGTATTTTGGGTGTACAACCTCTCTTTTGTAGGGGGTCGGGTGCTATACAGGATGTTTCCTAATATAACGCCGTTATATAATTACTGCTTAATACGATTATAATTATATTTCAGTCTCGATGTGAATTACACAGATATATATGAAACTACTGCTTTTAGCGGCTTGACTAGCCTGCAAACCCTGTAAGTACAAAATAGTTATACATGCAGTTGGTAGCTTATACCGTTAAACATCGTCTGTAAGCCCATACTGACTAATAGTTAATAAGCTGAAAATAGATAAAAAGGTATGAGCGCCCTCTTTTGATCTAGAGAAATTAGCACAAATGAGTTTAGTGTATTCGATATTCAATACTATAAAGTTACTATCTAAGTAATTTTATGGACAGACGAATTGCTCAATTGGTAAAGCGTCAACTTCAGTATCACGAGGTTGGTGGTTCGATTCTCCTACCTTTTGCAATTTCTTTTGAAATCCTAGTGATATAGAAATTAACGCAAACTTTAATGTAAAATTATTACTCAATTATACTAGCTTTATTTTTATTTTTCAAAAAACAAGCGTATAATTAATTTGATTGTAAAAAGTAATGATCTTAATAGTCCAACCTTTTTATAAGCTAAAAATAAAAAATAAAATGTATAGGGCCTACTACAAATTAACTACAGCAAAATGTATTCATTGCCTTATTTTAAATGTTTCACACAGTAATCTTAAACGTTTCCTTCATCAAGATTTAAGGGCGAATTATGATGATGCATATTAGGTTGGTAGATCAAGTTAAGCAACAAAATGAAAGTAACTATGCAAACCACTATAATCCTGGTCTCACAGGATTATAATTGAATGGCTATTAAATCAATTTATATCCAATAAGATAGAGGGCCGTCCATTTATACCGACCCATCAATCATACATGTAGTTATAAAACAGTATCTGACATAGCGTCCAGTTTAGCTCAATTGGTAAAGCCGACAGTTTGGGCTAGGGCAATTGTGATCGCAGGTTCCAGATGACAATTCCTGGTTCGAATCTCACTTCAAGACTTCTTCTTTTGGAAAGGTCATAATTTTCAAATTCTTGACAGTGTTTTATTTTTATCATGAATGAACAAGGAATCTATCTTTTTCATTGGTTTTTTATTTTATTTTTTTAAATGAAACAAAATTTAATCAAACTAGACACGCAAGCCTTTGACTGTTTGCCTGTTGTCCTCATTAATTCGAAACGCGATATTACACGTTTGTGCCATATGGTCACGCGTTATGAACTCGCCTCCAAATAGGGTGGTGCCGTTACATTTTGTAGTTTTATGCTGTCATTTTCCTCAGATATTTTCAAAACCACAAAGACTATCTCAACAAATTTGGTATCATTTTAAAGCCCTAATAACAAGCTATCTGCCTGTAAAATGGCATTGGTATAGCTAATACAGAAGGGGAGATACAGCTGTTTGATGTTTGGAGACCAGGGGTGGTGCTGGAAGGGGTGCCGCTGGAAGGGGTGCCGCCTGTACAAACTCAATGGGGATAATCCAATAATGGCGATAATCTTTGTTCTTTTTACAATAACTAGTCATCGCCTAAAGTTACAAACACCATTCTGGTCCCATTTTAAAGGATATTCAGTAGTCTTTAAGTATGTGGTTCAACAGACTTGTCAACTATTTGTAACAACTAATTAATTATGGATAAGACCATGATCATCAGCTTTCTTCCTATTCGCTACACAGTCAACATGAATAATCAGCCTCAATTTACCGGATTTATAAAAATGACTATAACAGAAAAAAAATTCAACCTATGATAGCAAAAGTATACATTTTTGGAAAGCTTGTAACTAGAGGAATTCAGAAATGCAGTTTATATCAAGGAAGGGTTCATCCTGAAACAAATATTTCTGAAAATTCTAAAAATATATAAAATAAAAATTGGAGATATTCACTAGCCGGTATAATTACCATACCGACGTAGTAACTTTGACAATTATATATCATCTAATGGGTAATTTCATGAGGAATTCAAATATGTAAAGTAAATAATGATAGGGGTAGGTATAAAAAATATATCGATCTCAAATTAAAAATTAAAAAACTCTGATATTTTCCCGAACATTTCCGATCATACCATTTTAGTTCCAGGTCGTACTATAATTTTAATGGCATATTTGGTTTCCTCATGTAATTTCCCTTCAGAAAATGTATACTTTTACTACCTCAGGGGGGTATACAAGCAAATATAAATGTGTAAAGTTAAAATCATGTCGCGAAAGCCAAAATCCGTGTGTAACGCGAAAGGAGGCGAGCTTAAAACACATGACCATATCTATTCTTGGAGAAACACAAAGCACAAAACAAATAAAACAAAAACTGAGTGGAAATAATAAAAGAAATAACTTGAAGGATTTATTTACGGCACCATCCATCTTTTTAAGTCTGTTTAAGTTTTTCGGAACTATAATACACACGTTGGACGGATTACCCTTTAAATTGCCCGCCTAATGAACATGTCATAGTTAGAGCAGCTCACGTGGTTTTGAAGGTCATGCATTACATTCATGTAAATGATAGTATAGTGGCCACGTGTTATTGATTTATAACGGATTAGTGTAATATCACTAAAGCAGTCCTCTGCCCCAATTCTACAGACATGCTACATGCTTGTATCGATCAACTGTGAACCATACATGTATACATGGTGTCTCTAAAAACTCGAATCAGGAATTGTCATCTAGAACCAACAATGGCCAACTATTCACAAAACCACAACTTAACAAAAGACCATAAGTAGCAGAACTGAAAAGCAGTGAATTGTAATCAACGTATTGTCTCATTGTACTCCATCCATGCATGTCTTCACAAAAATACTAAGTCGTGGAGGTTGATTTGAACTTATGTCCGCCCGTCAAAGTATCCTATAATTAATGATCAATACTGTCTTCAGAAGTCCAGTTTATTTAAATGTTTGTACTATTTATAAACGATTGTGATAACATTAAAAAAAATAGAAGAGAGAAAAAAAAGAGGGAAAACCCACATTAAAGACAAAGATAGATTCCCTATTTATTCATGGTAAAAACAAAGTTAAGAATTTGATATACACCGTAAATATTTATAAACTTTTCAAAAGAAGAAGTCTTGAAGTGAGATTCGAACCAGGAATTGTCATCTGGAACCTGCGATCACAACTGCCCAAACTGTCGGCTTTACCAATTGAGCTAAACTGGACGCTATGTCAGATACTGTTTTATAACTACGTGTATGATTGATGGGTCAGTATAAATGGACGGCCCTCTATCTTATTGGAAATAAATTGATTTAATAGCCATTCAATTATAATCCTGTGAGACCAGGATTATAGTGGTTTGCATAGTTACTTTCATTTTGTTGCTTAACGTGATCTACCAACCTAATATGCATCATCATAATTCGCCCTTAAATCTTGATGAAGGAAACGTTTAAGATTACTGTGTGAAACATTTAAAATAAGCCAATGAATACATTTTGCTGTAGTTAATTTGTAGTTTAAATGTTTTTTAGCCTATAAAAAGGTTGGACTATTAAGATCATTACTTTTTACAATCAAATAAATTATGCGCTTGTTTTTTGAAGAATAAAAATTAAGCTAGTATAATTGAGTAATAATTTTACATTCAAGTTTGCGTTCATTTCTATATCACTAGAATTTCAAAAGAAATTGCAAAGGGTGTACTTGAGAATCGAACCACCAACCTCGTGATACTGAAGTTGACGCTTTACCAATTGAGCAATTCGTCTGTCCATAAAGTTACTTAGATAGTAATACAACTTTATAGTATTGAATATCGAATACACTAAACTCATTTGTGCTAATTTCTCTAGATCAAAAGAGGGCGCTCATACCTTTTTATCTATTTTCAGCTTATTAACTATTAGTCAGTATGGGCTTATAGAAGATGTTTAACGGTATTATAGGCCTACTTGGTTTCATATACGCTGAGCCCTTTACATCTAAAAATTAACATATATGTAACATCTTTACATTTATATATCAGCTATGAGAACAATAGCCCCCATTTCCTAGTACTCTAGGGTGGGCTTTTTTTAGAAAACTCAAAAACTTCAATAATAGTAACCCATTTTGCACTATGGATCAAAGACTTATCTAATTATAGAGGAGACCTCAATTTATTTCAAATTGTGATAAAAGTAATATTATTTTGAATACATTAGCACAGTAGCAAATAGTGAGTATACATGTATGGTTTGTTTCTGTACACGTACAAGCGCCATTAACGATAATGGATTGAAAGTGAACGTATTCATAAACCAAACTATGTTCTCTAAAAGTTCACCTATGATAAAATATCATACAGAGACAAAGAAACAAAATCTGTTCAGTCTCGAATAAGGTAATATCTATCATAGACATTATTCATAATGTTGTCGTTGATGGCGTCAACAAGGAGTTATTCACAGGCGTCCTCTATCACGGGAATATGGAGCCCTTGCATGCTTTACTTTTTGGGGAGACTAGCAGTTCCGTGATAGGGGATGAGCTGTGAATAACCACTTACGCTATGACCGGCAGATATGTGTAGACTAATGATTACGTTTCCAAATTTATTTTCCCCCAATTCTTTACTAAGGGATCTATCACAAAACCGGATGTTTACTCTTCATAGCCGCGTCTTTCATGAGCTTCACCAACTCAAGGAATTGTACGTATAGTATCAACTAGAAATTCGAAATAAATGTATTCAAAATTCCCTTCAATTTAGTACTTAAACTTCCTTGAACCATTCTTTACATGCAATGTCTCAAATTATAGAGGCGATATTTCTCAACAACTTTTTAATATTAAGTAGGAGTTTGACTTGAGTTACAAGCACATTATTACATGGTAAGTTAAATTTTATGACGGTAGTGACCTGTGCCTAGCGCAGAACTTAGGTTCTTCTTGATTTTTCTTGTCTATCATGTTATCTATAACATAAACTCTGCAAAGTTGCAAAATGCAATATCTAACAGAGGAATATACATAATGGCGACAATTGAAAATAGACATTAACACATCATAATCTTAATCTACAGCTACAACTACACATGTTATGAGCAATATATTATACTTTTTGAATAGAGTGCTTGAGAATGTCCAGAGATTTGGCAATGTACATTGAGGGTGTCAGTGAATTCCAGTCCTTAATTGTGCGGGGATAGAAGCTGAACTTATATGAGTCGGTGTGAGTTGGAACGATACTAAATCTCTGTGGATGGAATTGCCTGGTTTGAACAGCCTGTCTGTACAGGTAGTGCGGGATAGGAATGGCAATTTGTTCATTTTGAATTTTATATAGGATTGCTAATCTATTATTCTTTCGTCTTTGCTCCAAGGAGGGCCACTGCAGGTCTTGTAAAATATTTGTTACCGTGCCCTCTGTTCTTTTGTGGTTATTGGTTACAAATCGGGCTGCTCTGCGCTGTACTGCTTCTAGACGTGATATGTCGCATGCATTATGGGGGTCCCATATAGCGCAGGCACACTCAAGGTGCGGTCTCACAAGTGCGAAGTACATTTGTTGTTTCGAATAAGAATTACCTTTTTCACTTTCATTTTATATGTGTATCGTGTTAATTTATTTACAAAAAGCGTAACTGCGAACTTATTACCAACACTAAAGGCACGCTCGGTCATTTCGTGTAACGCTTTAATGCATGTCTGTGTTGTATAATATTTGTATAGGTTCCTATTTCATGTACCATTACTTCGCCTTTCAACCGACGCATTCAACGGATTAGAAGAACTGCAGTTACTGTAAGTATATACCGCGTAAAACAGGGCATGTAAACAAAACAATTCAATCCTAATTATCGGGGCTGTCATTTGAAAATATAAGACAACTTTCAAGCATCGTATTTAAGTTCTCGGTGCTAGTTTCTCACCTATATTCACCCTGATTATATCGTTTAACAGCCTATCTCACTGTCGATGGACATCATTGACGGTATCACGGGTTTCGAACAAGAGTTCCACGAGTATATGACGGTTATCACCCAAAGTGGATTTACGAAAATATATAAATAGTTTTACCAACTATTTACAAATCACTATGATGAATCAAACTGTACATTGAATCCATTACTAAGCTTCATTATTTCAAAGATGAAGAATCGTAATGATTCAACCCCATCCTGTCAAATGTTTTAAACAGTGAACTGTATTTGAACTGGGATATTTAACAGGCTGACGAGTTAAAGTTTTTGTTAGTTAAGCAATGGGAACTAATTTGCATTTGAAACTCGTCAACCAAATCAAATCAATCCACAAAAAAAATATCGGTTACCAGATAATATCTTTGAAAACAATCACTCAGAACTGACTTTACTTTGTGTCCTAACCTGGTTGAGTGATGCCCCCTCCCATGTGAAGCCAACATCTGGAGAAATGCATTTCATACGACTTAAAAAGTCGTTTATGGTTTTAGCATTCCAGCTTTAATCGAAGATGGTTGTAGTTCCTCGTTATCGTAAAACATTGTTAACAATAATAACACGTCACAATACATATGCTTAATTCATTGTGTTTTATTTTTAGGGTGATGATCAGATCAAACACAGACAGTGGAGAATTGCACATTGAATCTAATGCATTTCGTGGATTGCTGTCACTCAAGACAATGTGAGTTCCTCGATAATAAATACAATCACATACAAATAGCTAAATTCAGCTCATGTTCAGATTCCAGCTAATCTACAATTAATTTCAAAACTTATCCATGTAGCCCATTCAGTCACGCTGGTCACTGGTGCAGCATTTATATATACACGAGTTTACCTCCCGTCTTTGAACGAGCATGTAGATCCGTGAGTTTTCCATATTATATAGAGCACGTGATATAATAATTCAATAAATATAAGGTTGATCACACCAGAAAGTCGTGGTTATTCAAGAATGGACAGTGAGATGATTGTGCACCATGTATGTTGTTCTGATATGTGAAATGAACGTATCAATAAATAAGGCAGCAGCGTATTTTTTTATGAGAGAGCGTAGAGTTAAATATTCTGGTTATTATGTCCAATATTTGTGATATTGTGTATTTGTACTCGATATTCAATCTACTCCGCAGATATGTTGATGACCACTCGATGTGTTGCTATTTTTCTCAAAGAGAGACATGTACTACGCTGGAACCTCTGCCACCGTTATTTAACTGCGGAAGCTTGATGCAAAACGCCTTGCTAAGAGTATCAATGTGGATATTAGGATTTAGTGCTATATTTGGTAATCTATTTGTAGTAATTGTTCGAATCAATGAAACTACAGCATCACTTGCTCAAGTAAAACAGCGATTGTTTATCTGCAGTTTGGCCATTTCAGATTCCTTAATGGGAGTGTATATGATCATACTGGCCTCGGCTGATACCTATTATGGGAATGAATACTTTCGTCATTCGGATGAATGGCGTGCTGGACCAGTGTGCAAAGTAGCGGGATTTCTTGGACTTATTGCCAGTGAAGCGTCTGTTTTCTTCATTACACTAATAAGCATTGATCGTTTCTTAAGCATTCTTTTCCCTTTCAGTCAAGTAAAACTTCGCTCCATGTCCTCAAAAATTTCGGTAGCTATAATTTGGATTTTAGCATTTACAATCGCCTTGGTACCCGTATTATTAGCTGGCCCAGAATCAGATTTTTACGACTTGTCCGATGTGTGTATCGGATTGCCCTTAATTACACGACCATCAAGTTTTACCATTAAGACAAGTGGCGTTAGCAGTCAGCTCGCGTTTGACTTACCCGTAGCTAATGACTCACGACCTGCGTGGTATTTTTCCATAGCTATATTTCTTGGAATTAATCTGGTCTGTTTTGTGGCTATTGTTATCTGTTATATTTTTATTCTATATGCAGTAAAAAGTTCGGGTAAAATGGCTGGTAGAAAAGAAAGCATGAAAGATGAAATCAAAATGGCTGTCAAAATGGCTGCCATTGTTGGGACAGATTTCATTTGCTGGTTCCCTGTGATAATGATGGGGGTGTTGTCCCAAACTGGTGCCGTGGTTATTCCACTAGATGCCTATGTGTGGTCGGTTGTATTCATATTGCCCATCAATTCTTCGTTGAATCCCTACCTTTACACTCTTGCGACTATGATATCAAATCGCAAGGGCAAAATAAAATCAGGAAGCACAATGACAGGGACAGTATCGAGTAGAATGATGTCCGTAAGTCAAAGTCCTGAACAGGTAAAACTTTCAACAGTAAAAGATAGAATATAGAATTACGACCCTGTGGAATAAACTACAAATGAATCTCACTTTCGGGAGCTTGAAGATGAAAGGAAAATAGTTATTTCCGACGCTTTGGAACCCGACTGTTTATTTTAAAATGAGGAACCTGCGCGATAAAGGGGGTAACTCTTGAGCTGCCGAACTCAATTTCAATACCGATTCCCCGAAACTGGCATATTCATGCTGCAAAAATCATCATTTCCCAATCCCTGCCATACAAGGTCACACTGTATGTTGTGTATATTAATGGAAGCTAATATGTTTAGTTATGAGGGGACCGTCAATGTCAAAAATGTACTACACAAACTAAATGCCCTCTGACCTGATGATTCCTTATTAACCGGGAATATTGACCCCATATGTAAGGAGACCCAATCATGTATCTAAAAAGTCTACCAAAATAAATAGTGATAGCAAATGCAATCATCACCTGTTCCGATTGTGTTCAAAGTTATTGTTAAGCAGTGATTAACTTTGAGAAATAATGCGTTGTTGTCTATAAATCGTATTGGTTCACGGTTGAAATTTGCACACAAAAATTCATTATAAAAATAGTTGTCATTATTTTAAGTCATAAGCCAACCATTTTGAGTTCAACTTTCTGGACACACTTTGTCAAGATCCGAGTTCAATACTAACACAAATCACTTATAAACAGACGTAATAATCAAAAATGTAATATTATATAACATTTAAAAGATAATGTGAATTGGCAACGCATATGCTATTAGCGCTCATTGATCACTTAAAAAATATTAAGTGCACTTTTCGTAGTTATTGCAGTTATTCAATGTTCCACTAGATGGTCTAGTTTTTGGCTACTCAAAATTAGCTTTGATCGGCATAGTATGGATATTCTAATTGCGGCCAGGATACGGATTAATCTGCCGTAGCGATACAAACTGCTACTATCTATGTCCTGCGAAAGAATGTTGCCTTCCGCAAATATCAATGTTCACAGGCTTTTCTTAATATTGTCGTTCTTCGGCGTGGCCCTCTAGCCCTCAGCTCTTCCTTGCCATTCAAACGTATACGAGTTGCCGTTAACGCATTGCGTTACTTATTGTCATTCTACAGTCATCACAATAAGTAACTGACCAGATAATAAACATGCTGATAACTCTAAAAGTATAACTCCTACATAAACATATTTAATTATGAAGTTGTTGAAAAATTTCCCTTCTTGAATTTGAGATATTACACGCTAAGAATGGTTGATTAATGAGGAAGTTACGATCCAAAACGTTAGGGCAAGTCTGATTTTCATTTTAGCATTTTCTTTTCAACACGGGGAGAGGATGACAGGTAAAGCGTGTGTGCCGTATTGATCAACCGTAACAATGCCACCGGCCGACTATCCAACAACCTGGCCATCGACGGGTGAATTGGCACTACCACTACCAGTAATCAATAATTTGCCGGTCTGAGTCCCCGTGTTGGAAATGAAAATGTGAAAATGATAATCGGACTCGACAGTACATTTGGGATTGTAACTTCGTTAATAATCAGCCATTCTTAGCGTGTAATATCTCAAATTCAAGAAGAGAAATTTCTCAACATGTTTATAATTTAATATGTTTATGTTGTAGGAGTTATACTTTTAGAGTTATCAGCACATTTATTACCTGGTCAGTTACTTATTGTGATGACTGTATATTAGATTAGACTTCGGATCCTGGCAACACTTGTATTATATTATGTATATAATAAATATTATTTTACTGGTAAAACGACATTGTACGAGGGTCATTCAATAAGTTCTACCTCCTACCTCATAACTTTACTGTTATATAAGCCAGTCGTATGAAATATTCCACAATTGTAGCTTTGAATCTCAGCTACAGATTTATAGTAAATTGGTCTGAGTACTGGTTTTACTTTTCTGGAGATGCGGTAAAAACCAAACACCCATTTAGTGCGACGGAAACGGATAAAAAAACAGCATTAAATCTCCTAAGTGCTATTTATTTGGCTAATTCCAAGAGACAAAACGTAGCTATCGGTCAATTAAAACCGTTCTAAATTACAGTTATATCTTGACCAGCCTATAAACAATAAAGGTGACTGATTTCTTGAGGGAAAATTCCATCTAATTAGCCAGAACCAGACCAGGACAGCCATTAATTGTAACCCTACCCTAGAGAACCGCTTCAAAAAGTCATATTTGCTTTTCATAAGAAATAAGAGATCTTCAATACACAGGACCAAATGTATATATTTTTAGTCCCTCGAAGAGATAATTTTCTACCATTGACTACCTGATTAACTATTCTAAAGGTTGCACATAAGGAAAACTCATAAAGTGACTAGATATTAAGATTTAACACTTGAGGCATCACTGTGGCTTGACTTGTTACACCGAAAATTTGACTGAAAAGTAGTATTCCGGTATGCTAAAGACGTAGCAATACATTCGAGTTAATATTATACTATTTGCAAAACTACAAAGGTTAATATTGCTTACAATCTGATTCATACATGAAAATACAGTATTATATTCAAATATCATCCATTAATTTCTATTTTAAGTATTTAAATCGGGCTGTTATATCTAATCATACAATACGAAAAGAAAACAAAAAACATGTATTTATCTTTAGGCTAATTTTCAGTGTCCGTTGTCCAAAACCCCCCTCTGGCTTTGATCGCATCATAACAAAAGTGAAACAGATATCATATATACTTTACATTAGATGTGTAGCTATGCTTCAGACCTATAATCCTGACAAATGTCAGGAGGCTGACATTAATAATAGCGATGTTATGAGTGAGGAGGTAGAACTTATTGAATGACCCTCGTACATCGTATGTTGTCACACAAGAACTAGTAAAACGACGTTATACATCATGCATCGTCATGTAGGAACTGGTAAAACGGAGTAAAGCTGTATAATTCTTTAATCCGCCAATAGAGTATTTTGTGACAGGTTGAGTGCGTGCTGTCTTACACCAAGGATAACCCGTAAAACGACATTTTACATAATAGGTTGTCATGTAGGAACAGTTGAAACGACATACATCATGCGTAGTCGCGCATGTACTGGTAAAACAACATTATACATCATGCGTTGTCATGTAAGAACTGGTAAAACGAGTGTATACACCATGCGTTGTCGTGCGGGTACTCGTAAAAGTACATTAAACGTCTTGAGTTGCCGCGCAGGTACTGGTAAAACAACATTATACATCATGCGTTGTCATGTAAGAACTGGTAAAACGAGATTATACACCATGCGTTGTCGTGCAGGTACTGGTAAAAGTACATTTAACATCCTGAGTTGTCGTCCAGGTACTGGTACAACGACATTAAATATCCTCTGTTGTCGTCCAGGTTTTGGTAACACGACTTATATCTTCCGATGGTGTACTATATAATTCAATGTAGTTTCAGCAATATGTCAAATTAATCAGATGTATTGCTTATCTGTATTGAAACAATTAGTTATAATATAACGCATCAGGCCCTAATGTTATCACAATGGCATGAATCATGACTAAATATAACCAGATGAGAGGCAAGCTGCGTCCTCCAATCGAAATTGATTAGAATAGATTTTCGTAAAATGTCATTTATTTGCATTTTGGGGGATTTAGCTCTTACAACAAATAGTAGGTTTAAGTAAATAACACATTCCGGTTTATTTATTTCATGCAATAAAATAACATTATATAACAACGTGTTTACTATTATTGAGGATTGTATATCGAGACGATACTTGTATTATGTTTAAGAGCAATTAAATTATGAGAAAAATGTACATTTCGTTGTTCTGGTGAAATTATTTCTTTTAAGTTTATATAAACCTGTGTTCGTTGCCAGGAAACTACGATGTGTATCTAAAGCGGGTGGGTATCTATCATTTTACATAGGACTTGATTCGAACAATCTGCCAGTACGACCAATATCCAGCAAAAGAGGGCGCTATAGTATAAAATGTATTTTAAAGAACCGGGAGCTACCTTAACACTAACCTAATTGAGTGCTACAAATGAATACACTAAAGACGATCTCCAAGCGCATGTGTGGATGGTTTTCGATGACGTAATCAACCGAGCTTATAGTGAGCGCAGTATACTGCGCGAACGAGTAGCTGAGAGCCATGGCTTACCTATGGGGCCGGGGTTTTTTTTGGTCCGGAGGTTCACCGGTTCGATCCCCGGTCGGGTCGCGGCAATTTATTTGTCGGTTACCCAAAAACACAAGTGTAAGACCATTATGCTAAGGCTGTAGATTCGGTAGCTCTAACCATTCAACTATACCCACCCAGTAAATATTGACGATTTCAATCATTTTAAAGACATTTAGATATCTAAACCCGAATTTCTTAAATTGATTTTTTTTTTCGTCTTCAAAATCTGGCTTTGGAATCATCAGATACGGCTATAAAATACATATCTCTGTTAGACTGACTGACTTATTAAGTATTTCCTGAAAATATCCTGAAATCATCAACATTCAGGGTAATCGCTAAGAATGACTGAATCAAATAATCCGTTTCGATATCAATTTGATCCGTTTCGTGCATACCAAGTGCCCTGTCTACTCAAAAGAGTTTAGGGAGAACCTAAACGAGTTATAAGGATCGCACAAGAACAAAAAGCTCCCGCTAGTATTTCCATCCTTTGTCGCGCGCTTGAATTCAGTCCGCATTTATCACCCGCCCTGATCACCAGGGGAGATAGACTGAAGGAACCCGTGCTGCCAGCATAGATTTCAAATGTGATTTCATTTGTTTCAGTGCTGTAAGAGCTTTATGGTAATAGCGGAATTCCCGTGCACCGACTCCCGCTAGTATGTAAGGCCAACCAGAACACCTAAAAATGTAAAACACATAGTGAAAATGTACACAATTTATTGGTAGTTTCATCGATCGGCAAAACTTGAATTTATTGTGATTGCGCTTTAAATCTGCGCGCTATTGTCATTTCAGGTTACGATTACGAGTGAACGAACGTTCCTCACCGTTCCTTCGTGTTCGGCCCTTTTATTAGGCAATCTGTATGTTAATGATACAACTTACACCTGGTAGTACAATCCAGTTCTGAAATAATGTTTATAATTTAGGCCTACATAATATTTGACTAATACATGAGTTGTGTTTGAACTATGGTAGTATTTCTATCGGGTACTTTAAATGAAGACGGGAGTGGTCACGGGCACGTTCCAGCGTATTCAATGTTTTAACGCTACGAGCGAGGCTACTTCAAAAAACCAACAACAACAAATTAATACAAATACAAACGGTTCATGACGGGAACAAGAACGATTACATTTAAACTGAATTTGGTTTTCGAACTCCCACCGTTATAGGATGAAACAACTTTTACGCATTATTATATGTATGACTTTAACAACAAATCAACAAATCACGTGCAATCAATACAAATTCAACCTAGAGCAAATCACAACTACTGTCATCTAGCTCATACCAGTCGCTCCTGTGGTAACCAAATTATACTATTCACAGTCACGATGAACGTTACAAGAAATGTTGTGTTTGCTGTTGCTCTTGCTCTTACGCTGTCTACACCGGGAATTTGTGCCGAAGAATCGGGTAAGCATTGCCGTTAATGTGTGGCGTAAAATAGACCATTTTTAAGACGGGAGGGATACGGATTTTGTTATATGAGGGGGCAGGAGTGATACATGGTTCACACTTGACACTGTATTATAGAATGTCAATTCATGTAACAAACAATCGTTTAAATTTTGACCACAAACCTATAAAGTGTTAAATACTGATCTTTGCAGACCATTTTCACCAAAAAGTGTTAACAAATGAAACATTTGTATGAACAAATAAAAGACCGGTCCTTTATAAATTGTCTTTAGATGATTTCGGTGCAATTTCGGCATTTTTACCAAAAAACTAATTTTGTTATGTTGTTCGAAGAAATCTAATCCAAAACTTTTCGGCATTTTACGAGGAACTTTCAATGGATATTTCATCTTAATGTGCAGTTCTTAATTCTGCCGATCACCGAGGATAGTTTAGGTATAATATCTTTATTTTTAATTGTGAAAGAATTTTGTACTTTTTAGGGGTGCGTTGACCATGAAATCGTCTGAGTTTTATTTTGACCGCTGGTCCCATTCAATGCATTTTCCAATACGTAGCGTAAAGCCAGAAGTAGGGCGTACCAACTAACTAATCGCGATTCTCGAAAATGTGTTAAATTTAAACACGTGTCTAACTCACTGAATAGTGTCTAGCTTTAAACATGGGTATGGAGGTAGTTTAACTCGCGTTTAACTAAACTTCTGCATCAAGTGTATGTAGTGATTTTCCTATCGCAATACCATGGTTTAAAAGGAATAACGATTTTGTAAATGATGGCCCTTAATATAAAGACAAATAATTAGTTAATACATTTATTAGTTAATCAACTCGTTCATCTGTATTTTTTTGACCAATAACATTCGTTGGTTTTGTACATATTAAAAAGTTGTAGGCCTTAGTATGATTGTCTGGATGAGTAAATTAATGCATACAGTACAGATTTAGATAGGTAAATATATCTCATTAAATATTTGGAACTTGTTACTTTTTACAAACGGCTTCCTGGACATAACGAGAAGCCTATTTGTTTTAAACTATCTGAGAACAATTAGCATATTATCTTCACTAAAATTATTTAATCTTGTACACTGGGAGATTAAATGATCAGACAAAATTAAAGTCATAATTAACAAAGAAAGCATTTTATGATATTAATAATCAAAATTAACCAATATCTGTACAGCCTTGAACTATAGGCCTATAGGCCTACAGTGAAAATGAAGAAATAATTAACACTAGTTGGAATATGTAAAAAATAAAGGGACCTATAGTGGCGTAATACAGTCTATCGAGGGTTGAGTGCCAGAAAGCCGTAACTCAACTTTTGGGGAAAATGAAATTTTGGTGCCAAAATAATCCATATAATCTAGATTTTCAGAACCATAAAGAGATAACTCATAAACACACTTAATTTGAGTAAAATTAGAGTTATAAGTTGGGAGCTACAGTGTATTGTAATGAGTCCCAAATATTTGAAAGTCGATTATCTCAAAATAGTATTTCTTGAGTTACGGCCTTCTGGCGCTCAACCCTCGATATATTCCAAGAAATAATGAGTAAAATGTATATAATATTTAGGCATCAATATCACTACATGTACTTCCCACTGATATGAAATTTGCTAGTGTAAAGCCTTTATTCAAGAAGAACAGTAGATACGATGTTGGCAATTATAGACCGGTTAGCATATTGTCCATTGTCTCAAAAATTCTTGAAAAAGCAGTGTATAACCAACTTGAAATGTACCTCTCTGATAATAATTTGATTTATAGCCTGCAATCTGGTTTCAGAGGCTCATACTCTACTGATACATGGCTTATTTACCTCACCGATTTTATTAGATCCCGGATGGCTGCTGGTAAATACACATGTATGGTGCTCTTAGACTTACAGAAGGCATTCGATACAGTAGACCATGACATACTTTGTAACAAATTGCAAGCTATGGGTATTCACATTGACTCTGTTAAATGGTTCAAATCATACTTATCTGACAGAAAACAGATTGTTAATGTAAATCAGGTTGAATCCAAACCCATGAATATATCATGTGGCGCCCCAGAAAAATCAGGTTGAATCCAAACCCATGAATATATCATGTGGCGTACGTTCCACATGGTAATATTTTAAGGCCGTTGCTCTTCTTGTGTTATGTTTACGATATGTCATCAAGCGTTAACTTGACGTTAGCTGACGATAGTGCCCTTTTCACATCCGATAAAGACCCAAAAGTAATTTCTGACACTTAAAGTAGAGAACTTGAGTCGTGTAGAAAATGGCTGATCGACAACAAATTGTCCTTACAACTTGGCAAAACAAAGTCTATTCTTTTTGGATCTAAACCTAGACTGAGCAGGGTGGACAAGTTTGAAGTTTCTTTTGACGGAAAAATTATAAATCCTACCAACAAATACCTTGGGATTACTCTCAATGAAAATCTCAGTGGTGAAACTGTTGCTAAATCAGTTGTCAAAAGAATTTTGTGGTAGATTAAGTTTCTTATACAGACAAGGGTCATTTTTAAATGGATGATCTCGTAAGACCCTTCGCACTGCCTTTATACAATGAAATTTTGATTATTGTTGCTCTTCATGGTTTTCTTCACTTTCTGCAAATTTGAAAAATAAGCTGCAAGTTATGCAAAATAAGTTGATTCGCTTCATTTTGAAGCTGGAGCCCAGGTCCCACATTTGGTGATGTAGAATTTAAGAAGCTTGGAATGCTGAAAGTTGAAGACAGAGTTAAACAACTTAAACTTAATCATGTTTTTAAAATCTATACGGCCGAGTGAACCAATGACGGGTAGCTGAAGAATAGCGATACCTCGCTAGTAACTGAGGAGTAACCCAACATTTTGAGAGGTAAGCTACTAGGCTAGTAACTGGCGGGTAATTTACGCTAAATGTTATACCTGACCGGACCAAAGAGTTAGTTGGGGCATAACGTTTTGTGCCACAAGTCAGTCGATTCTAGCAGTAGCGTAAATTTGTTGTGAACATTGGAGGGGATGATTCGCTGATACTGAAGGACCAATTGCGCTTGCATGCCCCGGGGCAGGGGTGTCTATTTGAAGTGAAATGTGACCCCTCATATAAAGCTGAAAGATTTTATATTTTTGAAAATCCATTCATGCAATTTGGTGATTTTTTTAGTCAACATTTAGATCAACTTCTTTTACCCTATCAAACACTAATCGCACCGACTTTGGGTCATATTTTGACCAAAATGTACTAATTGTCCAAGGCTCTTAAATAATGACTAAATAAATAAACTTTTTTTTGTTTTTATTAATTAAAAACTGATAAAGCCAAGTTTCAACATTATTGTGAGTGGAAGAGTAGAACTAGAAGAACGAAAAAACAAAAACATATCGTGCCGTGCGTGGTCTGGGAATCGAACCGGATTCTGCGGTTAACAAGCGAAGGACAAGGTATCCAAGAGATGTGTTATAATTGTATATCATTGTTTCCATCGGGTGCTTGTGTTTGTCATTAAAATTGTGCTTTTTGGTGCAATGTTTGTATGTGCCCCTCGCCCAAAATATGTTTGTAATGTCATGATAGTCCTTATTTTTTGAAAAAGCGGTAAAATGGCATCATTTTTTCCGGATCGCAGACTCTTGATTTACACTCACCTATGACCTAGCGAGTGACGACACGTTTTTAATTTTACGGAGGACCCTTCACGTCAGAATTTTACAGTAAACTATAGGTTAACACTTGGCATATGCGCCAATTAATTTTGTAAGGGGACTATGCTGATTAATGTGGATATTTACCTCGCTAGTTGCTACTCTGGTGTTACTCGCCAGTTATGCTCTAAGAATTACATCGTTAGTAAGTTACGCTACAGTTAGAGCATAACTACTAAGGAGGTAGCTTACCTCCCTATTAAGTTACCCGTCATTGGTGCACTCGGCCGATAATGAAATAGCACCCCGAGTACCTGAATTCTCATTTTTCCAACACCCATAGATACAATACCAGGGGCAGTGCAACAAATGTTCTTGTTCCTAAAGCTAAAGGTCAGCAGTGTGACATACACAAATTAGGTCTAAATATTCAAAATGTGTCTATATTAACTGAATAACCACTTTCATAATATGTTCCATTATTCTATTTCATGAAAATGGATCAGAACAGGTCAGTGAAGCGTACAGAGATACATTTTCACCATTATAACATCAGTACTTCTTTGAAATACTTGTAACTGAGACACCAAAAGACACCAAAATGTTCAATTATGCCTGGCAACTGCAGAAACTGTCTGATCACTTTCATTTCGTTTTTTCTAAAGGCATTTACCATTGCTTTACTCTTTAAACATCATTAACAGTGAAAAGATGAGATTA
This sequence comes from Ophiura sarsii, assembly GCA_035610835.1. Lineage (NCBI taxonomy): Eukaryota > Metazoa > Echinodermata > Ophiuroidea > Amphilepidida > Ophiuridae > Ophiura > Ophiura sarsii. The sequence continues at coordinate 16,992,107 of CM069450.1, read as the reverse complement.
CCTATTTTGGGGGTGGTGGAATTGATATTTCATGCGTCCCCGTGTAACGGAGACACCAAACCTTAATTTCCTTGTAACTCAAATTATATTGATAAAGTGGAAACTTTTGTTCCATGTATGCTAGGAGCCTATACCAAGAGACAGTTTATCCACAATTTATTCATAAAGTGTGCTGGCACATAACTATGGTGTTACCCTAAAGTTCTCACAGTGTAACATTTTTGGAGACACCAAACGTAATATAAAAACTTAAAAACAGCTATATTTTCTATGTTTGTTGCAATTTCAGTTTAACTTCTCTATTATCCTTTAACCTATCAGAGAGGCTTGTAAAATCAACAAAAGGGAAATAAGATGGAGATTATTGTCACTGTTAAATTTGAAAAAAAACTGCCTTCACCGTGTAACGGGTTTTTGAGACACCAAATGTTACACGGTGACGGTAAAATTGCCATGTATTCAATTATTACTTCTCAGTAATTTGCTTATGAAAAATGTGTTTAACACTTCAAAACTAGTTTGATATTGATCATTTAGCCTACAGATAACACAATTACTCTAAACAAAACACCATATTGTTAATATTTTGACCCTGTCTTTTTATGTCACACTTTTTTGCCAACATTGTAGGAAATTTTTCCGAATTTTCACCAAAATAAGATTTTTTTTTGATATATTATACATGTTGTGGTGTTATACCAGTGCAACTTTATGGACTTTATCAGATTTTAAAATGAGAAAGTACATTCATATAACAGGATATTGAACCATTTGAATATAGACAATGCAAATTTACCACTGGTACATGTATTTATGGAAACACCCAATTGCAAATATACCGACATATAGACGTATGAAATCTTCTAAGGATCAGAAATTGCTATCCCTTAAAAAAAATGGATTAAAATGGTTGAAATTATCGTCCTTTAGAATGTTTCATATATCATAGGTATTATTGCTGTTGTAAATAGATAGTTACCATTAGAAGATTTGTTAAAAATCGTCCATATAGAAATGATTGACCCGTAAATTCTTAAAAGTGAATCTCTTTACACAAAGTGGTGGATCTGAAAAGAGACTTTTGGTTGGAAGCTCACTGCCTCTTAATTGATTTGGCTTATTCTGCCACTTGCGTTGATATTGGACATTCTTCCCTTGGGTGTTGCTCTGGTTGTACTGCTGCCTTCCTCTAATCTTGGGTTTGCATCGTTCTTATAGGAGCTCGTCTTGCTTTAAAATGAGATCACTGCCGTCCTCATTGAATACCAACATTTCCTCCATATATCTTTGAAGGCATCCGGAATTAATTTCCGGTTAATAACCCCCTGAGAACTACCGGCCGATTGGTTAAAAAGATGGATACATCATTTATTGCACCAATGAGAGACATTGTTAGAATAATTGTATCCCTGATAAAGATGGGAGTGAAACATTTTACAAGCTGCATTTGAATTGGCTATTCATATGAGTACATCTTGTAATAAACCAATCAGAACCACTGTAAGATAGACAGGTAGACCCCAGGGGGCGGTCTTCCAGGATCATTTCTAACATCTTATCCCCAGTTTCTTCCCCCAATTTTGATGCTGGTGCCGCCACTAGAGGAGAAGTACATTTTTTTTTAAATACAACATACGTACAATTAACAAACTAGTTATAGACACACAATTTGATCTTGACGATCAGAACAATATGCTTCACAAAATATTATGCAAAAATAAGCGAGGACACTTTATATACTCTCTATAAAGTAAGACCTGCAAATACACATAAATTATTCGCCTGATACAATTTGCTATTATATGACTTGTGCTACCGATTATTATTAGAAATCTTTTAGCTAGTAAGGTTCCAACATTAAAGAGATTTTACCTGATAAATTATGCCTTTCTAAATACAGTCTTGTTTTTGCGAGAATTTTGATGAGGAATGATACTTCTATTGAGGTAACATTTTATAGTTAGAAATCTGCAACTTCTTAGATTAATATATATATATATAGAAACATAAATACCATTTTAATTTAGGATTAAGGCGAATTCCCTTTGTTTAATTGTTTGCCATATCGTCACATTTTTTCGCCTTAACGTCGTTTAAACAAAGGATGGTATAAACGTTATTGTTCTCTTTTTCCTTATGAACACATATAGGTGTATAGAATATAGAATATAGAATATCGAATATAGAATATAGAATATAGAATATAGAATATAGAATATAGAATATAGAATATAGAATATAAAATATAAAATATAAAATATAAAATATAAAATATAAAATATAAAATATAAAATATAAAATATGAAATATAAAATATGAAATATAAAATATAGAATATAGAATATAGAATATAAAATATAAAATATAAAATATAAAATATGAAATATAAAATATAAAATATAAAATATAAAATATAGAATATAGAATATAGAATATAGAATATAGAATATAGAATATAGAATATAGAATATAGAATATAGAATATAAAATATAAAATATAAAATATAAAATATAGAATATACAATATACAATATACAATATAGAATATAGAATATAGAATATAGAATATAGAATATAGAATAGAGAATATAGAATATAGAATATAGAATAGAGAATATAGAATATAGAATATAGAATATAGAATATAGAATACAGAATATAGAATTAACCATACAAAATGAGCTTCACCTTAAGACATATCTTGATTGTAAGCATTTCAATACCTCTTTACATTTCAAGTTTACAGGTAAGGGGCGCAAACCAGGTTGGGTCAAATTTGGGTAGGGGGGGGGGGGTATTACAAATGAACGTCGGTAATGTTTTGGTTACCTTTGGTTAATCTTTTACAATTCCTTTTTGGTTATTATCGAAATTTTGTCTTAATTTTTCATAATCATAATAGTCAGAATTCCTTTAAAACATTTTACGAAATACTTGTATTGTATTTATAACTATTGACGTGGTTTAAACCGATGTATTATGCCTTCTTAAATGCAGTGCGCCTTTGTTATTTTTGGAAGAGAAATGATGAGGTAAAATCTTATTGTTATAAGTCTGCAACTTATTAGATTACAATATCGATGCGGTCGAAATATAGTCATTCATTTTCGTATAGAAATATGGAATCAACCATAAGACAAAAATCTCTATTTTAAGATAATAATTTTGAATTTACCTCCTACATCCTACATTTGATTTTTTTTCTGAGCTCATGTATTTCCTTATTTTTCGAAATTCTTAGGGATTTCTTTGTTTTTCGAAATTCTTATGTATTTTCCGTATTTCTTTATTTTTCGAAATTCTTATGTATTTCTTTATTTTGAGAAAGGGTAGGTAAACCGTGGTAGGTGTAGCTCAAATCACACCTTTTAATTGTAAATAATAAAAAACGCCCTCTACCGCCATTGTTCTTATGTATTTCTTTATATAATACATGTACATACAAATATTCCTTAATAATCATGTAAATCGAGCAACGGGTTCTGATGCTATCGTAATTTGAAATTCTCCGAAAGTAGTCGAAAACATGACACGAAATGCCATTTTAAGCTAAAAATTGATTGTTGTCAACTTTGAACCTCTTTATTTTAATAACCATGTTGCCACCTGACGTTCGGAAGAGATTGACACACAACCAAACACTTATGTGGATGTCACCGTGATAAAGAGAGGCATATTCGTCATTTATTTTCAATAAGCAACACAATTGATAATTTTGTAAATAAATTAGCCAGCGTTTCTGACGTAGATTTGAGCCATATCTACTAATATATTTTCCTACCTTTTCTGAAAATAATAAAATGCATAAGAACATAATAAATAAAGAAATACGGTCTCAAAGGAAGAAGGTATGATTCAAATCCAACATTTTTAAAACACCTCATATATCGTATATGAACACCGTAACATGTGATACGACCTGAATGGTGTAATGGTTAGCGCGCCCGTCTGTCACGCATGAAACCAATGTGTAAGTCAGCTAGCAACCAAATCTCTTTTGTACGTTACTTTTCTACTTGTTGATGTTCAATAATAGTATTTATTTACATATCATTAGTTTGTTTATTAATGCGCGTCTTTTGTTTTTAGTATGAATGAATATATCACTGGGAAAACAATCGGCTGTTCCCCGGGGGCTGTTCATGGTGTTCATTTACCAAATTGTATATTGCACAATATCAAACGTTTCGATCTTTCCACATCTGTTTTGTGAAGGAACCGATGAATATAATAGCGATGCCTTTGCCGCTATTCTGATCGCAGCAATCCACCCGGCAGGCATATTTACAAACTATGTAAGATGAATCCGCTGTACTAGTTCCAAAAATAAGGAATAAATCCGACAGACAAAAGCAGAAAATGACGCATATAACAAAACGCCATTTTTATCATGTAACCTCGTAGTCACAGTCGTGCGTCTAAATAGTATTTTTTTAAATCAATTTATGAACTATGCGGCCGCACTACTGTAGGCCTACTGTACAATTGAACACTATGACAATCGATTCGATTGTCATAGTTATCGAAAAAACATGTTTTTGATAAGCCTGGTTTTTCGATTCGATTGTCATAATTTTTGAAAACCCAGGTTTCTCGGCTAATAAACTTTGTTTTTTCAAAAACAATGACAATCGAATCGAAAAACAATGACAATCGAATCCAAAAACCAGGTTTATCAAATCGAAAAACCAAGTTTATCGTTGATTGTCATAGGTTTTTTACCGAAAAACTAGGTTTCTCTACCGATATACCTGGATTTTCGATCTCTTCTATTGCGCGAAATACTTGCCATAGTCGTCCAAAATGTGGGCACTTACCATTCCAAATTTCTATTTGTGTATGCAATGTATGGCTGTATGTTAAAGTTTATGTAAAGTTTTAAGTGAACAGTTGAAGTCCAAATGGAACCAAACATCGCTTGTAGGTGTAACATGGAAACCTTCATATTTTAATGAGGTAAAAGGTCACATACCAAAGTCAAAAGCCATCTCAGTTCAAGTTGTAAAATAGGCTGAACATGTCAAATTTGAAAAGTCCATCCAATTGGAACCAAGTTTGGGTTATGTAACATACACACTTTTTAAAGTTATGAAGCCTAACTTTACGAGAAAAGTAGGTTTTTGTATGGGATATCATTGATTTGTACTAATGCACTGTGAGCTATCGAAACCGGTCAGGTATTGAACGGATAATACCTCATAGCAAATAATTTTACTACCACTCTCTCAATTTATCTGGTTTACTTAAAGTCATCATAACTGTAATAGTATCCACTCAATTTGTATGAATGAGGGCTTGAAATTTCGAGGGAGAAATTTGCTCGTCGTGTAAAGTATAATCTAAAATCCTGATACCGATGCCGATTTTAAATAAGCTAATATTAAAGCACGTGGTTAGGTACTTTTTCTGTTATAATCAATATTTTTTCTTTAAATGGTATCAGCATCCCTTTTATATAAGATGGACTTGTTTATAACACCAGTGTCGTCCATTAGAGTGATAATTTAGAATTAACACCATTTTACTGTAGGCTTGTTAGAACATCTGTATACAAATTGCATTGAATACCTCAATATGATCAACATTTCAACGTGGAACTTTCTTCGATATTCCATCCGTAAAGACAAAATATTTCTAGATAGAGATTTCATTAAAGAGTATATGGTCGATATTGACATTATAAACATAAGAGTAATATTAATCAAACCGGTATATAAACACTAATAATTTGTAAAATATTTTGATAAAGTGGAAACTAATATAAATGCTCAATAGATAATTATGGTAATAATTAACCATGGTAACCAGATATTGCCATAGCATCCAATACACATGTATGCACTCAGTACACACTGTGTGCATATGGTCTGGATGGATGTACACAGAGCATACTGAGTATAGCAGTGTATTTTCAATGGTACAACTACGGAATAAAGCTATGTCAAATAATTATACAATAATGTTAAGCTTTATTCCGTAAAAAGCATAAGCTAGTAGGCTATTCAATACAAAATAGTTTGAGATTCTAGGCCATCCGATATTTAACTAGTTGCCATACTTATTTTTCCTTATTTTTACCTCAGGGACCACCAACCCCCGGAGTGTTTTGACATAAACTTATTTATGACATAATTTCAGAGGTGTCAGAATTGTGTGTATACGGTCTTGTACCATAGAAAATACATTGCTATACTCAGTATGCTCTGTGTCCATACACACATATGCACACAGCGTGTACTGAGAACATACAGTACTCAATATAAGTAACTAACCAGGTAATAAATATACTCTTAACTCCGAAATTATAGCTCCTACGGAAAAAATGTTAAATTAAATAATGTCTTTCTTGAATTGGAGACATTGTTCACGAAGATCGGTTAATAATTAAGAGCGCTACATTGAAAAGGATAGAACAAAGTGCAGTTTACATTTTCACACTTGGGTTTTGAACACGTAGGGGTGAACAACGTTGTGTAAAATGTTGAGTAAATATTTAAGCAACCTTTTTGCTGTGTACACATGTACAGTCCTCAAAATAAGGTACTGACCAGATGATAAATATGCTCTCAACTCCAAAACTATAGCTCCTACGTGAAAATATTAAAATATAAAGTTGTAAGGAGATCTCTTCTCTTGAATTTGAAAAATAACACGTGAAGATTGAATGAATAGTAACTAACTTATGTCCCTAAACCAAAACAAGTCCGTTTTTTTTTAATTCTAATTTGTTCGTCTACACGCATCCTATAGCAACAGGCAGATTATTAAGTGTACGGGGATATGGATTTAAGTTTTAAAATATTCAAAACATAGGCCGATGTCAGACTCGAACCTATATACAACATTTGGTTTACCTACAATATTGTGTGTAAGACAACAGCGCGCTAAACCGCTCGGCCATGGAGGGAACATACCACTTAACAACGTTTTAAAGAATATCAGGTCTATTATGGACACAATCGATATAGGTTAGCCGTTGTTGTTAATGCATTGTATTATAGTAACGTATTTTGATGGCGATAACAGTAATCCATAGAATATTTTCAATCAGAAGTCAAAAATATTATGGAAAAGTCGATTTTCAACAGTATGCCATTATTTTAATATAAATGTCTTTGACATATTTTCCTTTATATATTTCGTGGCTTACTGTCGATCCAATCGATTCTACATGTAGCATGTTGGCATACTGTGAATAGCCTCGACATGCATCCACAGTTTTAGAATTACATTGTAACCTTTTGTATCTATGATTTGTTGACACGAGATCATTTCACTGCTAGCGACACATATTATTTCTTTCTATGGAGATGTGGTGGAGGGGTAATAATAGGCCTTTCTAATAAATGCACATGACGCAAGAATATAAACAATATTGGTGTTTATTGCTAACATGTCACTCAAAGAGATCTACGTGTTTCTTTTAAAATAAAATCATGTCATGATAAAATGACATTATTTGTTTTACCTATATCTTATAAAGAAGTCTTTATTAAAAGTACCATTTAGGTGCGTAATTCAGACAATGCCCCTTTAAATTGAAGACTTTACTAACCCATTTTTTTTTTAAACAAACGATACTAATCGTACATTATCGCTCTCTAATATTGCCAAATATGAGATTAATTGGAACATTTTTAATGCAGTTACAAGGACTTATATGAATTTAGTACATTATTTTTTCAATGCTTTAATACATGCTCCATTTATATCATATTTTCATTTAATGAATCAATATGAACTAAATAGAGGCGGTTGTGATTTGCACCATATTTTGTAAATATGTTCCTCTCAGTCATGTTAACATATTATAAACAACTATTTATTTGATTCCTCTTGACATTTTTCTTCAATTTAATGATATTGTGATCATTGAAGTACAACATTTATGTAGGGTAACCCTGAAAGTTCCAAGAAATAAGCACCCGATTTTGGACAGCTGGTGTATCGCTCTCATTTATCATCCAAAATTGAGCAGTGCTGACTAATGTACACTCAAAATGAGTACCCAAAAACCTACAAATGGACTGGAAATATCTCTTCTTTTGCACTGTGGTAATAGATATTAGTCCTAAAATCAGCATTAGATTCCAACGTAAATAATTTGGGGGCAATAAGTAGCTTTGGTAAACGAGCAACAGTGTGATATATTCATCGGTGTAATTCAACACTTTCCACGCGGCTATTGGTTTTACTATATCCAAAACATATTTTTCAAAAACCTCTCCCAACTTGCAAGGTCTATCTGAAGGATTACTGAACCGATACTAGACATGTTTGTACTTATTTCAATGCATTTCTCATATTGACATTTTTGAAACATTTTTGTGACATTTTGAAATGTCGGCTACAGACGCCTGCTGCGTGGAAAGTGTAAACACTAAAACCTTTAAGGTTTTAAAAAAAGTGTCAGATAATCAGGTAATGTGTATGCTTGTCCTTGCCTGCAAGCTGGAGGTGGACATACCCGTTATTAATGACTTCATTGTTTGTTTGGATATGAGTTTGTTTTGACTCTATGAAATGTTTTTAACTTTATGTTGCTGAAATTGTTTGCTGTGACCTGTGATGCAAGACGTTGTCTGGGTCAGTGCAGATTTCTCTTGTGTCATTGAAGCAAACAATTGGTTATTGACTGCCATTTGAAGCAATACATTGCAGTAATATTGTATCCAAATTTGGTACATTTTCATGCACAGAATCTTATTTGGTGATCTGTTAGAATTGTATAAGTTTCTTTTTTGGCTCAGTGTATATACAAAGTGTTCCATAAGACTATAGAGTATACTAGTGAGACTAAAGGTGCGTTCATACTCCCGTCGTTGCGTATCGGTCGACGTCGACGGACAAAAGTTGACATTGCTTCAACTCGCGCACCGATGTCTGTCGACATCGACCGATGCGCAACGACGTGAGTATGAACGCACCTTTAGGCGACGAAAAACCCCTGGTCTACGGACCCGACCAAACCCATTACTGTCTAATTTGAGAATTGTGGGGTGTGTTTTTTGTTGGTTTTATCACAATTTTTAAAAATTATAAAAAAACGCCCGCCCAACCCTACCTGAGAGGTCGTTCTCCTGCAGAACACTTGTCTTCGTTGCCTTACGGAATTTGTCTTACACTGTGCTATTTTAACTTATTGAACACATTATTAAATAACGCGTAGGAATAATATGGAAAAAGAATTAAAGTTATAAAACAACCACTACCTTTTATATTTTGGTTTTTGTCAATACAAAGAAAGTGTGAAATGTACTTTGAATAATGAATAATGAAGTGATTGAAAAATTGTGATCATTAATCTCTTTTCAAATAGGACATTACATTACACGTGATAAGTAATCAATATTGGAGGTATGACGGAATATTTTGAGAATTATGTACGAACGAACGAACGGACGAACGAAAGAACGAACGAATGTATAATTGAATGAATGAATGAAAAAATTAAAGAACAAATGAACGAAATAATGAATTTACGAAGAATGAACGAATGAGCAAATGAACGAGCAACGAACCAAAATCGAATGAATGCATGAAAGGATTATTGAATACAGGGATTAAGTCACGAATGCCTTATTCAAACCGTCCATAACTTATACTTTTCGTTCTCATTTACCAGCATGTGTAGAGCATTTCAACATCGTCAGTCAAGTAGAAGTCAACATCAGCTCACCCAATTACCCAAACTTCTACCCAGATAATGCGCACTGTTACTGGTTCTTCAAGTCCACAAACATTTCCGATAACTCGAGCTATGAGATAACATTTCACCAGTTTCTCACATTTAGTAGCAGCGATTGGCTAACGATACGAGGCGGGAATGAAACAGTCATATCCGACGCTATCGTTAGCTTTGACAGCTTTATCACATCGGGGACGAAGATCTATGTAGATGAGAAAGATATAGGGATTGAATTCAACTCATCTTCCGTTTTACGACATGTTGGATTTCAGATGTCAATGAAAGTAATTCCAGCAGGACAGGGTAAGTGGGGAACGAATTGCGATATAAATACGCTGGGATGGGGAGTAAAAGTAACTTATAATGCAGACTTATGCGCTGACGAGGGGTTTGCATTTAACATCATAATATGAAAACTGTTATCTTTTTAATCTTTTATTGTTTATTACTACATAACTTTCACATTTTACATAGTTTCATCATGATTTCATTGCATTATCATTACATGTATAACACATTTTCATATACTTTTCAGCATGTTTACATTTTCATATGCTTTTCGGCATGTTTACATTCATGTTCGCCTAATTATCATATTTCATAGTTTCATCATGTTTACATTTCATATCAAATACATGTATAACACATTCATATGCTTTTCATCATGTATAGCACATTTTCATATGCTTTTCAGCAAGCAGAGTAGAGGGGGGTTACTGTTATCAGTGTTATACCTATGGAAATAGATTTATCTGTTTATTGACATACAGCTATCCCCCTGCCGGTTTTTTATTAGTATGAATGCGCCACTATCCACCTGCCTATTTTTTTTAGGCGTTTGAAAGCCTATGGGGCCTTTTAAAGTATGCAGTGTGTCCGAGCAATTTTGCGGTTAAAAGAGTCCACAGAGTAGTACCACATTTCACTACCTGGTTGGTTGCTGTGTACTCAGAAGTGTAGGACTACCTTCCCACATACAATTAAACCAATATGGTCATGTGTTATAAGCTCGCCTCCTTATGCGTTATACACGGATTTTGGCTTTCGCGACATGAGTTTAACTTTACATATTAATTTGCTTGCATACCCCCCTGAGGTATATAGTAAAAAATTATATTTTCTGAAGGGAAATTGCATGAGAAAACCGAATATGCTACTGAAATTATAGTACAACCAAAGACTAAAATGGTATGATCACCCAATTCTGATAGTCCAATACAGTTTAACTGTAATTAAAGTGCGTATTATATTACAGTTTTACTGTGCCTGTGTTATAACACGGTAACACGTGTTACGGTATATTACAGTTGTTACTGTACCCTGTGTTATACACGGAATAAATCGCAATAACACTAACGAAAATAGTTTAAGAATGTTGGATATCCGATATTTATTGTTTAAGATTGTTGGCTATCCGATATTTATTGTTTAAGATTGTTGGCTATCCAATATTTATTGTTTAAGATTGTTGGCTATCCAACATTTATAGTTTAAGATTGTTGGCTATCCAATATTTATAGTTTAAGATTGTTGGCTATCCAATATTTATAGTTTAAGATTGTTGGATATCCAATACGTATAGTTTAAGATTGTTGGATATCCAATACGTATAGTTTATGATTGTGCCATCCTTGTTTTTACCTCCTTGTTTTTACCTCCCCGACCACCAACCCCCTGAGTGTTTTGACATATAAATTCTGTATCAATATCATTTCAAAGGTGTTAAATATAAAATACGTACAGTATACGTATTTGTACGTATACTGTCATTGTCAGTGTTATTGCGCTTTATTCCGTGAGGGCGCTAACACCCTGTAACACAGGGTAACACAGGGTACAGTAACAACTGTAATATACCGTAACACGTGTTACCGTGTTATAACACAGGCACAGTAAAACTGTAACATAATACGCACTTTAATTACAGTTATACTGTATTGGACTATCAGAATTGGGTGGTATGATGCACAATGTTCGGACAAATATCAGAGTTTTTATTTTTTATTTTGAGATCCATTTTTTTCTTATACCTACCCCTATCATTATTTACTTTACATATTTGAATTCCTCATAAAATTACCCATCAGATGATATATAATTGTCAAAGGTTACTACGTCGGTAAGGTAATTTTACCGGCTAGTGAATATCTCCAATTTTTGTTTTATATATTTTTAGAATTTTCAGAAATATTTGTTAAGGATGTACCCATCCCTGATCTAAACTGCATTTCTGAATTCCTCTAGTTACAAGCTTTCCAAAAATGTATACTTTTGCTATCATAGGTTGAAAACTGTTTCTGTTATAGTCATTTTTATAAATCCAGTAAATTGAGGCTGATTATTCATGTTGACTGTGTAACGCCAATGGGAAGAAAGCTGGTGATCATGGTCTTATCCATAATTAATTTGTTGTTACAAATAGTTGACAAGTCTGTTGAATCACATATTTAAAGACTACTAAATATCCTTTAAAATGGGACCAGAATGGTGTTTGTAACATTAGTGATGACTATTTGTTGTAAAAAGAACAAAGCATGGGATTATCCCCATTGAGTTTGTACAGGCGGCACCCCTTCCGGCACCACCCCTGGTTCCCAAACTTCAAACAGCTGTATCTCCCCTTCGGTATTAGATATACCAATGCCATTTTGCAGGCAGATAGCTTGTTATTAGGGCTTTAAAACGATACCAAATTTGTTGAGATATCTTTTGTGATTTTAAAAATATTAAAGGAATATGACAGCAGCATGAAACTAAAAAGTGTAACAGCACCACCCTATTAGGTGGCGAGTTCATAACGCGTGACCATATATATTTTCATCTGAACACATTTACAGGATTTGGCAACCATGCATGTTCACATATGTGCTAGGTTGTACTACGTTTCACAAGATTCAAAAAAATTGCGGTTTATTGCGTGTTTTTTCTTAAATGTCCAAGATTGTAACTTTTAGAACATTTGAATATTGACCTACGGATTGAATGCAAACATCAAGAACGGCCCTTGGTTCAAGTAAAATAATTTTGTCAGTATTTTCAGATTTTAAAAGTAGAACATTCTTCGAGATTCCATATTACGACGAAGCTTTAGACACATTTGCACTGGTTCAATATAAACCGTTTTCTTTAAACAGTATGGTCGATATTGGCATTACCTTATGATAAACAAAAGGATAATTTAAATCAAACCCGTTTAAAAATAAATAACAAGTTTTATCATATTTCGATAAAGTTGAATCTAAAATAAATGTAGAATAGATATTTATGAATTTAATGTTACCATGGTAACCAGATACACCGTAGGTTTCAAAATGACTTTCCCCATCTCTAATTTCATAACATTAAGTGATTGTTATTTATACAAAGAATATATTTAATAACGGTTCTGAATCGGTTATAATGGGTATGCTTCAACTGCCGCTATACGAAACTATTCACGTGTAATTACCTTGATTTTTTTCAAAAAATCGAGGTACTGTATTCCAACCGTTTCTTACCTTGATTTTTTTCAAAAAATCGAGGTACTGTATTCCAACGGTTTCTTTCTTCTTCTTCTTCTTCTTCCCAACCCATCTAAAAAATGCTATTTTTTCTACAGTTTACATGCTACAATCACCTAACTTGGTCAGTAGGACCCCCTACCTGACTTTCATATAGGGTGTTCACAGTTAGGGGTCAAAGGTCACACAAGGGTCACTAGGGGCGAAAACGTGATTTTCACCTAAAACAGCCATGCAATTTAGCGAAATGACCTAGGATCGTCAAAATCAGACAACATATTCCTTATGACCGTACGCATATATTATATAGTTTGGGTTTTAAAATCAAAAAAACATTTGGGGTCTCTAGGGGTTAAAATGTAAATTTTCACTCCTCGCACTCAAAATGCTATTTTTTTCGGGAGGAAATGACCGATGAATGTCAGAATTGGTCAAAAGATTTCTTGGATCCATGTACATATAGGGTCTTCAGCGATTAAAAGTGACATTTCATATGGGGTCACTAGGGATCATTGACCTAAACAGGGGTAAAATATAAGACATGCTCCGATTTTGACCGGATTTGTATTGATAAGACAAGAACAAAAGGAAATCATTTTCTTGGGGTCAAAGGTCAACATGGGTCACTAGGGGTCAAGATGTAAATTTTCACTCCTCGCACTCAAAATGCTATTTTTTTCGGTAGGAAATGACCGATTTCTTGGATCCATGTACATATAGGGTCTTCAGCGATTAAAAGTGACATTTCATATGGGGGTCACTAGGGATCATTGACCTAAACAGGGGTAAATTATAAGACATGCTCCAATTTTGACCGGATTTGTATTGATAAGACAAGAACAAAAGTAAATCATTTTCTTGGGGTCAAAGGTCAACATGGGGCACTAGGGGTCAAGATGTAAATGTTCACTCCTCGCACTCAAAATGCTATTTTTCGGTAGGAAATGACCGGATGAATGTCAGAATTGGTCAAAAGATTTCTTGGATCCATGTACATATAGGGTCTTCAGCGATTAAAAGTGACATGTCATACGGGGTCACTAGGGGTCATTGACCTAAACAAGGGAAATCAAGGTGTCCTGGTCTCAGACCAGATCTACTTCTAGTTTCTTCTTCTTCCCAACCCATCTACAAAATGCTATTTTTTCTGCAGTTTACATGCTACAATCACCAAACTTGGTCAGTAGGACCCACTACCTGACTTGCATATAGGGTGTTCACAGTTAGGGGTCAAAGGTCACACGAGGGTCACTAGGGGCCAAAACGTGATTTTCACTTAAAACAGCCATGCAATTTAGCGAAATGACCTAGGATCGTCAAAATCGGACAACATATTCCTTATGACCGTACGCATATATTATATAGTTTGGGTTTTAAAATCAAAAAAACATTTGGGGTCACTAGGGGTCAAAATGTAAATTTTCACTCCTCGCACTCAAAATGCTATTTTTTCGGGAGGAAATGACCGATGAATGTCAGAATTGGTCAAAAGATTTCTTGGATCCATGTTCATATAGGGTCTTCAGCGATTAAAAGTGACATTTCATATGGGGTCACTAGGGATCATTGACCTAAACAGGGGTAAAATATAAGACATGCTCCGATTTTGACCAGATTTGTATTGATAAGACAAGAACAAAAGTAAATCATTTTCTTGGGGTCAAAGGTCAACATGGGGCACTAGGGGTCAAGATGTAAATTTTCACTCCTCGCACTCAAAATGCTATTTTTTCAGTAGGAAATGACCGATGAATGTCAGAATTGGTCAAAAGATTTCTTGGATCCATGTACATATAGGGTCTTCAGCGATTAAAAGTGACACGGGGTCACTAGGGGTCATTGACCTAAACAAGGGAAAATCAAGGTGTCCTGGTCTCAGACCAGATCTACTTCTAGTTACTTCTCTCTCTCTTAGCTCCAGTAAACCAACATTTACTGAGAACGCTATATGAATATTGCAATTGGTTTACTCGCATAACCACTTAAAATATTTGCTTTTATTTTCCTTTTTCAATCTTACTATTTTTAAATATTTAAATTCAAATAATTGCATTTGGTTCGAAGAGGGAAAGAAAGAAAATACGAGTACAGGGCAGAGACAAAAATATTGACTTTCTGGAAACCAATTTGTCAAATACAATATTTTTTGCGAGAATATAGGATTCATGATGAATGGAATTTCAGGACTTGAATATCTTTATAAACAAATTCGGAAATTGTTTCCAATCGCCAATTTCGGTCGACACTGATTAGCAGTATTCCAGTATGCCAAAGGCATAGCAACACATTTTAGTTTAAATTACACTATTTGCAAGCCTATTATTGCTTACAATCTTATTCATACATGATAATACTACAATTTTATCGGATATAATTCATTGATTTCCATTTTCATTATTAAAATCATGCTCTTATATCTAACCATATAATACGAAGAACCCCCGCCCCCCCCCCCCCCCCCCCCCGAAAAACATGTATTTAATTTAAGGTCATTTTCCGTTTCCGTTGTCAAAAATCTCTCTCTGGCTTTGACTGCATCATATAAAATGTGTAGCTATGATTCCGACATATAATCATGACGTATGTAACAGGCACTTTCGTTATGGAAACATTTTGGACCGTACGGTGGAAATGTTCTACTTCAGTCGGAACAGGGCTTCTATCCGTCCCGCTTTGTACAACTGTTTCTGTAGATGGCGCTCCTATTACAAAGATGCACACCCCATTATAGGATAATCGCGATTCAACCTGAAGATAAAGACTGTTATCACTGAACTTTCAATGATTTATATCAAGTTAAATCAATATCCTTTTATCATGGTTTCTAGTGTTTATCCATTCCATTCAGACTTTACATACTTCAGAATTCGCCATTTTACACTTTTGAATTTTGATTTTTGGAACCACAAACATTCATTTGATTCATTTTTTCCCCCTTTTTTTTCTTCAAAATTGCATTTGATTGAAAGTTTTCCAGCTTTGATACTGATATACATTCATTTCCATCTAGATCCAAATTCATTTTATCAGTGCTTTCATTCCAAAATTTGTCTCATTGTTTGTCAAGGTATTCCATGGTTGATTTCAAAAACGAACTCAAAAAGAAGTTCATGTTGATTTTATAGTATTGATTTTGAAGTGTTGGAAGTATGTTTGATTCAATTTCCAAAAGTGTCAATTACATGCAGGATTAAGTATTGTAAGAAATGAGTTATTTAAATACCATTGTCTTGATAATTAATATTGTGCTGACTTAAATTTATAGGCATTGCACAGGATTGAGTTACAAGAAACTTAAGACTGTCTTTCTCTAGTATTATGTAGAGTTGATTTACCTGTTGCATTTCAGTCATTCTAAAAATTGATCTGTTATTGAGCCTATGTCATGCATCAATTGTTAAAATTAAAATCCTTACATTAAAAAATATAATGTAAGGATGTAAGAATTTTAAAAACCTAACATCGAAAAAAAGTAAGGATGTAAGGATTTCAAAAACCTTACATCGAAAATATAATGTAAGAATGTAAGGATTTCAAGAAGTTTACATCGAGAAAAAAAAGTAGGATGTAAGGATTTCAAGAACCTTACATCGAAAAAAAAATGTAAGGTGTAAGGATTTCAAAAACCTTACATTTTCTTTCGATATTAGGTTTCTGAAATCCTTACATCCTTACATTTTTCCATGAATTCCTAACATTTTACGAATGTTGGGATTTGAAAAACCTAACATTAACAAAAAAATGTAAGGATGTTAGGATTTGAAAAACCCTTACATTAAAAAAAATGTAAGAATGTAAGGATTTGAAAAACCTTACATCGAAAAAAAAGTAAGGATGTTAGGATTTCAAAAACCTAACATTGAAAAAAAATGTAAGGATGTAAGGATTTCAAATACCTTACATCGAGAAAAAAATTCAGGATGTAAGGATTTGAAAAACCTTACATCGAAAAAAAATGTAAGGATGTAAGAATTTCAAAATCCTTATATCGAAAAAAATATGTAAGAATGTTAGGATTTCAAAAACCTTACATTAACAACAACAAAAGTAAGGATGTTACGAATTCAAACTCCTTACATGGAAAAAAAAGTGTAAGGATGTTAGGATTTCAAAACCTTACATCAAAAAAATAAAGGTAAGGATGTAAGGACTTTAAAATCCTTACATCGGAAAAAGATGTAAGGTGTGAGGATTATCTTTGCATCGAAAAAAATCCCCCAAAAAACATAATAAGGATGTAATGAAAAAGTCACCAAACAGAGGTATGAATGTAAAGATATTTAACATATTTAAAAATAGGTTAAAATGCAAGCAAGTAATATGAAATCACTGCAAAAAGAAAGAATAACGAATATGACACTTTTTCGTACTATCATTGGTTGAATGATCAGTTTTCTCAAGGATATGTAAGGAAAAAGAAAAAGTTTATCTAAAATATCTAAATAAGTCATTCACTGACCATCCATATATTGACCGTCAAGAAATCCAGGACATGTTCTCCAAATCCGGCGGCTCATTTCTCGGAACTTTTAGGGTTAACATATATATTTAAAAAATTGATGATCAAAGATATCATTTTTTTTTTTTTGATGATCAAAGATATCATAAAATGTCAAGTTGAAATCGCTTTATAATCGAGAAAATTGGCTTTTTGTAAACACCCCTTTAAGATGTAAACGTATAGGGAAACCATTTAGTGGTGTGAAATCACAATACAGTCAGTCGTGCAGCGAAAGCGTAGCTCAAGTATCAACTTTAGTTAACCTCTTATTTAGCCATTTCTGAAAGTGGGATATAACTTTCATAATTGATAGGACATGTTAGCGTCAGTTTATTATTTCTCACCCGCCCCGAAATGGACAACAAGAATCACAGGCTTTGTCCCATAGTCTATCTCGTACAAGTCTTTCTTTCCCTACATCATTTTCGATGTAAGGTTTCTGAAATCCTAACATCCTTACACTTTTCCATGAATGAGTAACATTGTACGCCCCCTGTCGACAGAGCCTTACATGGCTTGCAGTGTAAGGTGTAAGGATTGGAAAACCTTACATCGAAAAAAATATATAAGGATGTAAGGATTTCAAACTTTACATCAAATAGAAATGTAAGGATGTCAGGACTTCAAAAACCTAACATGACTTCAAAAAACAAACCTAAAGTATGTTAGGATTTGAAAAACCTTACATTGAACTTACACTTTTTCTTCTGAAATCTTGTTTTTAAAACTCCTAAAATAAGGTGAATGGCGGATTGTGTAACCAAATAGTTTAGTTTTAATGCAAAATCATGTGTTTGACGCGAACATATCGTGAGTTTCAAAAATAATTTAAAGTACTTTCTTAATAACAAACGCTAACTCTCATTGTTGTTAATGGGGCTAGCTAAAAAACTGAAATACCGTCTAGCTATGCTACGTCATCATTTTAACAATATCCCGTATGTAACTCCCAAAAGCGCTTGCGAATCGTCTTCTGCTAAAGTTTCAAATGAGCCCATCAATTGCTTCTTATTTCATTTCCCGAATGACAATGAAACTGAAACATGATTGATAATATGTGAATTGATAACCCCTACACATAATTTAATTTCATTCGACCGCGAGTATGTTTCTTTAACAAGACCCAAAGAAGATTTCTTGATGTACCCCATCATGCTTAGCGCCCCTACAGTACCTGCTTATCACAAAAACAAACAGTGCCAAACATGTGTTAAAGTATTTAACAGCTGGAGGTCGTCTGACCTCTACCATAGTAGTACATGGTGCAGATAGGGTCAACTTGGCCACAAATATGAAAGAAGTTGAATCCCAACTAAAACTTGTATTTGTAAAAATATAGGGTCTTTAGGAAAATCAAGAGAGGACTGTATTAAAGACACATCAATCATATTACTTGCAACAGGATTTTCTTAAAGACCCTCGTTTAACAACTTTATAAGCATTTCCTTGCACTGTAATGATGCGACAAACGTGGTGATGAGACCACGTTTGTCATGTTTGTCGTACCTTTGAAATAAAGCGGGAAGTAAAGTGTTCCATGACAATCGTATTACAACCGTATGATGAAGCAGATGCACTAATTCACTCAAATATTCGATGCATTGAAAAATAACTATGCATTAGAGGGTGAGCACTCACGATTAATTAGTGTTATACTATAAACACGCGAATGGCAGGATAGGTATATATTAAAGGCATATTATGTGATCTTTTCCTGAGAGCGCCCTCTATTCATTATTTTTTTTAGAAAGTAGATTTTCTTGCAGATTTACATTTCTGATCATAAATCATACATACATTCCAAGTTACAGAGCGATACGATTCCTAATTACCTCAAAATCATGGTTTTAGAGTGAATTTAGAGTGAAAATAATAAACTGTCGGATTATCCGACAGTTTATTTTCACTCTAAAATCACGATTTTGAAGTAATTAAGAATCGTATCGCCCTGTAACTTGGAATGTATGTACGATTTATGATCAGAAATGTAAATCTGCAAGGAAATCTTCTTTCAATTTTTTTTTCGATGTTGAGGGCGTTCCTTGGAAAGATCACATAATATACCTTTAATATGGGTCAATTATGCGTCTCGTCATGATTCAAATGTTAAATATCGATGCGTGCTTACCGGTGTGGATGTAAACGAACAATGCCATTGCTCTTGGGGAATGGAAATGGAGTGAAAGAACATGACAACAAACATGAGCCATGCAAAATTGTAATTCTGTTCAAGCGCAGTTCATTTCACAATTTCGCGTATAAATACTATGAGCAAGCAAACCTGAGAACAAACATGAACTACGATAAATTAACTGTAATTCTGTTGACTCATAGGCCTATGTCTTATCAAAAATAAAATTGTATCCATACATCTCAAATATTCACAAAACACCATGTCTATTGTTTCTAGTTTATTATAACCGTTCCAATAATGACGTTCACTAATACGTCACAAAATGCTCCTATTATTTTCATTACGAAAGATCCTTCATTAAAGCTCACTGACTTTAAGTTATTTTTCTCCATGTCTAAACGATGGCCATTTAAACAACAGTACTGTATTATTTTAGAAAGTTCATGGAATAACCACAAATCAAGTGTTCTCTCGAGGTATAACAAACATGTAGTAGGAGTAACAACCTTATTCTATTTGGTGGCCATTTTAACCACTTACGACCGTAACTATATTTCAGATGGCCTATGCAATGACAACCAGTGGTGTTCAACCGAATTGGCGCGAAATAAGTGCAGCAATATGTCGTCTGTGTGTAACAATGAGCTTGATTGCTTGAATGGAGCGGATGAATTTAATTGTCGTAAGTTTCAATTTATCTTGTTGTTTCATTTTACAGGTATATATTCTTGTTAAATTGGTTGCAATAGGAACACTATTTACAGAGAAACCGCAGAATGTATATTGACCGCTATTTACCTCATGCATGACACTATGTTTGGTGGACTTTTAAATCAATTACAAGAGAATAAATTCAGTACAAGACAGATGTACGATGTTTCGAAACGGAAAATGCCGACCCGAAGATGAGCTCAACCGCAACAATAAGTTTTAACTTTTAAGAAAGTGCTTACCTTCTGAAATTGTATAAAATCAATGTCTTTCTTTTTGCAGATTCTTGCGGTTTTCAATTAATACAAATGCCTTTAGGCTCGTCGACTTTCTTCACCTCACCACTATACCCCGCCAAGTACCCGAACAACCAATACTGCTCATGGCGCATGCATCTGGCCAACGGAACCGCGGGCAATTTTATCGTGACCGTTTACGGTCTGTATCTGGAATATGGAAACGATTCTCTGAATATTGGCAAAGGAAGCGAGATTTCCAGAAATAGTACCGTTGCCGCTATCACATATTTCACATTTCCTAATACGGTTTCCATAGCGGGACCTTGGATGTGGATGCTGTTCATATCGGATTCCGTGAGCAGACGATCCGGATCTGGTTTCTTCGTGCGTGTCGAGACCCATCCCGGTCATAAAGGTATGGCTTCCAAAAACGTACAGGATATTATCCCGTGTTCATACTGAACGCTGTTGACGAGAATAACATCCTTTTATGATTTAGCCTATATGTTGAGTGGAATACAACACCTCATCCACAATGAGTTTGTGGTATACTTTCCCTTATTAAATCATGACAGCAACCATTTGAATTTGGATAATTGGCGTTCATCCCAAGCGTTGTATGGCCTGATTTATGTTTAAAATGAAGAGTTTGGCGCAAATGTTCTCATCTTAAGAGTTTTGTGGCATCGACTATTAAAGCCTATTGTAAAAAGCAGATTTTTCAGAAACCTTTCCCAACTTTTAAGGTATATCTCAAGGATAACTGAACCAGTAATAGGCATGTTTGTACTTATTTTAATGCTTTTGTCATAATGATTCCAAATATGGTAATAAAATGAAATAATTTTGACATTTTTGAAACATTTTGTGCAATTTTGGAATGTAATCTGCAGACGTCTGCCGCGTGGAAATTGTTAAGGGGGCTGTCAAGTGTCAGAAATAGCCTCCGTAAAACTGCCGTAACTTCGTCATTTTCTTGAAGGAAAGGGTTCAATAAATCTTGCCGTGAACATGAAATTGCTCTAAAAGGACCATTTTGGAGAAAATCATAAAAAACGAGAATTTTGACCAGCCTTCAGTTCTGACAAGGTAACAAGAAAAATATTTTCGGAAAATGTCTCCTTTTACGATTTTTGTAATCTCAAGAAAATTACCCGGGACACGTTTTGTTTTTGTTTTTGGATATCTGAAATATATTTTGATTTATTGACCAAATAAGGTAACAAAATGGGATTTTTAAATTCAACAATCGTGAATTTCCACAAAATGATTCGAAAATTGGAAATAGGCCAAAAACAAAAACAAACAAAAAAAACGTGTCCCGGGTAATTTTCTTAAGATTACAAAATACTTACTTGCCGTCCATCAGATGCAGTTTTTATTGAGTTATCGTGTTTGAAAATCGTACTTTCTACTCAAAAATGAACATAAAGAAATCAACCGGTGAAGGTGAAAAGTGACAATACCGCCGTTTTATCATGGTTCACGGAAAATACACGTATTTCAAATCCTGTTCTGTATGTATCGTGGGAAGCATATGAATCCCTATCTTCGTGCAAAGTTTGATTACAAACCGTTCATTTCTTGGTATCAAAATAACCTCAAATGTGTGTTAAAAAACCACCTTTTTCGTGAAGTTGAGTGTGAAAAAGAAGCCATACCTTTTCATGAGCATTCGAAGTGCGCCTACAATTTCCGGGAAGCGTAACGCATGAAAACGCGTGCGTTAACCGATAATGAGCGCGAACGAGCGTGGAATGTTTTGATTTGGCAAAATAAATGGTGACGCGTGCGCGTTGAACCGGTTGACAAAGATTAGACGCTCGTGTATTACTTTCTGTGCGCAACATCTGTGGCTAATCATCAGAGTTTATCATTTAGGCCCACTGGCCCAGTATCAATGTGATCATTTTAAAAATGTACCGTGGCGCAGTTAATGAGTAGTCTGGGTGTAAAAATCAACACCTATCGTAGATCGGACTTAAAGATTTAATTATGACCTGTCGTTTGGTATAGCTAGGCCTACAAGTTTTCTCTTCTTCTACTTCAGATATTAAAAGAGACGGAATCGGGTAAGCTTCTGATTAATATGTGTGTACGTAACGAATTGTGATTTCATCATAGTAAAAGGCCAAAACATGCCACCTGAACTTGACCCTCGTTATGATTGTGCCACTGAAAAAGAAACTGAAATATATGTCTGAGGTCTAAACATTAAGCACAATGTTTAATGATGAAGCAGGAAAATAAAATTAATGGTTTGTAAAAAAACTAGGAAGTGTCTATATGGGTAAACTGTCAAGTGTTACAAAGAAAACAAGAAAAGAATAACAACACAAATTACAATATAAATCATAAATCACTGTGAGCGTATCACTATCAGCAGAGTGTCTGCCTCCCTCGACGGATTTGACCGGGTAGAACAGCTCAAACTACCGGGCTAAAAGGTTTTATTTTCTGTAAATACAGTGGGTTGGAGGGAGCGAGGGTCCCAATTTGAGTCCCCCTCCCCCCCCCCCCCCCCCCCCCCCACACATTTAATTATGCCTATTGTTTACATCTCATAACTTCGTGATAACCAAACCGATG
This sequence comes from Ophiura sarsii, assembly GCA_035610835.1. NCBI lineage: Eukaryota > Metazoa > Echinodermata > Ophiuroidea > Amphilepidida > Ophiuridae > Ophiura > Ophiura sarsii. Next base: position 16,968,745 of record CM069450.1, on the reverse strand, counting down.
TTACCTATTTTTTGTTGGGGGGGGGGGGGAGGGGGTCGAGGGGCAGCAATATAGAGCATCCTCTCCCACCATAATCCCATCCCTTTGGCTTTCAGTCTAAAACATTCGGACGTTTTATTGATTCAAAAATATGAATGATGGCCATTTAGCGATCGAAATGGGAGGACCTCTGTTCTTTGTTCAGTCGAATTTCAATCGGTATGTTCCCGAATTTTATATTATTCAATTTAACCATGACATTTTAGGAGGATGTAAAGATACATGAATTGTTTGGCCTCATACTTCTGGTTATCTTGGAACTTATTTTGTCTGATATTATGGCATGTTACCAAACCGTAGGCCTAAATCCGGGGCCTTACACCCACTACGCAAACTGAAATAAATGAGCTTATAATGGATATTATATTAAAATACATGCCAGGAGAGGCTGTCCATCCCTGCTCTCCTGGCCCTATACCCCCGCTCCCACCCCTCCCCATGTCTTGTTTTTTATTGCCGCGTGTGCACATTACTGTACAAAGTTAGACTATAACCATGATAGCATCGCCCCGAGGATACTTCTCCGATCACCCGGTGTAAGTCTTTTTGATACTTCCTATAATGTTTCACTCCGATCATGGATTCAAAATATTTCTCTTTCCAAACTCCTTGACACTAACGCTTGTGCAAAAGCCTTGTTTTACTTACTTGCGTCAGGCTCAGCCACACCCCGGCAATAATGATGGTTTGATTAGTCGGGCCTCGATGCGTAAACAATGCGTGTGAACAAGCCCTCAAACGCGCCAAAACATAGCGGGTAACGCAGCACGCACTGGCGACATTCGAAACAACAGCGTCGCATATTTTAAGCGAGCTGGCGCGTGCTAATTTGCGTGAAAGACAAAACACGAGATACGCGGCGCGCGGGAGTTTCGCTGATCCCTGCGGGAAGACTTTTCCATTCTACTTTGTCAATGATCACAATAAGGGATTTAAATCCTAAATAGGCTTTTGGAATTTCAAAATTGAAAATTTCTTTGTATGTACTGATAGATAACACTCTGAAATTTTGAAAAATGACGAAAAGTGAAATTCCTGGAAAATACGAAATGACACTTGACAGCCCCCTTAAGATCGATGACCTTTATCATCTCATAATTCGCTCCGCTTTATATTTGTGTGTATGTTTACAGCAGCATCCTGCGAATCCCATGAATACCGCTGTTTATCCGGGTATGGATGTCTTGATTCAAGTCTGGTATGTGATGCAATCCCTCAATGTCTGGATGGATCGGATGAAGTTGAATGCGGTGAGTTGTAGCATAGAGCGTGTTTCTACTGGGGCACTGCAAAGTTAACGGTAAGGTTAAACGTAAGTTTTTAACCCCCCCCCCCCCCCCCCCCCCCCCCCCCCCCCCCCCCCCCGTTTCTACTCGCGAAAAGTTACCGCTAAGTTTATCGATCCTAGTCGATGGGCCACGACATTTGACCTTTTGTTATCCCAAAACAATGCCGCCCCACCTGAAAAAGATTGCCTATAATCCAGTGTGACACGGTTCACAGAACATAACGTAAGATTCATCGGCTGGCTGTTACTACTGGTAAACTTACCATTAATTACCGGTACCAAACCTGGTTTGTGAAGATTTTTGCGGTTATAAAACTTACCGATTCTTAACGGTTTCTGGCTGTTTCTACTGTGCAAACTTACCGGTAATTAACAGTAAGTTCCCCAGTAGAAGCACGCTCATAGTTTATCTAGAACATGGACACAGTCAGTATGCAGTCACGCGAAAAGCCGTTCCTTTTCTAACCCAGCAAAGCGACCCGGAAGTACTCACCCGTAGCGATACGGCTTCGCTGTCATAGTTGACCTCGTAATAGCACGATGTAAATGAGCTCTTTTCATGATTATAATCACACATTTTAAACACATTTGCCATGAAATTGTATAATAAAAAGGCATATTATGCAAATAATATTATCTAATATTATCTGTGAACTTCATGACATGTTGTATTTTCGGTGCAAATTATAGCAATCACGCAAACCCGAATTCAAGAAAAACTTGACGAAACTAAAGCCAAATCCACGGTAAAAAGTCACTTCTGAAAGAATCAGGCATCAATTTTATCCATCGTATCATAATATTCATAGTCTTTTGTAACTAGAAACATGCTTACAATTTTATAAAATTATTTAGTCCGGTCAAGTGAATGCTTATAATATAGCTCCTCGAATCTTGTCTCGATCTAAATTCATTTCGTAGCGTTGATGGGTTGTTGATCAAATGTTTAAATCTCACGTTTATATTCAGATTCGCTTGATAGCTTAGATGGTAAAGGGTTCGCTTTGGGAGCGGGAGGTCCGTGTTTCGAAATCGATCCTTCTGCTCTGAACAATGTCATATGATATTTTTACAGAAAGGCTATTCTGGTCAAAATGAATAAACATTTCACAATTTCATCACACAAAATGCATGAATTCGGACGTTTTCATTGGAAAAACGGTATTTTTTTTCAAACATTTCAATAATGAATTCAAACGCGGGCATGAAAATGAAGCGCGGGCGTGTTACGGGAAACTAAAACCAAGTGGGCGAGGCCTAACGGGGGATCGTAAGTTTCGTTTTCTGACCGAAAATCGGTGAAAATCAAACTCGGTTTTTCTTATCAAAAAAGAAGTCGGGCATCAATGTTTTTGATATGAAATTAAAGCTTAAGATTCCGTTAGTACGGAAATTGCTCTTAAAATATCGTACGAATTTTAGTCTGGTCAAGTGAATAGTTACAAGAAGCAAAGTCACGAAAGTTGTTAAATTCTAAAATTAGCAATAAAATCACTGTTTGTGGACCAAATATGTCAGATTTGGCATCATATTACAGAGAAAATTACGAGCAATCCACCTACTTCGCCATCATGGCTGCCAGCTAACCCTACCTCAATTAATTCAGGGAAAACAAACTTCTCGTAAGGTTTTATCGCAAGGGTGACATCCTGAAATCGATCTTTGCGTGGGTTAGAAATCGGCAAGGTCACTCATTGAAAGCGATACCTGCGTGCTGACTGGACAAGTGAGTATTTTCTTTGGAAGGTATTTCGGACCAAGGTCGTTCAACACAAAAAGCCTATGCTGTCGTGAAATAACTTCTCAACATCCATCAATAAAACTTCACTCTTGTTCCCAGACACGTTAAATCAGTGGGTATCGATTTCAAAGGACGTGCTATTATTGTCAAACGCGCTCATGGGTTCGAGTTTTGGTGCAATAAAACACTGGGTGAAATATATGTCTATAAACTTTACAAATAGCGTCACAGCTATCGCATTAGTGAATGTGTGTATCAAATTAATATGTTTTCAAATATTAGAAGTATTTTAACTTTTACCGTTACTCTTTTATCAAACTAATTGTTTATGTATCCCGTTAGCTAGTATTAGATAATGTAGTTGACGCAATAGATTATCAATATCCATACTGTTTACCGGGCTTTTCAAACATGCTGGTGATACAGGTGTGGGCGAAACATACGTAGTATCAGCCCACACAATATTTCGATAGAGATAATCATCCCCTCTTTAAAGATTCAAGGTTGTAGTAATCCAGTGGTGATAGTAATCCAGTGGTGAGGCCAGGATTTTCATATTAATACGGGAAGCTACAATCCTGGAGAAAAAGGTTTTGGAACAGTAATTTGTTAACAACAGAAAACTAACACCCCGATTCCACGTGTAATGTTGAGGAATGTAAATATGTTCAGCCGTTATTCAAGGTGTCCCAACATCGATTGATGGGGTGTGTGAAAAATTGTTGTTTAAAGGAGGTGTCCCGCAAGCATAAAAGTGTGCATTATATATATATGTTAGAAAAATAACTATCGAGCCCAACTTTTGTAATTATATTAAACAAAACACCACACTTATGACAAAAACAAATAAAAACCGCAATCTCTCAACATGCACTTTTTAAAATTCGCGGCGATCGAAAGTCCCAGTGTCGATGATGTTATAGTTATACAATGCACAATGCACATGCGCAAATTTGAGCACCGATACCCAGACGTCATCAACACCGGGTCTTTCGATCGCCGCGAATTTTAAAAATTGCATGTTGAGTGATAGCAGTTTTTATTCATTTGTGTGACTTGTATGGTGTTTTGTTCTATATAATTACGTTATTTCGGCTCGATAATTATTTGTCTAACAAATAATGCTCAATGTTGTGCTTGGGGGATCCTTCCTTTAAGATTCATCGCTCAACAAAATAACCGTCTATTAACCCTAACTTCTTTCGGGTGTTTTATGTAGCAATCAAGCTAGCAGGGGGAACAGGGACAAATAATGACAGAACAAATGGGGTGTGCCGCCCACGGGGATCGAACCCGGGTTACCGTGGCCAGAGTGCAGGTGATCGTGCATCACGCTGAGGGGATCGCGTACCTTTGCGTGATCACGCAATGAGACTGGGGAATGGTGGTCATCTGGCACGGGGCTTCTGTTGGATTTAGCAAGGGTTCATGGTTGAAATCAGAAAGAAAATATGCACAACATGTACGAAACATGTAACGTGTTCCAAGAACTTTTTCCAAGATTGTAGTAGAGAACTGAACCGACACTGGGGTCTATAGATCAGTCAGTTCCAAATTGGCGAGAAATATCCGCGCTAAAGAAATACAAGCGTACGTTCGCACGAGATTTTGCACAATGCGCAAAACGCTTGTCGCATACCCCCTTTTGTATTCGCTGCTGTAAGACGGCTCGTCAATAAATTCGTATGTTTTATTTGTCGAAAAATTCGAAAATTATTGCACTTGCACAAATGTTGTTATGCTCACAATAGCACTCCCCTACGGGGTCATGCCATTATTCGCACATCAACATATTTGTGCGTGCATTGATTTTCCTCATTTTTCTCGAAACAACACATACATACGCATTTATTGACTTATAAATATTACTTTTTTCAGATTTCTGTGGAAATGAATCAATTGAAATAACACAACAGGATGTGGCCTTTGACCTCCAATCAACGCCATCTTATCCGTACCTGTATGCTAACAATGAACTTTGCACGTGGTACGTGCACGCGATTGATGGACACCCATACATTGTTATGAGATTTGTGCGATTATCTCTTCAAACGGATCACGACTTTCTCCGCGCAGGATACAGTCACGATAGTACACACGATTCCACCGTTATGCGTCTCAGCGGGTCTGTGGCTCCGAACTCGCTCACTATTAACTCGTCTACAATTTGGATAGCATTTGATACCGATGAATCTGTTCAATGGTCAGGTTTCTACGTGACACTGCAATCCAGCGATGCATTTGGTAAGTGTGGTTATATCAATTGCATACAAGTTCATGCTGAGAAATGATGTCAGATTGTTCGTGAATGCCTTTTAAACATGTTTATACACCTATAACTGTCATCCTTGCACATGTTGCATGGACCGAATGAGGATGTCTTGGCAAAATTCTGAGTTCAGACTTTCCTGTGCCGGTTAAACAAGAGTTTTTGAATCTCTAATGGGTCTATAGTTTAGTCAGTTCCAAAATTGGTAAGAAATGTGAGGTTTTGATCCTTCCGCGCGCGCACATGTTACAAGCGTACGCGAGTGTTTTACATGCGTGCGTTCTGCCGGCACGTGTTTTTTTTGTATACGCACGCGCCACACATATGATACACAAATGCGTATTTTGCAGTCATGCGCGCTAATGCTCTTCTGTATTAATTTGGAGCTTGTTAGGCCATACACCAACCAATTTCATGGTATCGAAGGAGTCTTCTGCCTTTTTGGGGTTTTTTTGCTTCAGGAGAGGTCAAGAAGAATATCTAGATCAATCGGAAGCTATGGTTATTTTATTTGTTGGGGTTTTGTTTGCCCGCGTTCATGTACCAGAATATCAATCATAGTTCGCCTTCTGGCACTATATCGTATTGTATAAATATAATTTTAAAATGATAAATGATTTTCAATACAACCTTATTGCATTATAATAAGTATCATAGCAAATTATATAATTTCCAATTTGATTTAAATGGGAGCACTTAAATTTTAGAATTAATTGAATTTTAATTACATTTGTTATTGCGTCCAATTTTAGTTCCGTGTGGAAGGAAGGAGTTTACATGTTACTCTGGCCATGGCTGCCTGGAGGCCTCCTTACTATGCGACGGTCATGCGCAATGCTTCGACGCATCCGATGAACAATTCTGTGGTAAGTCTTCTGTGGTACATCTTTTTGCGGTATATTTTAAAATATTTAATGTTGTTTCTTTATTCAAACAAAATTATCATCGATAACATTTAAAGGTTAAAAATTTAAAGAAAAAAATCCAATAAGGTGAGTCTGCGAAATGAGTACGCTTAGCTCCAGAGAAAAGTGACTAGACTTATACGATGATGACGGGCTGCGATTATTTTTTCGTACATGAGTTGAGACAAATTAGTTCATTTGTTTAAAAAAAAATTAAAAATTAAATTTTATTCAGTAAATTTTGTTTTATTTCGTATATTTAAACGGGGTAAATAAACTTTGCTCAAGTCATGTACGAAAAAAATAATCGGTGCCGGGCTATAGTTTGATCAGTTCCGAATTGGTGAAGCCTCCTTACAGCAGCGAATGGACACAGAAGAACGCGAGCGCGCCATTAGGCAACAAGCACACTGTGCATCATATGCGTCACGCGTGAGTCCTACCCAACCTGCGCGTGTGGCCATTATCGCGCGAGTACGCTTGGACTACTTTTGCGCGCGGAGAGATAAACCGAATATTTCTCGCCAATTTGGAGCTGATCAAACTATAGTATTTTGCATCATCCAGCATACAAATAAAACAAGTAACAGTGAGTCTTTTTGGAAAATGGCAACATTTGCCTTGTCTCCCTTTTATTTTTACGAGTATTTACACAATATGTGGTGATGCAAATTTGTGTGTCATCGTAAACCTCGATAGTAAAAGTCACATTTGTTCTCTGCATACTCACTCTCAGAACAAAGGTTAAAATCTTTAACTATGTTGGTTAACATTTTAACCAACGGGAGGTTACTAGGTGAACCACACAATTGGTTGGTTAAAACCGTTACCAACTGCTGTTGGTTAAACTTTAACCTGTGTTTGGTTACAATTTTGAATCATTTGTTGGTAATATGTTTTATCCAACAGTGGTTGGTTAAAAAATGTTGGTTATAAACATTAATTTTTTTGATAAACTTTAACCCAGACAACATTACAATATTGGCCCAACATTGGCTTTCAATATTGGCGCCAACAGGTCCAACTATGGCACAGGGCTAGCCCCGGAACAAGGGACAGGACAAAGCACATTACAAGGCACAAGATCATAGCCAAAAGGCCGGGAAGCGATAACTTAAAATAGCGGCGGCAATTGTTAGACCACGTCAGAATTTGTATATGAAATCAATGGTGTCATTTTCCGCCCTGGTATATGGTGCCCATTATTGGACCAATATTGGTTGCCAACATGATGCCAATTGAAGAGCGCCAATGTAAAACCAATATTGGTCCAATATTGGTTGGCAACATGATGCCAATTGAAGAGCGCCAATATTAAACCAATATTGGACCAATAATGGGCACAATAAACCAGGGGCGGAAAATTACACCATTGATTTCATATACAAATTCTGACGTGGTCTAACAATTGCAGATTTCACAAAATATATTCCCGCCATTGAAATTCTTTGGCGGGAATCTTGTTAAGACCTATTGTTGGTTATAATTATGATGCCTTAACCAAGTACGTTGAATAAACTAAAAATGAATTATATTTTTACTCTTTAACCAACGCAGTATTAAAAGTAATTTTTAACCAACGCTTCATTTTTAACCAATGTAGTATACTTTTTAACCAATATTCTTTTAACCCATGGTTTTTTAATACCTGTTCTGATAGTGTACTCTGCGAAATTATGCTGGGCTCCAGGGTGAATATGACTATACTTATACGATGACGGTGACGTAATGCTTGCATCATCCAGCGTATAAATAAACATTGAAAAGTGTACAGTGGGTTTCTTCGGAAATGGCAACATTTGCCTAATCTTCAATTTTCAGGAATATTTAAACAATCAAGGGCTGAACATACTCCACAACGTTCCAACTCTTTCACGCTCACCCACATGCGTTTTAGTGTTCAGTGATATAATGCGCTGGTTCCCCGCGATCATTACAATCATTTGGGTAAAATGAAATTTCATGATTTTGAAAATGTACCCTAGTTACGTAACCAATAATGATATTGAGTCGTGACTTTTCCCAAAACTGTCCCACATATTCTACCGCCATGTGTCAAAATAACAACAAAGTACCTACAGTACAGATCGCATTAGAGTAACCGATATCAACGGAGTTCAACATACTTTCATCGTAATATCAACGCAATTACATCCCGTTGTCAGTGCATTGACAGTGCGCTATCAGCGCGATGATAGTGCAAGATCAACGGGGTCCCTGTACGACAATTGCGCTGAACAGCCTGATATCAGCCAATCTTCATGTCCGTGTGTACAGCGCTGATAACCGCTGACTGTGCGCTGATGATGAGTGACATTTATAATCCTATTGTTAGTCCAATTTGATAGCTGTATACATCTTCGTCGGCACGTTTGAATCTTAATTAATACATAAACATGTACATGTATGTACACGGAGCTGCAAGAACAAATCGCTGTCGTCAAGTCAGGTAGCAATTTCGCCCAGACTTCGCCAGAATACGTAACTTACCAGGAGGGATTATTTATCAACATTTAATAATTCATACCCCGACCCGCCTTCCTTGAGTCATGCATCTGTATATCATGTCCTATTTTCATCAAAAAGTATTCCTCTCGGTAGATGCAATGTTTCAACAACAAAAAAACTTTAAAAAGCCCCCGGCGCTAAAGCAATTAAGACAGCAATATTTTCTTAAAATTCCATCTGATCGTGTATGGGATAATGGGAGGCCCATTCACCTGTCACTGGCAAGACATTTTGTTATGCCTACGGCCCTAGATAGTACAAGTAGCAATAATTGGACCGATCGCGATGTAATGTATGTTGCATGCAAATTAGCACCGCCCATGTATTTATGGTCATTACTCCCTTTTATTTCTCCACGTGGAACTGTGATTATTCAACTGGGAATAAAATGTACACCAGAGGGACGATTAGTTGAGGTAACAGCAACGAAATAATATTGTTGCGATCTCGAGTTGCATGCAAATTAGTACCGCGCATGTATTTATGGTCATTACTCCCTTTTATTTCTCCACGTGGAACTGTGATATTCAACTGGGAATAAAATGCACACCGGAGGGAAGATTTAGTTGGGGTAACAGCAACAAAATAACATCGTTGAGATCTCAACATGTACTTGTATCATATTATTATTACCATGCTGTCTCGTGTTTTCAAACTTTTTGAAGTGGTTTTGTTTTGGCCAAACAAAAAATAAGTTTGTCTCAAAGCTTGCGCGCGCATTGGTTTTGAAATGACAAAAATACAGCGTCTAAAATGCAGGAAATCGTAAAATCATTTTTTCCCCTACACATTATTTTATATAGTTTTTATTAAAAATATCGGCAGATTTTCCTTTTCTCAAACTTTTACAGTGACTCAGTTCTTCGAAAAACGCTGCACAATTGTTTTTTACACAACTACACACAATTCATTTCAACTAGAAAAAACAATATCAGAAAGAGTCAACGGTTAAAAAGCAAATAGTATTAGAGTACAATTTGACAAACAAATAAAAAAAACATCCGAAAAATAAACTAAACAACAACTTAAATATAAACACCCCCTCCTCAAATTGGTCCTTACCGCTCCCCCCCCCCCCCCCCCCCCCCCCCCCACACACCCACATCTCAAATTTTCAAATAAAATAATAACTAAACAGGTGTTACGATAAGACGTGGTTAAAATCACTAAGTAATTACCCGAGCGGAGAATAATTACAATAAGGCTCACTGGAAACATCACGATTGTAGACTTTACTCCTCATTTATTAAAAATACAGTTAAATCATCAAGTCAAACGATAATCATAGTTTAAACATTTTAAAATATTTTACATCGCTGCTACGAAGGAACTCATCCCGGCAGTGAAGTCCAAACGCGCACCTCCGGGTTTTGGAAATAAATCGCCCAGGGCGTGGCGCGCTCTGATTGGCCAACAAGTTACGTAAACATGCTATGGATTCATAAATGATACCTTATTTGGTCACAACCATACACTCATGAATATGTGTACTATTCAGTGAACATAGCGAAGTCATTTGCATACAATTAACTTTATACACTCTAAGATAATAAATTATAAATGTTTATTATCACAACAGGCTTTTAGCCGGTAGTTTTGAGCTCTGTTCTTCCAGTTAAAGCAGTCGTTTGGGGTTTTCCAGGGGGTCATAAATATAGCCTTTTTGGGGAACCATTTTGATATTTCGCTCTAAAAAGGCTTTAAAACTCATACATTCAAACGATGCCAAATTTCCTGCTCGCTATACGCTCGCAATCATATAACCAAGCCGAAATGTAAAGACATGAGGTAAGTATTCGATTTTGTTTCATAAAATAATATTTTAGAATCATAGCCTAAACTGGTGTACTAATCAGACCCGTAATTAGGGGGGGGGGGGGGGGGGGCAGCGGACGCTCCCCCCCCCCCCCCCCCCCCCCCCCAAATCTGAAAAAAAATCCTTTTTTTTTTGTACCAATGTACCTTTTTTTGTACCAATGTACCTTTTTTTGTTACAAATGTACTTTTTTTGGTAAAAACGCCCCCACTCACCCCAATTTTCCGAAAAACGGCCCATTTCCCGTTGTGTAAAGCTTTTTTTTCGGGCCGTTTTGGACTAAAACATGTCCTTCCCCCCCCCCCCCCCCCCCCCCCCCCCCCCCCCCCCCTCCCCCCCTCAAAATTGTCTGAGATGACTAAAAAAATTGGGGGCAACCTTTTACGAGTTTTTTGGTACCAATGTACCTTTTCCGGAAAATACGCCCTCCCCCTAAACAAATCTTGCTTACGGGCCTGACTGTAATAATTATACTGAATACAATAGCATAGGCCTACTTCTGTAAAAGTGGGCATTTTCGCACTTTTGAACAATTTTGCGTAGACCTATACTAATATGTAGGCCTATTCATTATCGCGTATTCGCGCTTGCTGATTTTAGCGCGTGGTGAAAAAATGTAGCGCGTGGTGAAAAAATGTAGCGCGAAAATGTTCCACTTTTACAGGTATTACAATGCAATAATTGTATTAATCATGATAATGCATGTTAACACTTTCCACGCGGCAGACAGCTACAGAAGTCATTTCAAAATTTCACAAATTTATTTCATAACATTTAATTATACCATATTTGGAATCACCGTGCGAAATGCTTTGAAATAAGTACAAACATGCCCTTGTTTAGGTTCGGTAATTCATAGACTTTGAAAGTTCGGAAAGGTTTTTGAAAAATCTGTTTTGTATAATGGTAAAACTATTAACATGATTAATAGCCGCGTGGAAAGTGTAAATTTTATATTGGAAATTGTAGCTAATTATTATTGTCAATCATTGGTATTGTTATTAAAGTCGTTTTCCAAAATAGTTGTGTACTTCTCTTCTCCTATAAATCAAAACACACTGTGACCATTCCTAATTCCGTCATCTATGATGAATCTTCGTTCTTCCTTATTTCTCTTATCTCCTCCGTGTCTCCGGTCCGTGTCATGTTGTGATTTACTCGATAGTGAGCGTTCAGAAATACTTTGGTGGGGTGGGCTGGGCAACTTGCATTTTTCGGTGTCTACATTTTGTTGATCTCCCCATACATCTCTATCTTCCAAATCCGAGTGAAATCGATACCCAGGTATGGATTTGGGATTTATCGAAAAGCAACCTCTTTATTTCAAATAAATATTTTGTTTTTTAATCAATACACGAAAGAAGTTGAGCATACATGTATATAGGCCTCAGTGGCGTAGCTCAGGGGGGGGGGGGGGCAGGGGGGGGCAGTTGCCCCCCCCTGACAGAACGTTTTTGTGCCCCCGCCCCCCTTTGTGCCCCCGCCCCTCTCTTTGGATATAGTGTTTATATGCGGGGTAACCATTTAAAATTGACCATTTTAGCTTGGTTTTTAAAAATAAATGACAATTTTTGTTAAAAAACTGCTTAAAACCCTGAGGATTGGCCAAAATTTGTAGACTATAGTGCTTTTTTGACTGGGAAACCTTGTGTCCGTGCGAAATTATTTGACCGTGCGAATTTTTTTGACTTGAGTTAGGTTGCCTAAAGTCCACTAAAAGACAGTTCTATATATTGTCGACTTGCTCTTTTGATGTAGGGTAAATATGGTGAATAACGTAATAAACATGGTCACTAAATCGACAGATGTGACATGGCACTTTACAGATATGTTGTTAGACCATGACATTATTACCTTTATGTAAATTTTAATAGCACTAAATATTGAATAGCCTTTTATCTCTTAAAATTAGTAAGATATTGATTTGTTTTATTTAAAATGATGGTAGTAGAATTGTTAATAAGATTGTACTCTGATGACCTTTTTGTCTCCACTGTTGCATTTGGTTCTGCCGGTATCGCCATTGGTTTTTTGCACTGTGTGGCATATATTTCTGTATAATAAAGATAACAAAAACAAAACAAAGTTAATGACATATATTGCAGCTGTTTCAGCTAGGTATACCGTATTTATTCACACAATTATAGATGAGGTGACCGTTGTTTACATCAGTAGTGTTTACATATTGATTAGCGCCTGGTCTAAAGACATGCTAGGGGTACTAGTCCATGACTACTGCATACATCATACTATGAAAGCAAAACACACATCACTGAGCGCCAATTTTAAAAGCACATGCCCTTATGGTGCGCACGCAAACCGCCGGGCAACCAGATTTAGTACCTGGTCTCTCATTGTGCTTAGGGATGCATACCATGACTTCTGCACTATTACACCGTAAGCATGGTAAGTAATGATCAATCAAGTGTGAATTAAAGCACCGTTCCCTGTAGGTGCGCACGCAAACCGCCGGGCACTACGTCACCGGTCACACCATCTATACGAATTGGTTTATTACGTTATCCAATAGCCATAGAACTATGCATCATTGAAGCATGCAAACAAATGAGATTGTGTCAGTATGTGAGACAATATGTATGTACACTAAGTTAACATTCATAAACACATAATAAATGTTGAATCACTATGAACAGGGTGCAATTATATTTATCAAATGATGGAAAGTTTATTACGTTGTCCATTATAAGGTGGTTTCAGTCCTCACATAGAATAGTCCACATATTACAATTATAACATTGGATACAATGTATGATACTCAAGTACATCAATCATGAAAGTTACTGAATTGACGCCAACATCGACATGAGACTAGACAATGAGGTTGGTTACGTTATCCCGTTTATTACGTTATTGGCAACTGCAACAGTGCCTAATGCTGGCTTATAACGTATATACAAAGCAATCAATGAAGATGTTAACGATACCTACTGCATTTCTTCACATTATTAACCCCATTCTGATATCATAGGTCCATTTTCAATGTGCTTAAGAGATCTATAATGACTTCAACTGTCATTCAGCTTAATGTTCATATTACTTACAAGAAAAAATGAGGAATTCTTACCATTCGTCGTGGTTTTTTTGCATTGTACTTTCATCGAGTATCCCCCATGCATGCCTGCGAAAAGGGCCTGCCACGTATCTTTGTTTAATACAGTCGTAGAGAGCAGCTGTCTCTCTGTCGATTTATTCGACAACGTAATAAACGATAACGTAGTAAACGTTTTTCGTACTCAAAGTACCATGTAGACGATCTGGAAAGAGCTAGCGAGTGTTCCAAGTAACCACATAGTCTATGTATATGTATCAAATTGGTTTTTAACCAAAAAGTGTGTTTTGATACATAGTTCGGGAGAAATCTCAACAACGTAATAAACATCCTTAACAAGGTCGCATGCTTTGCAGCATTTTGATTTCTTCTCAAGGTCAGACATGCTGCTATAGATTTTTGATAATATTATTTTCCAACACCCATGTTCTTTTAGATTCAGAATATGTACATTTAAATGTTTAAATGTTAATTTTGAACAATGTTGATCCTCAATATGTCGCAGGTAACGTAATAAACATCAACATCTCGGACAACATATATGAAACTGAAACAGGTAAACATCGTAAAAGATGTGCATTTTTTTTCTATCCATGGAATATCGCTATATGTTCCCTACAAATTATGACATATCTTGTAGAAAATGGTGCCCTATTTGTATTGTAATTAATAAAGGCAAAATATACATTTATGCTGCGGACATGGACATTTCGCTAATTTGGGGTATATGAGGGCATTTTTTTGAGTGAAAACACGTTCAGAAGTATATCAAAGTATATAGATCCAAGTAGAAAACATCAATATCTATCTAGAAAAGAAGTTTTTCAAGCAAGAAAACATTGCATAACACAGAAATGGACCAAAGACATCAAAAAGTTCATTTTGCACTGTTTTCATGAGAGTTAACCATAAGATGGTTTAAAAGCTCGAAAGCTCGCGCGTTGACATGATACACGAAATTGGGGCTATTTACATAAATTGTGCCGCGATTGAGATACCAACCACGCAATTGACATTAATTTTGCCAAGATTGATATACAATTTTGCTTCTATTACATTTTTTTTTAATTCATTTTTTTAACGAAAACCACTGGCTTCTTTACTACTTATTTGCGATATTTGAGATATCTTTTGGCCTTATGACACTGCTTTTATTATTAAATGTTTTGCTATTTTACCCGGTTTTGCTAAGATTGAGGTACATTTTGGCTTCAAACGATCTTCTTAATTTGGAATGAATTTATTTTTGGGAGAAGGGGCACATACAACGAAAAATGCTATCTTTGTATATTGAACGGAATTAGTTAACTATTAATTATGATTTCTCTTATCAAAATTGAGGCGACAATGGCAAAATTGGGGGACAGGGGAGAAGGAGCGGTCGACCCTTCTTAACCCTCTGGCTACGCCATGCCTTGATGTGCCGGGAACGTACAAAATAAGGGGTGGGGGCATGGAAACTTACTATGTAACAAAAAAGAACTCTATACCCTCTACTAATCTCTCTTTTTCTTTCCTTTTCTTCTCCTTTCTTTTGTTGGTGCCAAGGACCCGGGGGGGGGGGGGGGGTCACGTGCCCCCGCCGCCAATGAAAAAGGTGAATAAAATAACAAGTTAAAAGTTTAAAATATATGACGGTTGTTTGTTTCAACTAAATAAACCCGGGTGAGGTCACGTGCCCCCCCCCCCCCCCCGCCCCCCGGCTCCACCAATGAAAAAGAAAAAGGTGAATAAAATAAAAAGTTAAAAAGATATGACTATTGTTTGTTTCAACTGAATAAACCCGGTGAGGTCACGGTCACGTGCCCCCCCCCCCCCCGTCGGCCACGGCTCCGCCAATGAAAAAGGTGAATAAAATAAAAAGTTAAAAGTTAAAAAATATATGACTGTTGTTCGTTTCAACTAAATAAACCCGGGTGGGGGTCACGTGCCCCCTCCCCCGGCCCCGGCTCCGCCAATGAAAAAGGTGAATAAATAAAAAATTAAAACTATATGACTGTTGTTTGTTTCAACTAAATCAACCCGGTGGGGTCACGTGCCCCCCCCCCCCCCCCCCGGCTCCGGCTCCGCCAATGAAAAAGGTGAATAAAATAAAAAGTTAAAAGTTAAAAATATATGACTGTTGTTTGTTTCAACTAAATAAACCCGGGTGGGGTCACGTGCCCCCCCCCCCCCCCCCCCGCTCCGGCTCCGCCAATGAAAAAGGTGAATAAAATAAAAAGTTAAAAGTTAAAAATATATGACTGTTGTTTGTTTCAACTAAATAAACCCGGGTGGGGTCACGTGCCCCCCCCCCGGCTCCGCCAATGAAAAAGAAAAAGGTGAATAAAATAAAAAGTTAAAAAGATATGACTGTTGTTTGTTTCAACTGAATAAACCCGGTGGGGTCACGTGCCCCCCCCCCCCCCCCCCCCTCGGCCACGGCTCCGCCAATGAAAAAGGTGACTAAAATAAAAAGTTAAAAGTTAAAAAATATATGACTGTTGTTTGTTTCAACTAAATAAACCCGGGTAGGGGTCACGTGTTCCCCCCCCCCCCCCCCCCCCCCGCCCCGGCTCCGCCAATGAAAAAGGTGAATAAAATAAAAAGTTAAAAGTTAAAAATATATGACTGTTGTTTGTTTCAACTATTAAAATAAACGTAAAATATATTAGGCCCTATATTAAATTATAAATACCTGAATACACCCCCACATCTGGTCAAGTCATTTAACATTAAACATTATTTGCATCGTTTCACACATTCGCTGGACGAGTCATGATATAACGTGTAAGTGTGTGCCGAAAATAGATTGACCTATTTAAATTCTCCAAAGGCCACAGTCCGCACGTACACAATCGTACACCACTCCATGCGGCTGTACGAGCGTGCATGCACAGCCTAATTAGCATAATTTATTACGGCTGGTTACAACAGGTGACGAGCGCGCATTATTCATACCACATGCATTGTTTGGTGCAAAGTTTCACCCGACCCGTCTGGTACGAAAATAATTTTAGCAACATCTGTCAAAATATAGGAACATTTATGCCATGGGTCTCCGGTTAAAAACATGGGTCCATTTCCCCCGAAAATGGGTAATGTTTGGGTCAATTTTCGTTTTCTGGCGGCACACTCCCTGACAAAAAATCCTGAGTACCCCAACCCCAAATAACCCGTGTGTAGCGGCCAAGGACTAGGCTATGAACGATTGCTTATGAAAAAAGTTGCCTCATTTATAGTTTGGAAAAAAAGTTACGGGAAACATAACATTGACTTTCATGTGCCGATGGGTGGGGCTGCCGTCAGTCACTTTCCATCCACACATATGTTATGAATGAGGGGATTTCCCACAGCGAGTTGTCATACATGGACAAGCTCCTGAACGTGTGAATACAAAATGTGATAGTCATTATCAATTATGGAATATAAACAATGCGTCATAATTATGATTTAAATAAAAAGTACGAATCCAGTGGAAATAAAGGTAGGTTTATCCGATAACCCGGGCCGATAACCTATAGAAGTTGTATATAACTTGAGTGGAATTCTGTCGAATAGCGCTCGCGGCCCGGCCCGCGCTCCCGGGCTCGCGCTCTGATGATGTACGTCGGAAAATGGCGGGTCGCAGGTTCATTCATCCTCCGTACTTTACTTCACTTCCATGGTAAAATAGCTTGCTTTAAACTTAAAGGGAAGACTACTTTCATGATTTATGCCGATTCTTCATAGATCGAAACTATAACAAGCAGCCCTGGTTTTTACGACCAAATTTTGCAGGATTTTTAATTTTAAAAGATTCTTTTATTTTAATCGGCCTAGTTTGTGTTTGACGGACCGGGCCGTCATTCAAGTCTACAAATTCCTTTATGTAAACTGAACCTGTTTATAGCAAACGTACGTCAGACGATCAGAACTCAGAATGACTTTCCTTTCCCAAATTTTAGAATATCAGTCCTCGTGGCCCGTCTGACAGTCGTGTACATGTACGTGCAAATATGAACGGCAGCATACTCGCAAGGCAGCTTCTTAGAACTAGGTCAACCACTTGATTATCCAAATTTGCGGTCTTTATTTGTGTTATTTATTTTTAATGACAACAATAATAACGATTTAATCGTGGCCCTGTATGTGGTTGAAAGCTAAGCTGCTCTGGTAATTGCACTTGTGAAAGTATGGCGATGAAATAATTATAATTCTTTTATTTTATCAAGGATCTATGGCATGTATGGTGATTTAGGCCTTCAATGAACATTTATTTTCGTGAATATATTTGTATAATATTGTTGTCAATGAACGAAGACTTTTCCCACCATTGTAAACTATTATTACATCTTCATTAGTTCGTTCCGCGGTCAGTGATCACACATGTATCGATTTAATAAAGGGATTGTATAAGAAATTGTAAGTGGATTATTGATTGCACAAAGTTCTCCGCCCAATTAATGACAGACGGTCAACGCAGATCAACGCAGTTAGGCATTGAGCTGACATCGCGCTGAGTCTGAAATGGTTTATAAATGTCGGGGATAAGGTCAACGAACTATCATCGCGCTGTCAGTGCATTGTCAATGCGATGTCATTGCGTTGTCAATGGACTATCATCTCAAAGTCAACGGACTATCATCTCAGTTGCGTGGTGCACTCTATTGTGAGCTGTACTGTATTTTAATAATGAATTTATGAATGTTCAAAGACAATAACTATGTTTATTATTTTAACACAAATTAACACCCAAAATGGATACATTGCACCCTCCCAATCATCATTTATTCGTCTCAGCACAGGCCGAACATACACAATTGTGCTCCAATGCATCGGATTTCTAGCCAGAATATATTGACCTTGACTTTTGTGTACATTTTTAAATAATAGGAATTATCTTTCTGTTCAATGGCAGACTGTGACGTCAGTGGTCAACATACGTTTAGGCACTTAGGGAGCTTATTAATCTGTAGTAAAAGAAGAGTGCATTCCTTGTGATCGCTCTCGTCCGGAATTGCGGGAGATTTTTGAAGACAGATTACCTTCAATCGTTAGAAATTTTCTGGACGTGTTGTTGTATATTCCACTCCTCCCAACTTCTACAGGAAAGTAGTTTACAGATCACCTTTTATTTTCGCAGTTTCCTGTGACAAGGTCTTGATATTTATGTTTGTTTGTGGAGAACGCGGCATTGGCAAGGTTCTCCTCTGATGGGACCGTCAATTCAATAATGATGCGATTTGAGTGCAAGTTGATTTCGGAAGGTAGGAATGAATCTTTGAGATTGGAATGTATATCGTTTTGTTTTTGCTTGCTTCAACGATGGTATTCAGTTCTGATTTGCTCTCAACATGTTTGGTCGTGACGACGCAAATTTACCTTCAATTTTCTAGCGAAAATCTACAACAGTTCAATATTATGTGGAGCAGATACTGGATACTTTCTTTTTGTGCGGTGTTTATATTCAAACATACTGAAGAGTCGCATACTCTACTATGGTGCCGGAAAACAATGTTTCAAATACACGGTAGAAGACTGGAAAATGTCAACAACAGAAGTCCAAGAATTGGCATGTAACCATCTGGAGGCGGATACCCGTGTTATCTTTCATGCACGGTATTGCTCAGAGCGTATGCAAGGGTATCCTAACATCACGATCCGGGCAAGTGACACGGACGTCTTCATTCTTCTTTTGTTTTTGTACCATGCGCATCTTCTCTCTGCTTCCCTGTCTATGACCAATATCAGTAAGTTGGCGAAGACCATTGGTGTTACGAAAGGAAAGGCTAGAACATATGACGTGATGGTAAAGACTGCCGAATTTACTGAAGTATTTGGGCTTGTTGGAAAATTTGATAAAGTCACCACGGATACAGCTACCGGGTCTAATACACAATATTTTCTCTGTAATTCATTTTCATGGAACTGGTTGGGAGAAAGACGATCCCTGAAGCTACTCGGGATAGTCCTTGTAAAATCTTTTCTGACGGATCAAGCGATCTTAGTGTCGCGCCGCTCCTTTCTCGTAACAACTCGGTTATTTTACACCTTTGTACATGTCTTAACTTAAATAATACAGTTCTTCTCGTTCCCGGGTCCCGTTCATCCCGTTCATCCACAATTAGCAGTATTGATCACATCTTTTTTACGCTGTTTACGGAAACAATATCAAATTATGGTGAAAGAGACTTTGTGTTGCTGTAACACCTCTGAATCTGAAGAAAGCTTTGCCGTATGTTTCAAATTCGCCAAACAATCTCTCACCACAATGATAATACCGTATCTTATTTAACATTGTATTGTTGTATAGTATTTTATAGAGACCTGCGTATAATGCATTCTATTGTAGCTTGTATATAAGAATTTATTTATTTCAAGGATATGTTGAACTGAATCATAGGATAGAAAAACAGAATTCTGTAATTTAATCTAATAAAGTAAACGCAACACTGTTATGCATGAAATATTGTTGCCTCGCCTGAGCTACAATATTCTTAGGTCTTTCTTGCCAATTAACAGGGCATACAGCATTTCATCTTATTGGTGCCTTGGAGGAACATTCCGGTTTATAAAACTTGTTCTGAGAACGCAGAATCTCTCGATATTACTCGGACGCCGTGTGTGTCGTCTGTCACTAATACCGCGTGGTGTCCCAGAAAACCTCTAATGTATTAATTTTGACAGAGCTCTACGTTTCCCCTTTTCACCATGAATTTCAATCATGTTATATACATTCTGGAAAACTGAGGATATCCACATTTTGAACAACTAATTGAGATTGCTTAATCGGTTTACAAATTATCCGTATAGAGAAGTTTAAGCGAACCTGTTTAACCGATTTGACGAAAACGACGATCTGTTCAGTCCGGTTCACCACTCATCAAATTTACAACTAATATTGACGGAGCTCTAGTTTTCATTTTACACCATTAATTTCAATCATGTTTATACATTCTGAAAGCCTTAAAATCTTCCCCAATGTAATTGTGGAAAGAAGAATGAACTTTTTTAAATTACCATTTAAAAATTACATGTGATTAAAGAGAGGTATGTCCATAACACCAGTAGTCAACCGATTTGACTGAAAATCTTCGCTAGATTCAACTAGGAATTATAGCCTCACCTCACCTCACCTGCTTATCCGTATTTTTGTAATAAACCATGAAAAAGCAACATTCAGTTATACTAGCAAATCTAAATCCACATGTATATTTATTGGAAAACTAAACATTTCTTGTTCCCGAGTGATTTGATAAGATCGGATTATGAAGAGAAAATATATTGCGAGTACTAAGTCTCAACCTTATATCTGGCGATTCAAAAATCACAGGACAAAATGAACAACATTTCGTATAGTAGACTACCTCCATTATAATAGCTTTTATATTGGGTTGTACCTTCAGAGGGTCCAGAGATTCAAGGTTCCGAAAGCATCTATTTCATACGTCTGCGCTTCATACTGCATTAGGAAAGGACGATATAGCCATAGGACGATATGGCAACGATGAAAGTCTGCCATTGAACAGATAATTCCATTCCTGTCATTTAGACCCAAATTATGTACACAAAAGCCAAGCTCAATATATTCAGGCTAGAAAGCAAGTGCATGGAGTACACTTCTTTATGTTCCCGCCGGGGGAAGGTCTGTGCTGAGACGAATGAATGATGATTGGGAGAGTGCGCTGTATGCATTTTGGGGTGTTAATTTGCGTTAAAATAGAACACAGAATTATTGACTTTGAACATTCATTAATTTACTATTAGGATAGGTGCATCATTGTTATTTTGACACATGACGATGGGATATATGAGACAGTTTTGGAAAAAGCCACGACCCAATATCATGATTGGTTATGTAACCAGGGGACATTTTCAAAATTACAAAATTACATTTTTACCAATAAAGTCGGATTCTTCTCAATTTTTGAACTATTTTGGCGACATTTGTTAAGAATGTCAATGTTTTACATACCAACGTCTTGGGAATACTATAAGGTTTAAGATGAGCCTACTATGAGAACTGTTGGAACAATTCTATCATTTCTCTACCCTAAAACATGAATGTACGTGAAATAGAGGCTGACCTTGTGACCCCCCCCCCCCCCCCCCCCCCCCCCCCCCCGCTAGGTGCACTCAAGACCAGTGAATTCAGAAGGCCAAGGGTATGGGCTAATACAACATCATAACCAGATCGACTGTCATTTTGTTCCGATAGGAACAATAGCAGCTCTCCGTCTAATTATGTACGAAATACAGCAAATCAAATAGATATCAATGCATTTCTTCGCGCTGCTTGCATCACTAAAACTTGCATCACTATATTTTATGTATATTACACAGGTATTTGTGGTGAGGACGAATATACATGTACAAACGGTTACGGATGTCTACAACCAAAGCAAGTGTGCAACAAACTGGACGAATGTCTCGATAACTCCGACGAGTATACATGTGGTATTTGATATTATTAGTTTTGATATTATTTGAATAAAATAAGCTATTATACTTATAAGTACCAATAACATAAGCCTTTTATTAGTAAGGCATTTTCGTTTTGTTAATATTTTCATACTGTTACAGTGCTTTTATTTCTTTTTTTCTTCAAATTTTATGGCGTCATATTGCAATGTGTGGTTTTATTTGAATTGATATAATTCATGTTAACATTATGCAATTGTAAAAGTTTGAATAACGTGCAATTTTGAGCGTAGAATTTATAAAAATGATTTAATAAGTGTTATGATTATTGCGAACATTAATGAATAATTACATTTAACAATATCGACACACTAGCATATTAAAACGTAATTGCACAAGTCCATCGGCCGAGTGTACCATTGGCGATTAGCTATATAATAGCGCTATCTCGCTAGTAACTGAGGCGTAACCCAACATATTTAGAGCACCAAACCGGGGTAAGCTACTAGGCTATTGGCTTGCGAGTAGGTTGGTGCATAATGTTTTATGCCACAAGCCAATCGACAGTGCCGTAAATTAGTAGAAAGGTTGATTTTTCTTTTTACAAATCCATGATGTAAAGTATAATAAGCTTATTATACTTACAGTTTAAACTTAACGTTTCATGCTCATTGAGCACTTCATCAGACCTAGTTGACATCTGACCTCTTCACTGGCTTTTTGTAGTGAATACCACCGGAGAGGGCGGTATAGAGATCAAATTGTCATAGATGTTGTTGAGTTGGTAAGCCCCGTCGTCTTTATTAAGAGTCGACTTTCCTCTCCGTCGAATCCAGATTGCTTCCTTTAACCATCTTGTTGTTTTGTGCGCCTCTTTGTCAATGACTTTGGCCTCATCCCACCCGATGACATGGTTCGTGGCCGCGACATGTTCAGTCACCGCGGATTTGTGTTGCTCCTCTATTGACGATTTTCTTTGAGACCGCGTGTATGACTTTGCACTAATTTTGTCAACTTCCGTTTTGTGTTCTTTGAGACGTGTGCCAAATAAACGTCCACTCTCTCCAATGTATGACTTAGGGCAACCTTTACATGGTATTTCATAAATGATTTCGGCCGTTTGATGAGGGTCCCGCTTGTCCTTAGGATGGACGAGCATGTTGCGTAGGGTGCAGTGAGGCTTCATAGCCGTCGCGAAACCGTGTTTCCTGAAGACACGCGAGGCTTTCTCTGCCAGTCCCTCAACATAGGGCACGACTACCAGACCTTTTGACTTGCTGTGGGTTGCTGTCTTTTTGGGCTCCTTTTTCTTCTGATGTGTTTCCTTGTCTTTTTTGGCTCTGTTTATGGCCCATTTGTGATAGCCACATTGTTTTAGTGCGTCACAGATCACATTGTCCTCAGCCTTTCTATCCTCTTCCTCAGTGACAATTGTTTCCTTTCTGTCAAGCAGCGACCTGATAACACCCAACTTCTGGTGGAGGGGGTGGTGTGAATTGAACTGCAAATACTGGTTGGTATGTGTCTTTTTTCTGTAGATGCAAAGTTTGGTACTGCCGTCAGGTTTGCGAATTATTAGGGTGTCGAGGAAAGGGATCTTGCCGTCTTGCTCTTGCTCATGTGTGAATTTTATGTGCTCGGTGGGGTCGATGGTATTAAGATGTGTTGTTAAATTCTCCACTTGGCCCTGCTTGATAATCTCTAGTACATCATCCACGTAGCGTTTCCATAGTCTGGGTTTGCATGTAATAGGAGCTGTGGTGATGGCTTCTTGTTCCAGCCATTCCATGAATAAATTGCAGGCTATAGGGCTGAGTGGACTACGCATCGCTATGGTTTGACACGAGAGCCGGTTATATGTGTGTTTCAGCACAGTAGTGCACAAACACCCCTGATGAAGTGCTCAGTGAGCATGAAACGTTACGTTTAAACTGTAAGTATAATAAGCTTATCATACTTTACACCATGGATTTGTAAAAAGAAAAATCAACCTTTCTACTATTTACTTGAACAATCCTGATGAACCTACACCAAAAAAGTGCCGTAAATTAGTTGTGGATATTGGAGAGGATGATTCGCTGATGCGGCAGAACCAATTGCGCTTGCATGCACAGAGGGTGTATACATGAGGTGGGGTGTGACCCCCTCATAAAAAAAGCTGAAAGATTTTGTATTTTTGAAACTCCATTCATGGCATTTGTTAAATTCTTTTGGTCAAAATTTAGATCAACTCCTTTTTCCCCATTCAAACACTAATCGCACCGATTTTGGGTCATATTTTCACTAAAATGTACTAATTGTATTAATTAAAAACTGATAAAGTCAAAATTTCAACATTAATGTGAGTGAACGGGTAGAAGAACAAATAAGTGAAAGCATCGTGCCGTGCGTGGGGATCGAACCGGGGTTCTGTGATTTACATTTGAAAGGACAAGGTATCCAAGCCAAGTATCCAAGTATTTGTGTTTAAAGATGTGCTATAATGGTATACCATTGAGCTACTTGTTTCCATCGGCTGCTTGTGTTTGTTTTTAAAATTGTGCGTTTTGGTGCAATATTTGAATGCGCCCCTCGCCCAAAAAATGTTTGTAATGTTACGATAGTCCTTGTTTTTGAAAAGCGGAAAACGACTTCGAAATTTTTGCCCACAAAATGGCGTAATTTTGTCCGGACCGCAGGCCGACTCAACGTGATTCTTTATTTACACTCCCCTATGACCTAGCGAGTGACGACTCATTTTTAATATAACGGAGGACCATTCACGTCAGAATTTTACAGTACAGTTTAGGTTTACACTTGGCATATGCGACAAATACTTTTGTAAGTGGACAATGCTGATTAAGGGGGATATTTACCTCGCTAGTTACTATTTTGGTGTTACTCGCCAGTTTTGCGTTCAGAATTACATCGTTAGTAAGTTACGCTACAGTTAGGGCATAACTACTAGGGAGGTAGCTTACCTCCCTATTAAGTTACGCCAGTTTGGTGCACTCGGTCGTATAATCCGCAAAGATCCAAACTATGCTATTATTATTATTGCCATTACAAGAATATCGGTTTCAAACTTACGAGGTAATGAATCCGAACCCTTTTTGAATGTAATACTACGATTCTATATTTATAGATTTCTGCGGAACTACACAGATCGTCATTACGCAACAACCGCAATACATACTCAAGTCAAGTATCGTTGGCTCCTCTTACTACGGAATGAACATGGACTGTACGTGGTATATCACCGCCACTGACGGAGAATTCATAATATTCAAATCGTACTTGCTGTACCTAGAAACCGATCGTGATTTTCTCACCCTCGGCTATGGTCATAACGTCACTTCCGCTTCTGAGGTGGCACGACTGAGTGGAATTGGGGCGCCCGCTAGCATCACTTTTAATTCCTCCACCATCTGGGTGCGATTCACTACAGATTGGAAGATGACGTGGCTAGGATACTATGTCGGTCTGGAATCATCTCCTCAATATGGTAATCACTGTTTACTCATATGAAATAATATGCAGGGCAAATAACCTGGTCATTATTCGACACAAGGGGGCTTACTTACGGTAGGCCACTGGGCATGCTCACAAATCCTGTGACCAATCATAACTATGAGGCCTAGTCTACATACTGACATTTTTGCTTGAGTTTGGTCCCTTCAGGACCCAATCGTGTGTCCGTATGGACCAAACAAACAAACAAACAACCCAACAAACAAAAAAGCAAAACAAATAACAATAAATAGACGGAGTCTCATTCGCGTTCAAAAATATACTAATGGAATCCCTTAGATTTCTAGTAATCTGTGTTGGTCGTTAATCCTATTTCATAAATGTGTACCATTTATTGGTTACACAAAATGTGTCAATACCTTTTTCAGTGCCCTGTCAAGAAGAGGAATTTACATGCGCATCCGGGTACGGATGTCTGGCGTCGTCTAATGTCTGTGATAATTACCCACAATGCAAACTGGGGTCCGATGAGTATGGGTGCGGTAAGTTAATATTTCTCGTCGATGATAGCTGATTTTCTATTCACCCGACACTGATGTCACTGCGTCATTCACTGATGTCACTGCGTCATTCACTGATGTCACTGCGTCATTTGCTGATTGCAATACATAAACGCGCGCATTTCTTTGAACGAGCTTCTGGTTCTTGTGTAAACACACAGTGGCGTATATTGACTGGTCGCAGTGCATAAGCACGCCCTCTTCTTCTTGGGAAATTTGGCGTACTCACACCGTCGCGTACATACTAAACGGTACATCACTGTGTCAAGAGGGTGAAATAGACTATACTATAATACATGGAAAGCTGTCAATGATGATTTTTTTTGTTAATTGGATGGAATAGTCGTTCACCTTTTTAAATCAACTGAATTATACTGTACTTCCAAAACACACTTGTTTGGTGAAAAAATGTTATAAATGTTATATATTTTGTATATGAAGCGGAAATGTGAACAATAGCCCAACAGACATTAACAAAGTTAATAAACTGAATGATTATCTTAATGTAAATCTGGAAACGGTGTTTGTGTGTTTGTGTGTTATCCTTAGTACTCCGTTAGTGTCGCCTACTTTACATGAAGTATAGAGGAAATAACGGGAAAGTGAAATTGGTTAACAATTGGCTCAAAAAACAGCAAAAAATCGCTCGAGTTTGGCTTAAAATCCCAATAGAATTGCACGATATTGTGCGTTGCGCGTACTACCGCGTAATTATAACGTGGTAACGCGTCGCATGCATGTTCTCGCAAGGGCTCACTGCCGCGGCACTATACGCACTACACATGGTGCATTATAAGCCACACGGGAAAAGCCAGACGGGAAATTGTTAAAGGCCTATTAGGGGTACTAGCAGGACGCCCGTTCTTCGAACGGACTCCCGTAGCGCCTACCAGACAGAACCCCGCTGAAATAACACATTAGAAGCTATACGAACATTTGTCGCGAAATTGGTAAGAATACATTTTGAGTTTATATAATGCATCACAGGCCTATTTCCTTACCTGAAATTGAAAGTATCCCGTCATTACCCCATATCACATACATATGAAAAAAATATAATGCAGGCTTTTAATAGTATTGACCTGAAAATGAAAGCTTCCCGTCATTACCCAAAGTTTTATCCCATTGTTTATACTTGTAAGGAACCATACTATTTCATTCCACCTCGTGACCCTCCCTGTTACGCAATTTAGTATCACATTGCTTCTTTAGCCCTGCTACCTAAAACCACATTACTTCATTAAACCCCCTCGCCCCGGCCCACCGTCCCCGCACCGTGCTTATCTCAACACCCAAGGCATCTCCCCAAGCCGTATCCCCTGGTTTATACTTTTAACCACACTATTTCCTTCCATCTCGTGACCCTCCATGTTAGTGTTACGCAATTCAGTATCACATTTCTTCATTAACCCCTGCCTCCCAAACCTCATTACTTCATGCCCTTCCCTAGCCCCCGCCCACCACGTGTTATCTAAACCTTCAAGGCCTTAATTAACCAACTCTCGTAGCGTTCATCAGTAACCCCCTGCCTCCCAAACCTCATTGCTTCATGGCCTCCCCTCGCCCCGCCCGCCCCCGCCTGCCCTCCCCCTGCCGTCCCTTGCCCGCCGTCCCCGCCCCCTACCGCCGTTCTAGCCGCCCGCCCCGTGCTTATACACCTTCAAGGCCCGTATCGCAGCATATTTCTCCAATATTTGCCCGCCCGCGTGTGTAGGGGTGCGTGGGTATAGTGCATGTGAGCGTTTATTTTGCATGGTATGGCGCACTACGACGCGTTATGTGTTACGCGCTCGACTGCATGGTTGCAGTATGCACAAAAATAAACAAACATAGCCCGTAGAAACAGTCTGAAAAGGCCCTGGATTTTACTCCTTTTGCTCATATCTCGGTCAATTCTGTACGGTTTTCAGTCATTTATAGCTTATAACCCGTGTCAAGTCATC
The DNA here is from genome assembly GCA_035610835.1 of Ophiura sarsii. Lineage (NCBI taxonomy): Eukaryota > Metazoa > Echinodermata > Ophiuroidea > Amphilepidida > Ophiuridae > Ophiura > Ophiura sarsii. The sequence continues at coordinate 16,940,774 of CM069450.1, read as the reverse complement.
ATCTATTATCAGTGCAACGTTCACGACATCATGGCGCAAAACAAAATGGTCTCATAAGTATTTTTACTTTTTATACAGGTGACGCGAGATGCCAAAGCCATGTAAATCAATGACGTCTCCCAACGGTGCTGTGTACATGGGAAACGATAATGGTTTATAAACTGATCCTTGTGGGTAGCCTTCCAGAGGAGTATGAGACTTAGACATTTTGTCATTTACAGCGATAAATTGAGACCTACGAGTGACAAATGACAAAATCTTTAAAAAAAATCTGGGCCTAATATTTTCTGGAAGGCGTCTCACAAGAATCAGTTATTGGACCATTATAATTTACCATGTACACATCACCGTTGGAAGACGTAATTGATTTACATGGCCTTGGCATCTAGCGCCAACTGCATAAAAAGTAAACATACTTATGAGACCATTTTTGCCCCATAATGTTTTTAAGGACCACTGATTACACTGACAAAATTTCATCGATATAGCTTCATCACTTCTGGGTGATTTCAAAAAAAAATTGATACCCCCTCGTATGGTTATGAAATTAGTTAATTATGACATTTCTGAAACATTTTGTGAAATTTCGGAATTGTCATCTGTAGACGACTGCCGCGTGCGTGGAAAAGAAAGCGTTATTCTTCCACAGGGAGTGTAAATTTCAAAAAGTGTTGCCAATTCAGGTAAATCCATTTGACATTCACACTCCCTCTGTGGGGAAGATTAAGGTTAAGTCTTCCATGCGGGGTATGGGTTTCAAACGGAATAGCTCAATGTGTGTGCATGGGGTGCACATCTACATCTTCTGCACAAGTTGGCGTGTGATTTATCTGCACCATCGTTCTGTTAAAAACAAATGATTCAGTCTCTTCCAATGGATAAAAGTGGATGCTATCTTACGGAGCTAGAAAGAAAATATTGATAATAAAATAAAGAAAACATTTTGATAAATTCTTCAACTAATTTTTGTTATAGACATTTGCCAAGACGGACATCTACAGCTACCTGAAAATGGGACGTTATCCATTTTGTCACCAGGATATCCAGACTTATATCCTATTGACATCGACTGTACCTGGGTCATTTCTATAGCTCACCCGGGCGGAATGGTCCTGCGCTTTCTGGAATTTGCTATTAGCTCCTGGTTGTTTGACCACGGCTTGGAATATCTGGACATCGGGATGGGAGACACGGTCAATGCCACCAGACGTCTTATACTTTTACGAGGAACTCTGTACCCTCATTCAATCGTAATCCCTGATGATTCAAGCGTATGGATGGTGTTTCATTCGTCGCAGACTATCAACCATTTGAACATTGGGTTTGAAGTTGAAATTACCGGGACGATTGAAAATGGTGAGGTTAATTTCTTATTGTTGAAGTTATTTATGTGTCATGGTGGGTTTGGCGACAAAAAAGATGCATGGTTTAGACATTTATCAGCTTCTCGATATTCAAAATTCCAAACTTTCCAAATTTCTACCAAATCCAGCCCATTTAAGCATTATTTCAACAACCTACTATTTATTATTATTATTATTATTATTATTATTATTAAAAAATAGTTACGTGTATTGTTTCCTCATTTTAGCTACTTGTGAGATCAAAGAGCTTTCCTGTGGTCTACGACATGGTCAAATGTGTTTGCACGGCGACCAATTATGTGACGGCAAATCGATCTGTCCGGATGCGTCTGATGAAATAGATTGTGGTAATTAATGTATTTCAGCAATATTATAATCTTACGGTGATATTATTTAAAAAAGCTACGCGGAAGGGAAGCTTTCTTCGACAACTTCATTGCAATTTAAAGAACAACAACCAAAAAACCCAAACCCAACAAACAACAACCAAAAGCATAACAAAACCAACAAAAAAACAAAAAACACCCTCGGAAAATCCTTGCTACTAGAAAGCCAATTCAACGTATTTACCATCGTTTTTTCTAGGACTTTTCGACGGTATTCACCTTGATGAACAATACAAATAATATTTCTAAAACTATTTTAACAGGGATATGTGGTGTTCCCTTCATCTACATGGAGTCGTACACAATTCAAACCAATCTGACGTCACCCGGCTACCCGGCATACTACGAACCAAATATTGATTGCCTGTGGAAACTATTGGGTATCGATAACCTACAACTGGTGGTTGACATCCTTTCGTTTGAATTAGAAGACGGATTTGATTTTGTGACGTTTGGAAATGGTCCAGACACTTCAGTTAGTTCATCCGTGATCACAACCATCACCGGTATCACTAGGCTAAGGACTTTAACGTCGAATAGCTCTCAGATGTGGATTAAAATGACAACGGATAGCGTTGTGTCTTACAAGGGGTTCAGATTTGAGATTAAACAGACAGTGAATTCTAGTAGTAAGTGTAATACCTACTAATTCAATCATTTATGAAATTGTACTATTTCCTTTTCAATGTTTACCTCAAGTGAAAGCGATGCAAACCATTATCGCTTACCTTTAATATGTTGTTATTTAAAGACGTGATGTGCAATTTTCCCACCCTGTTTCCCAGATTTGCATAGGTTAAGCAACTCCACATTATTAGTATGTGTATCAGATGTGTATGGAACAATTGATTTACTATCTTTCTCAGATGTGTGTAGGTCAATCGACTTCCATTGTGGCAAGGGCTTCTGCACAGACCCAATTGCCAGGTGCAATGGATTCAAAGATTGTGCCATCAACTATGCTGACGAAATTGATTGTGGTAAGTTGAACTATAGTTCAATCAATTCCTAATGGCAAGTTCAATCAGTTTCAAATTGGCGAAAAATATATGTTTTATCTCTCCGCGCGCTAAAGTAATCCAAGCAACCCCCACCGCGATTACTGTCATATATACGCGATTTGGGCCTAACGCACGCATGAATTTGATCCATAGCGCGTTTGTTGCGTTCATGTGCGCCTAAACCTTTCCGTTTTAAATCACTGCTCTAATGAGGCGTAGAAAGACGTAATAAATGTTACGTCACTGTCCAGAGACAAATTGAGTATAGACACTAGCTTGTCCAGATTCCATCAAGAACAACCTAATATCATGCATGCAAGAATAGATGGGCAACATTGTGACTAGCGTTAAAGTGATTTTGTTTGACCATTTTAGGATTCGACTGCACTATTTATGTATGATAAATGTCAATATTCCAATTATTCGATGATTTTCTTGCAGCCGACATATTTTGTCCAGGATCTTACCTCTGCGACATTCATGCCGGGGTCAGCCTGAGGTCATGTGTTGCCATGCACCAAGTGTGTGATGGTAATGAAGATTGTCCCGCGAGAGACGACGAGACTGAATGCGGTAAAATAGATATTGTATTGTTACTAAACGAATGTTGCAATATTCCTTCAATCTTCAAAATGGAATTTTTCTGCCAGTTTCCACTCCAGTAATTGTAATATTTAGGAAACGAGTACACATTAAAATTCTGTAAACAGTATGGCTCCTAGTCCTTTAGTATTAGTATAAAGGTTCCTAAAGTGCTCAACAAAAGAAAGTCATACACTTTGTTTTGGACCTTTAGAGTATCTTTCGATTATTTTTTGACCAAACAGACTAGATAGACATTTGGATTAATCTTTTCGGCACAATTTGATACAAAAGTTGCCACCTAACAACAAAGATAAATCATGATTAGCACCATTTAAAGAAAACTAGTCACTTTTCAAAAGTCATATAAATAGTCTTAATATCTATACATGTTGTGAAATGATGAACTATTGACTCCTTTTTCTGATTTTAATAAAATCACCCTTTTTAATAGACGATCATATAATGCATTATAAATAGTACATTGAGTTTAAAATCATTGTATTTTTTGTAGATAAAAAGCGATGCCCACGTGGATGTCAATGTGGATATGAGTCATACAGCGACGATATATCGGAACAGAAATTATCCATAACGTGCCCTAATGACTGGCTTCAAATTATTGATGACTTGCCACAAATTACTTATTCACTGTAAGTAACCGAACACAGACAAAAATAAGAAAGTACACACTCACAAGAGAGGTCAACACTCTCAATGTGATCATTTCATAATTTTATAGTAATAATAAACCTTTACATTGTTCTTGACTTTGTATCGATACCTAATTTTGCTTCGGAAGACGATAAATCTTTCAGGATTAAGAGCGGTCTATGATGACTAATAATGATATACGTTCATTGACAAAATTAGAAGATTACATAAGCTCTTTCATGCATGACGAGATCTTAATTCAATAGCCGCCAATAATACACCTGCTCATCCAATACAGTCCCATAACGTCGTTTTACGAATCAGTCGTGTGTGATTATGCAATAAGGATTGTTACATCAATTCAATTTAAACGCATCTCATCTCCCATCCTTGATGATCCTAAAAGTCACGATCAAAAGAAACCACCAGATGTTAAACACATTACAATATTGTGGTCTCGGATACTACACTAGCAGCCAAAAGTCAAAGGACACTTGGTTATGGTGTCAAAATCATCCCAGATATTACAGGTGGACAGTTATATTTCACTATGAGTTGAACAAATGTGTTGCTGAATCTCTTCTCATTAATAAATTCATGTTTCCTGCAACATCTGCACATTCCATCCATGAAATTGAAGACAATAATGTGCCTACGTTGAATCCCAATACACATTTCCCATTGAAAATAGCTCATGAATAATTCATCAAGCTCATTATAGCCTATACAATCCAATGGTAGGCAGTGTGTCAATTTTGACTTCCTTTCTAAATAACCTTCACAATTGTTTGTCAATGGATCCACTCACGTGAAACCAATCTTAAAATTGTCCCTATTCTTTAATCTTTCTCAGATATTGAGAATTGATCTTATTATTCATCTTTAAAAATGGAATATTTGGGAGGGAATTTTAAAACTTTTATTTTAACACCATGACTTTAATATTACAATGGAAACCATCCAAATTCCCTTAGGGGGCGATGTTCATTCTCTCAAGCGATTTTATATCGTTTTTACACCGATTTTACACCGATTTTAAAACGATTTTTTTTCTTTCTATTGTTAAAAGCATCGGAAAAAGATCGGTGATTAACACCCCGCCTCTCTACTTATCTGGCGTTAACAATAGAACTATTGTAGTACTGTCGATGGCTCAATTAGTGAAGCAGACAGATGAAAGCGCGAGGAAGGTTGTGTTATTAAGCTGACCAGTGTTCACCCGACCCCCGTTGTGACGTAAAGAGCGACCCATTTGCCAGATTGTACACCTATCGGGTTTCTAGTACAAGTGCCAGGTTTTATCATGGCAGGTGATAGAGGAGGAGGCTAATCGCGACACTACTCAAACCCCGACTCAAACGAGATATGTTTGTAGCTACCTATTCATTGCTAGGCTTATCGTAATCCACTCGTTAACGTCATAAGAATAATCCTCCTTGAAGTGATCTTTAAAGACTATTGTTCAGCCGTGGATGATTTTTGAGTAAGCAGTACATGCATGGATAATGTTATCATTGAATACTAAACAATATGGGAGCCATTAAACATACAACGTGTTATTGTTTTCTGGTTTAGGCATAATGTGTGTAATCAAGTAGCATTATGAATCTTACTCCCCTAAATAGGGTCATTTTTCTGCGTTTTTAGACTATTTAAGAATGTTGCATACACTCTGAACGTGACCTAATAAATAATAAATATGAAGTAATTAATGTAAATAAATAATATATAAATTAATAATTATATCAATAAAATAAACTGTATTAAGGCCTATTTATAATTAATTGATTGATAAATAATTAAATAAACATCAACAATTAAGAAAGTAAATACAAAATAAATAAATAACGTTAAAATGATGTCAATATAAATGAAAACCCCGAACGGACGTATAATGAGAGAACAATAATAAATATTATATTTCGGCCTACTTAAAACCCTAACCGACCTCTACCCAGACTCGACCGCTCTACGTATAGAGCACAAGGAATATAAACCGCCACAAAGATTCGAACGGCCTGCTGATTGGTGAGTCAGGCGTAGCACTGAAATGGTGTAAATCGTACCTACGGGATAGGATACAGCATGTGAGAGTTGGTGACACCTCGTCTGAGCCAGTTACACTGAACTATTTTGTGCCCCAAGGTTCCGTACTGGGACCACAATGGTTCGTCATCTACACCGCACCAATCCGTCATATCTTTCAGAAATACAACCTCAAATACCACATATATGCAGATGATACCCAAATTTATTTTTCATTGGATGCTAACCAGATAGCTGCCACTGATGCAATTCATGTTATTGAAGCATGTGTTGAGGAGATCCGTCAATGGATGAAAATTAATTCTCTCAAACTCAACGATGGCAAGACTGAATTTATTTTATTTGGCTCCAAACACATGTTAGACAAGCTTTCTGACATTCACATTAATATAGGCAGCTCAACCATTGCTCCAGTGAAACAAGTTCGCAATCTTGGCTTCATCATGGATGCGTCAATGACTCTAACTTCGCACATATCTTCCATTGTCAAATCAGCTTCTTTTCAATTAAGAAGCCTGGGCAAAATTCGGAAATTTCTGGACTCAAAGACAACAGAACAACTGGTTCATGCCTTCATCACTTCCAGATTAGACATCGGTAATACTCTCCTTCACGGACTTCCTAAAGAACAGATTCATCGATTGCAATTAATTCAAAACACGACTGCACGTCTCATCACACGCACAAAACCATCCTCTCACATAACTCCAATCTTGTTTGATTTGCACTGGCTACCAGTTCATCTGAGATTTCAATAAGCTTCCCATACTCACTTATCGTGCCGTAAATGAACTTGCTCCTGCCTACATTACTGAACTTCTAACATTGTATAAACCGTCTCGGCCTGGCTTGCGTTCCACATCAAAAAATCTTCTAGTTATGGAAAAGTCGTATCGGTCATGGGGGACAGAGCCTTTACCATTGCTGCGCCTAGGCTCTGGAATTCACTTCTTAATCATATCCGAGCCTGTTCGTCTCTCTCAGCTCATCATTCAAAATTTGCCTCAAAACTCATCTGATGTATACTGCTTATAATTAAGATGTTTCAATTGATTTTGTGATTTATTGCATTGTGTAATTGTTGCTTTTTTATGCATTATGTTCTCTGTTCTGGTTTCATTGTTTCTTTTGTTTAATTGCTCAATGCGCCATGAGTGCTTTGGGAAATTTGCGCGCATTATAAATGTTCAGTATTATTATTATTATTATTATTGAGAGTCCTAATCTTTACTGAGCTATTTCGATTTTCCTGAAATCCTCAGCGCTTTATACCCAAATATAGTTCTCATTCAACTATCCCTAAATACACACGGATTTTTCAACACGGTGTTATTGTCTGTAAAATGAGTCTATGATTTATTAGATTTAATTGTAACGAATAACAAATCCTGTACTTTGTGAAACGATTCTTTAGTTATTTTCGTTCGGCCTATACATAATTTTTGAACAACATTAAAAGCTATTCGCGGTCTAATAAATGTACAATTTAACAAAAACCTAGTATACCCCCCCCCCCCCTCCCAACTCAAAGTTGGCATTCATTACTCAACGATTTTTACGAAACTTATAGGAATTACCTCAATAGAATCCACTTCACTCATGCGTGTCCGTAACAAAAGGTTCTTGTTCCCGTAGTATTCGTTGTTCAGATCAATTTGATGCAAGTCTTACTGTTCAAAGAATGACCTATACATTTGGCGGGTTATTGAAACGAGTTGACACTGAGTCTTTTCAAATTTGGGAACAGACTTTATAGTTCCTACAAATATTATCGACTCATGGATGGCTTCTATTGCTATTATTCACATCACATTATCTAAATCAATATAATATAGATTACAAAAAGGATTTGGTTTTTCTGTCACGAGGAGGACAAGGAAAACATTCAATTGTACCTGTCCAATTACTGTATCCGATTTCGTATCGAATAATGTTAAAATCCATGTTCTGTTTCTTATAATTTTATTGCTACTACGTATGAAGCTCCTTATAATAATTTTTTTTTTAAAAACCACACACACAAAAAAGCCCCCAACAAACAAAAACGAAAGCAACAAAACAAAAACAACAAAAACGAAAACAACAAATTCAACCCCCCCCCCCCCCCCAAAAAAAGGAAGAAAAAACAGAAGAAATAAATATAAAGGGATGACATAAGTAAATATAATCATAAATATGGGTAAAAAACCGTGGGACGTACAAAATAAAGGTACTACTGAGATCGAACTTACGATTCAATGGTATCTATATCATTATGAGTGTTTATTGTAAATCCGCTGCCTTATCAACTGAGCTAACCGGTACACAGCAATTTCTTGTCATGCGCATTCAAATATATGGATAGGTTCATATGATCTTTAAAAAAATGATAAAACAATAATAGGTCTAATGAATAACAAAGCCCCTCCCCCAAGAAAAATAAATAAAAATATTAAAAAATAACAAAACGAAAACGTTAACAAAACAAAAAACCCAGAGAAATTGGAGACACAGAGAGAAAAATAAGAAGAAAAGGGGAAGAAACAGACAGAGAAGAAATAATGATTGGTTGAGGAATTGAACCCAGGATTCCTGCGTGGGAGCGCTAGAGCGTGGCCACTATGCTACACTAGACTATTACAGTTTTGGCAAAGTCGTTGATAATGATATATTTAGTATGGGGTTATTTAAGCATCATATTTCTTACGCGTTGCTGATCCCCATATTAGGATTCCAGCTTCTTGCGGGTGTTGTGCAATCTGTAGTTGCTTCAGTATTACGTGCACTAGGGCTGTGAGAATTGAGCGTAAAATGTCCCGGGAAAATGTTGCAAGTTGTATAGTGGTTCCATGTTCAAAATGGTTACAGGCCAAAATGCTATGCGATGTGACAGCCAGCCAAGACCATTATATTCTATTGATAGGGAACATCGTATCGAAAATTGAGGAAAGGACATAAGTCGGAAATAATATCCGTCAGAACTGATGACTTGGATTATATATTTCACTCTTCACTTTTTGTATAGATATAATTAATGTTCATTCATGCATCCCATCCCAGTAAAATAATAAATACTTTCAAATCCCAGAATAATACTTCCACCAAACACGATGATAAATATATTACGCCCCCTCCGTAATCACCCCTCCATTATACAAATAGTTTACGTTTTCAGCATTGATTTCAATGGAATGAAGGGGGAAATGGGCTACTTTCACAAGACCATGGCAATACTGCGGGGAAGACAAGGACTGGGATAATTATATAGATTATTTCTAGAGCTGTACATGATGAATAGAGTGAGAGTAAACACATTCCACACTCGTGATGATCGGTAGCCTAATTGATATGTCTAGACGACTAATTGAGCCATCGACAGTACTAAAATAGTTCTATTGTTAACGCCAGATAAGTAGAGAAGCGGCTCCACCGGGGTGTTAATCACCGATCTTTTTTCGATGCTTTTAACAATAGAAAAAAATATCGTTTTAAAATCGGTGTAAATCGGTGTAAAAACGATATAAAATCGCTTGAGAGAATGGACATCGCCCCTTATGATATGGTGAACTGTTACTTCAAAAACACAATACACATCATGTTCTGGTGGACCATGGATATATACACATCACTCTATTATATTATTTGTTTATTAATCCGTCACCGCCTACAAAACAAGATTTTGCCTCATTGTTGTTTCACAAGAATCAGAATTAACAAAATCTCTTCACATTTACATGTACATTGAAACCCCAAACGGCTATTTAATCTATTGATATAATTTCTTTTCAGAAAATTGCCTGGAGGAAACATGCCTAATTTGGAACCAGCTACATTTAAACGTTTCAATAGTTTGAATGTATTGTAAGAATATTTCGAGTTCATTTTCTTTTCCCTTAGAATTTACGTAATTTGCTCTGTCAAGACGCGAAGTGCACGAGCTTTTGATTTTAACATCACTCTCAACCTAAAAGAATGTCCCGGAATTGTGTGAAAGAGATTAAAAAATACCATTGTGTAAACACAGTTCATTCTAAGTTGGGCTACAATTGTTAAAAATGTGCAAAATCACTAACCAGTATGCAAGCTGTTACCTGTTTCTAAATGTAATAAATATCAATGTATCAATTCGTCCGTGGTATTACATTTTGACGTTAAGTGTGTAGGCCTACGTCACTATGTAAAAACAAAATTTGTATTAGCTTTTTTTATACACCAAATCAAATTCCTGATTACCAATTATATAATCAATTTTTGACTTTGGGCAAAAAACCGATCAAGGTTTACCATGCGTCACTATGTTATACCACTGATCATACGTCACTATGTAATAATACCGATGAATTATCGATTATTGTATGAAATCTTTTAATTGGACAGCTTGCCGTAATGATATACGTTGGCGGTAGTTAATGCTAATTGTTATGAGAAGTTAATAAACACCCATGAATATTGTGTCAATTAAGAACGACTATTTTGTGACTTATTATTTACGTTATAGAATATTATTAGATGGTATAGCATGAACACGAGTTTAAACCCGAGTACTGACTTTTACACATTCCTAGTTTTATCATTACTATTATCATTCGTATCAGATCTTTGGCGGGAAACAATTTCTCGACTATCAGAGCACAAACCTTTGCTGGGTTGTCGAACCTAATATGGCTGTAAGTAGTAAGATTTTCATGAATATCATTAAAAATTATGAACTTCTTTGTTTACTAAAATGACTTTGATATGGAAGTGATCAATCCCTTGAATACGAGTCCCACGGGAAAACTTACTTGTCTACTTCTTTTCTCTTATGGCATGAACTAACGACCTTCTTATAATACACCTGGTAATGACGTCATTGTTTCAATGCTCAATAGGCTGATCGCACTACTCAAAAAGGCACCCTACTACTCAAAGCGGTTGAGTTGGCGTACTGAAGACAATTCGCTCATACACACAATAATGTTTCAATAAGGTGACATCACTGTCGTGCGTGAAATGTGAAAATGTGTAATGTATGATACATTTGAAATGAGGTTTTCCCATAAGGGAGAATCGTTATAAATAGTATTGTTTATCATTTCTTCCATTTTTGTGCATTTTTGCAACCAGTGACTTGTCGCAGAACCAACTGGACTATTTTGAAACCAGTGACAATCATGTGAATGCGTCGTGAGTATTCCCGTCCTTTTAAAACTTTTGATTGTGTGATACTTAAAATATTATTATTTTCTAATTTTTTTAATCCAAGGATATATAAAATCTGCTCGATAATTATTCACCATAGGCTTTGACTTCATAATATGAACCAAGTGACCAATTCACTAATACATAATACACTTAACAGAGTGCGCTCGAATACGCTATGGATGATATATTCTTTTTGTTACATTTGAAATTTTCTGATGTGCGATTTCTTACACAAACACACACAATTATTGGTATTGACAAGGACAATTTCATAAAAATAGCAAATGATTTTGTACATTTTGGGTGTACAACCTCTCTTTTGTAGGGGGTAGGGTGCTATACAGGATGTTTCCTAATATAACGCCGTTATATAATTACTGCTTAATACAATTGATTATATTTCAGTCTCGATGTGAATTACACAGATATGTATGAAACTACTGCTTTTAGCGGCTTGACTAGCCTGCAAACTCTGTAAGTACAATATAGTTATACATGCAGTTAGTAGCTTATATTATAGGCCTACTTGGTTCAATATACGCTGAGCCCTTAACATAAACTAAAAGTCAATATATATGTGACATCTTTACACTTATATAGATCAGCTATGTGCACAAAGCCCCATTTCCTAGTACTCTAGCGGGTTTTTTTTTTAAACTCAAAAACTCAAAAACTTCAATAATAGTAACCCAAACTCAAAAACTTCAATAATAGTAACCCATTTTGCACTATGGATCAAGGACATATCTAATTATAGAGGAGACCTCAATTTATTTCACATTGTGATAACAGTAATATTATTTTGAATACATTTGCACAGTAGCAAATAGTGAGTATACATGTATGGTTTGTTTCTGTACACGTACAAGCGCCATTAACGATAATGGATTGAAAGTGAACGTATTCCTAACCAAACTAAGTTCTCTAAAATTCACCTATGATCAAATATCATACAGAGACAAAGAACCAAAATCTGCTCAGTCTCGAATAAAGCCCTTATTGTTATCTATCATAGACATTATTCCGTCATAATTTCGTCGTTGATGGCGTCAAAAAGGAGTCATTCACAGGTCTATCTCTATCACGGGAATATGGAGCCCTTGCATGCTTTACTTTCGCTCCGTTTTGGGGAGACTGGCAGTTCCGTGATAGGGGATGAGCTGTGAATAACCTCTAACGCTATGACCGGCAGATATGTGTAAACTAATGATTACGTTTCCAAATTTATTTTCCCCCAATCCTTTACTAAGGGATCTATCACAAAACCGGATGTTTACTCTTCATAGCCGCGTCTTTCATGAGCTTCACCAACTCAAGGAATTGTACGTATAGTATCAACTAGAAATTCGAATTAAATGTATTCAAAATTCCCTTCAATTTAGTACTTAAACTTCCTTGAACCATTCTTTACATGCAATGTCTCAAATTATAGAGGCGATATTTCTCAACAACAATTTTAATATTAAGTAGGAGTTTGACTTGAGTTACAAGCACATTATTACATGGTAAGTTAAATTTTATGACGGTAGTGACCTGTGCCTAGCGCAGAAGTTAGGTTCTTCTTGATTTTTCTTGTCTACCATATTATCGAATAAGAATTACCTTTTTCACTTTCATTTTATATGTGTATCTTGTTAATTCATTTACAAAAAAACGCAACTGCGAACTTATTACCAACACTTAAGGCACGCTCGGTCATTTGATATGATATGATATGATTTTATTGGCACAAAATCGCGACCCGAAGGCCGAATTACATTGTACAGGAAAGTAAGGAATACATATAAAACAATTCAATACACAAATAGACAACATACTGGGCAGGAACATGGCAAACAACAAGGGACAAGGCCAAATACAGGATATGCGAAGCAAATTATGGGAGATCACTGTTGATCAACTTCACATAATAAGGAATGGGGCTTTCAGCATATCTGTTTGTGCGAGCACGAGGCTGGGTGAGTTCGGCATTGTTTCTCAATTGTCTACCATGAACCTGACCTCTGCATGCAGGGAGCAACCTTTTAGTCCTACTGCATTCGGCTAGTGACTGAGCAAACTTCAGAGAATGTTGCTCCCTCCGGGCAGACAAATAATCAAAATTACATACATCTAAAGCATTACGATAGGAAATAAAACTAGGACCAAGGATAATTCTTAAAGCTCTCTTTTGGACTCTCTCAAGTTTTAGAGCTAGTTTGGATGTGAGGGCACAATGCCAGATGACGTCAGAATATTCAAGCAGAGGGCGAATGTACCCCCTGTACACCGTCACTAACTCGGATGTATGAAAACCAAAACGTTTAAGAGATCGCAACATAAAAAGTCTTTTGTTGGCATTCTTGCACATGTGGTCAATTTGTGTGTCCCATTTAAGATCATCCTGTAACCAAATGCCCAAAATTTTGGCAGAGCTAGCAAAAGAAAGCTGCGATGGACCAATTTTTAAGTCAGGATGGGGAGGGGGGTCTTGCATGAAACACATCTGCATGGCTTGGCATTTGGCAGGGTTGAGTTTGAGTTGATTGGTAACAGACCAATCCAGAAAGCCATCAAGATCAGCTTGCAAGTTGCTACTCTCACTAGAGGAACGATTTTCGGCGAACGTAAGATCGTCCACATATTTCCAATAGTGGGAATAACAACTCTCAGCCGCATCATTGATAACTGCCTGAAAGGTTATGGGTCCAAGTTTAGTTCCTTGAGGAACACCAGCACAAAGGGGCAAATAATTGGACACGGTTTGGTTATAGCGCACGCATTGGCGACGATCATTGAGAAAACTACATATCCATGGAACAATAGTCCCCCGGACCCCCAAGGCAATTAACTTCTGAATAGCAATAGAATGATTTACTAGATCAAATGCCTTCGAAAAATCAGTGAGGACTACTGTTCCGATATTTTTTGGCTTGTCAGCACCCTGGAACAAGAAATGAGTAAGATTCAAAAGATAGTGCGCAGTTGAAACACCTTGAATGTTACCGAACTGATTGATGTCAATAGAATCTTGAATATCTTGCACCACCCATTTAGCAATAAACCCTTCAGCAATTTTGGCAAATATATCTGTCAGTGATATTGGTCTCATTTTATCAATGGAGGGTGGAAATTGTTTAGGAATGGGAACAACAATTGCCGACCTCCATTGGTGTGGGACCACCCCTTCTTTAAAGGAACAATTAAGCACGTCCGTGAGTGGACTACTCAGTTCGTATGCAAACTCTTTTATGAGTTTGGGTGGAATGCCATCAGGGCCACTGGATTTGGATGTCTTAACTACCTTGAGCACATTATATACTTCCCATGGATTTAGTTCAGGGGCTACATAATTGACAGGCAAATAGGCAGGGAGAGCAGACATATTTAAAGGTTCAATATGGGATGAAATACTGACAAACTTGGAATTGATGGCATTTGCCATATCCTTGTGATTTGTTCTGTCAATACCAGGTATATGCATATCAAGATCAGATTTTGTTGAATTGGTCATGGATTTGATCCTTTGGTGCCATTTACGTGGCTCAGTTTTTTGCAGTTTTCTTACTCTTTCAGCATTATAGTTAACTTTTGCTTGTTCAATCTTTCTTTTAACTTTATTTCTAAGTTTACGCCATTTGGTGGTGTCTTTCTTTGCAAAAGCAGTTTGGCGTTTAGTGATAAGATGCTTAATGCGTGGAGTGATCCATGGCTTATCAGATTGATGAACTTTAACATGTTTAATTGGTAAATATAAGTTCATGCCTTTGTTTAGAATAGAGTACATAGTATCAGTTTTAGCTTGAGTGCCTTTGCTCACATAGACCTCATTCCAGCTTTGATCCTGGATCCATCTACCAAAAGATCTGATACTGGATTCACCAAAGGGACGAATCACACAAGATTTCTTTGTGTTATCAGGGATTTTGTGCTTTGGTCTCCATAACACACAAGCATGGTCACTCTTGCCAATTGGTGACAATGCTATGGGAGGATGGTAGTGGTCCTGAATATTGGTAAGAATAAGGTCTAATGTTGCTTGGGCCCTAGTTTTAACTTTAACCACTTGTTTAAGATTGTTTCCACTTAGGATTGAGTTTATGTTCATTCTGTTGAAGTCTCCAGTGATACAAAAACCCATCTCAGGGTAGCAGGTGCGGATCTGATCTATGGTGTCTATTAGGTGACTTTCCAGCATGGGTTGTAATGGTGAATCCGTGACGATGTACACGGCACATATCGTCAAAGCTGACACACCTCTGGGTAACCGATGCGGTCTAACTTCAATCCAAACACATTCTAGCTCGTCGGGAATTTGAATGTCCAATTGTTTGGAGGGGATACCGTTCTTAACATATATCGCGACACCTCCACCACGACGATCATCTCTACTTTTAGAAAAAAGTGTGAAGCCAGATATACTTGTTTGGTTAGTGTGCATTTGAGGGTTAAACCAAGACTCGCTAAAGACTGCTATGTCCACTTTCTTTTGGCGAAGCAGAATGTCAACTTCATCCATTTTGTTTCCCAGTGACTGGGTATTTGACATAAAAATCACAGGTAAGTTTGTTCTCGGTGTTTGGGAAGTGACTATAGAGGGGGGAGTAGCAAGTTCTGCATTGGTGTGATACTTGATTTTACCTCCACGAGTTCCTCGTCGAGTAGGCTTACAAGGCTGAATGCCAAGAGTTTTGATAGTGGCCCAGATATTTGGAGGGAGGCGTTGGTTATTGTTAAAACTTAAAAGTTCTTCTCTGCTACAAGATGTTTTGTTTTGCTTTGGTTTCCGATACAATGCAGCAGGATGATGGGAATTTTCATGCGTGGGACCTGGATTAGGTTCAACATCGCCTGCAATTAGCAATCGTACATTAAAAGTAGCTGAAGAATTGGGGTAGTAAGAAGTTCTGGGCCCAGCAAATGAATGTGAGGCATATACATATGGTTGATATACTTTAAAACATCCATACACTATAAAATGATCATGTTCAGTGATGCACAGGCCAAGGCAGAGGCCAAGCAGAAGACCAGTTATAAGCATTGTGCAAAAACCACTTCACTACACTCAAGGATACGGAAATCAATAATGAAGAGGCACAATCTGTTTTATGAAGATAGTCTCAATTGATCACAAGTTCTCAAGATGCACTCAAGGTTACAATAACCTAAAAAGTCAATATCCAATAGATTTTAATGCATGTCTTTTATAATCTTTGTATAGGTTCCTATTTCATGTACCATTACTTCGCCTTTCAACCGACGCATTCAACGGATTAGAAGAACTGCAGTTACTGTAAGTATACCACGTAAAAACAGGGCATGTATACAAAATTCAATCCTAATTATCGGGGCTGTCATTTAAAATACAAGATAACTTTCAAGCATCGTATCTAAGTTCTCGGTGCTAGTTTCTCAGCTATATTCACCCTGATGATATCGTATAACAGCCTATCCCACTGTTGATGGACATTATTGACGGTATCTTGGGTTTCGACCAAGAGATCCACGAGAATATGACGGTTATCACACAAAGTTGATTTACGAAATTATATAAATAGTTTTACCAACTATTTACAAATCACTATGATGGAAATCGTAATGATTTAACACCTTCCTGCAAATGTTTAAGTGACACAGTTCACTGTATTTAACCTGGGACATTTAACAGGCTGACGAGTTTCATATTTTGTTAGTTAAAGCAATGGGAACTAATTTATTGGAAACTCGTCAACCAAATCAATCCAAAAAAATTATATCGGTAACCAGATAATATCTTTGAAAACAATCACTCAGAACTGACTTTACTTTGTGCTCTAACCTGCTTGAGTGATGCCCCCTCCCATGTGAAGCAAACATCTGGAGAAATGCATTTCATACGACTTAAAAGGTCGTTTATGGTTTTAGCATTCCAGCTTTAATCGAGGCTTGTTGTAGTTCCTCGTTATACATTGTTATTAATACATATGCTTAATTCATTGTGTTTTATTTTTAGGGTGATGATCAGATCAAACACAGACAGTGGAGAATTGCACATTGAATCTAATGCATTTCGTGGATTGCTGTCACTCAAGACAATGTGAGTTCCTCGATAATAAATACAATCACATACAAATAGGTAAATTCAGCTCATGTTCAGATTCCAGCTAATCTACAATTAATTTCAAAACGTATCCGGCCATGTAGCCAATTCAGTCACGCCGGTCAGTGATGACGCTTCACTGGTGCAGCATTTATATACACGAGTTTACCTCCCGTCTTTGAACGAGCATGTAGATCCGTGAGTTCTCCATATTATATAGAGCATGTGATATAATAATTCAATAAATATAAGGTTGAAACCCCGAACAAACGGACATCCTCGGTGCGCAATAAGTAGGCAGGACCGCCCTGCTCTTATTGATCACACCAGAAGTCGTGGTTATTCAAGAATGGACAGTGAGATGATTGTGCACCATGTATGTTGTTCTGATATGTGAAATGAACGTATCAATAAATAAGGCAGCAGCGTATTTTTTATGAGAGAGAGTAGAGTTAAATATTCTGGTTATTATGTCCAATATTTGTGATAGTGTGTATTTGTACTCGATATTCAATCTACTCCGCAGATATGTTGATGACCACTCGATGTGCTGCTATTTTTCTCAAAGAGAGACATGTACTACGCTGGAACCTCTGCCACCGTTATTTAACTGCGGAAGCTTGATGCAAAACGCCTTGCTAAGAGTATCAATGTGGATATTAGGATTTAGTGCTATATTTGGTAATCTATTTGTAGTAATTGTTCGAATCAATGAAACTACAGCATCACTTGCTCAAGTAAAACAGCGATTGTTTATCTGCAGTCTGGCCATTTCAGATTCCTTAATGGGAGTGTATATGATCATACTGGCCTCGGCTGATACCTATTATGGGAATGAATACTTTCGTCATTCGGATGAATGGCGTGCTGGACCTGTATGCAAAGTAGCGGGATTTCTTGGACTTATTGCCAGTGAAGCGTCTGTTTTCTTCATTACACTAATAAGCATTGATCGTTTCTTAAGCATTCTTTTCCCTTTCAGTCAAGTAAAACTTCGCTCCATGTCCTCAAAAATTTCGGTGGCTATAATTTGGATTTTAGCATTTACAATCGCCTTGGTACCCGTATTATTAGCTGGCCCAGAATCAGATTTTTACGACTTGTCCGATGTGTGTATCGGATTGCCCTTAATTACACGACCATCAAGTTTTACCATTAAGACAAGTGGCGTTAGCAGTCAGCTCGCGTTTGATTTACCCGTAGCTAATGACTCCAGACCTGCGTGGTATTTTTCCATAGCTATATTTCTTGGAATTAATCTGGTCTGTTTTGTGGCTATTGTTATCTGTTATATTTTTATTCTATATGCAGTAAAAAGTTCGGGTAAAATGGCTGGTAGAAAAGAAAGCATGAAAGATGAAATCAAAATGGCTGTCAAAATGGCTGCCATTGTTGGGACAGATTTCATTTGCTGGTTCCCTGTGATAATGATGGGGGTGTTGTCCCAAACTGGTGCCGTGGTTATTCCACTAGATGCCTATGTGTGGTCGGTTGTATTCATATTGCCCATCAATTCTTCGTTGAATCCCTACCTTTACACTCTTGCGACTATGATATCAAATCGCAAGGGCAAAATAAAATCAGGAAGCACAATGACAGGGACAGTATCGAGTAGAATGATGTCCGTAAGTCAAAGTCCTGAACAGGTAAAACTTTCAACAGTAAAAGATAGAATATAGAAATACGACCCTGTGGAATAAACTACAAATGAATCTCACTTTCGGGAGCTTGAAGATGAAAGGAAAATAGTTATTTCCGACGCTTTGGAACCCGACTGTTTATTTTAAAATGAGGAACCTGCGCGATAAAGGGGGTAACTCTTGAGCTGCCGAACTCAATTTCAATACCGATTCCCCGAAACTGGCATATTCATGCTGCAAAAATCATCATTTCCCAATCCCTGCCTTACAAGGTCACACTGTATGTTGTGTATATTAATGGAAGCTAATATGTTTAGTTATGAGGGGACCGTCAATGTCAAAAATGTACTACACAAACTAAATGCCCTCTGACCTGATGATTCCTTATTAACCGGGCATATTGACCCCATATGTAAGGAGACCCAATCATGTATCTAAAAAGTCTACCAAAATAAATAGTGATAGCAAATGCAATCATCACCTGTTCCGATTGTGTTCAAAGTTATTGTTAAGCAGTGATTAACTTTGAGAAATAATGCGTTGTTGTCTATAAATCGTATTGGTTCACGGTTGAAATTTGCACACAAAAATTCATTATAAAAATAGTTGTCATTATTTTAAGTCATAAGCCAACCATTTTGAGTTCAACTTTCTGGACACACTTTGTCAAGATCCGAGTTCAATACTAACACAAATCACTTATAAACAGACGTAATAATCAAAAATGTAATATTATATAACATTTAAAAGATAATGTGAATTGGCAACGCATATGCTATTAGCGCTCATTGATCACTGAAAAAATATTAAGTGCACTTTTCGTAGTTATTGCAGTTATTCAATGTTCCACTAGATGGTCTAGTTTTTGGCTACTCAAAATTAGCTTTGATCGGCAAAGTATGGATATTCTAATTGCGGCCAGGATACGGATTAATCTGCCGTAGCGATACAAACTGCTACTATCTATGTCCTGCGAAAGAATGTTGCCTTCCGCAAATATCAATGTTCACAGGCTTTTCTTAATATTGTCGTTCTTCGGCGTGGCCCTCTAGCCCTCAGCTCTTCCTTGCCATTCAAACTTATACGAGTTGCCGTTAACGCATTGCGTTACTTATTGTCATTCTACAGTCATCACAATAAGTAACTGACCAGATAATAAACATGCTGATAACTCTAAAAGTATAACTCCTACATAAACATATTTAATTATGAAGTTGTTGAAAAATTTCCCTTCTTGAATTTGAGATATTACACGCTAAGAATGGTTGATTAATGAGGAAGTTACGATCCAAAACGTTAGGGCAAGTCTGATTTTCATTTTAGCATTTTCTTTTCAACACGGGGAGAGGATGACAGGTAAAGCGTGTGTGCCGTATTGATCAACCGTAACAATGCCACCGGCCGACTATCCAACAACCTGGCCATCGACGGGTGAATTGGCACTACCACTACCAGTAATCAATAATTTGCCGGTCTGAGTCCCCGTGTTGGAAATGAAAATGTGAAAATGATAATCGGACTCGACAGTACATTTGGGATTGTAACTTCGTTAATAATCAGCCATTCTTAGCGTGTAATATCTCAAATTCAAGAAGAGAAATTTCTCAACATTTTATAATTTAATATGTTTATGTTGTAGGAGTTATACTTTTAGAGTTATCAGCACATTTATTACCTGGTCAGTTACTTATTGTGATGACTGTATATTAGATTAGACTTCGGATCCTGGCAACACTTGTATTATATTATGTATATAATAAATATTATTTTACTGGTAAAACGACATTGTACGAGGGTCATTCAATAAGTTCTACCTCCTACCTCATAACTTTACTGTTATATAAGCCAGTCGTATGAAATATTCCACAATTGTAGCTTTGAATCTCAGCTACAGATTTATAGTAAATTGGTCTGAGTACTGGTTTTACTTTTCTGGAGATGCGGTAAAAACCAAACACCCATTTAGTGCGACGGAAACGGATAAAAAAACAGCATTAAATCTCCTAAGTGCTATTTATTTGGCTAATTCCAAGAGACAAAACGTAGCTATCGGTCAATTAAAACCGTTCTAAATTACAGTTATATCTTGACCAGCCTATAAACAATAAAGGTGACTGATTTCTTGAGGAAAAATTCCATCTAATTAGCCAGAACCAGACCAGGACAGCCATTAATTGTAACCCTACCCTAGAGAACCGCTTCAAAAAGTCATATTTGCTTTTCATAAGAAATAAGAGATCTTCAATACACAGGACCAAATGTATATATTTTTAGTCCCTCGAAGAGATAATTTTCTACCATTGACTACCTGATTAACTATTCTAAAGGTTGCACATAAGGAAAACTCATAAAGTGACTAGATATTAAGATTTAACACTTGAGGCATCACTGTGGCTTGACTTGTTACACCGAAAATTTGACTGAAAAGTAGTATTCCGGTATGCTAAAGACGTAGCAATACATTCGAGTTAATATTATACTATTTGCAAAACTACAAAGGTTAATATTGCTTACAATCTGATTCATACATGAAAATACAGTATTATATTCAAATATCATCCATTAATTTCTATTTTAAGTATTTAAATCGGGCTGTTATATCTAATCATACAATGCGAAAAGAAAACAAAAAACATGTATTTATCTTTAGGCTAATTTTCAGTGTCCGTTGTCCAAAACCCCCCTCTGGCTTTGATCGCATCATAACAAAAGTGAAACAGATATCATATATACTTTACAATAGATGTGTAGCTATGCTTCAGACCTATAATCCTGACAAATGTCAGGAGGCTGACATTAATAATAGCGATGTTATGAGTGAGGAGGTAGAACTTATTGAATGACCCTCGTACATCGTATGTTGTCACACAAGAACTAGTAAAACGACGTTATACATCATGCATCGTCATGTAGGAACTGGTAAAACGGAGTAAAGCTGTATAATTCTTTAATCCGCCAATAGAGTATTTTGTGACAGGTTGAGTGCGTGCTGTCTTACACCAAGGATAACCCGTAAAACGACATTTTACATAATAGGTTGTCATGTAGGAACAGTTGAAACGACATACATCATGCGTAGTCGCGCATGTACTGGTAAAACAACATTATACATCATGCGTTGTCATGTAAGAACTGGTAAAACGAGTGTATACACCATGCGTTGTCGTGCGGGTACTCGTAAAAGTACATTAAACGTCTTGAGTTGCCGCGCAGGTACTGGTAAAACAACATTATACATCATGCGTTGTCATGTAAGAACTGGTAAAACGAGATTATACACCATGCGTTGTCGTGCAGGTACTGGTAAAAGTACATTAAACATCCTGAGTTGTCAAGCAGGTACTGGTACAACGACATTAAACATCCTCTGTTGTCGTCCAGGTTTTGGTAACACGACTTATATCTTCCGATGGTGTACTATATAATTCAATGTAGTTTCAGCAATATGTCAAATTAATCAGATGTATTGCTTATCTGTATTGAAACAATTAGTTATAATATAACGCATCAGGCCCTAACGTTATCACAATGGCATGAATCATGACTAAATATAACCAGATGAGAGGCAAGCTGCGTCCTCCAATCGAAATTGATTAGAATAGATTTTCGTAAAATGTCATTTATTTGCATTTTTGGGGATTTAGCTCTTACAACAAATAGTAGGTTTAAGTAAATAACACATTCCGGTTTATTTATTTCATGCAATAAAATAACATTATATAACAACGTGTTTACTATTATTGAGGATTGTATATCGAGACGATACTTGTATTATGTTTAAGAGCAATTAAATTATGAGAAAAATGTACATTTCGTTGTTCTGGTGAAATTATTTCTTTTAAGTTTATATAAACCTGTGTTCATTGCCAGGAAAGCCTCCTATGCAATTTGGGCCTCGGAATAATTGTAATGCAATACCTTCTATGTAACTGGCATACCTGCCAAACTACGATGTGTATCTAAAACGGGTGGGTATCTATCATTTTACATAGGACTTGATTCGATTAATCTGCCGGTACGACCAATATCCAGCAAAAGAGGGCGCTACAGTATAAAATGTATTTTAAAGAACCGGGAGCTACCTTAACACTAACCTAACTGAGTGCTACAAATTAATACACTCAAGCCGATCTCCAAGCGCATGTGTTTTCGATGACGTAATCAACCGAGCTTATAGTGAGCGCAGTATACTGCGCGAACGAGTAGCTGAGAGCCATGGTTTACCTATGGGGCCGGGTTTTTTTTTTGGTCCGGAGGTTCACCGGTTCGATCCCCGGTCGGGTCGCGGCAATTTATTTGTCGGTTACCCCAAAACACAAGTGTAAGACCATTATGCTAAGGCTGTAGATTCGGTAGCTCTAACCATTCAACTATACCCACCAGGTAAATGTTGACGATTTCAATCATTTAAAAGACATTTAGATATCTAACCCCAATTTCTTGAATTTATTTTTTTTTTTCGTCTTCAAAATCTGACTTTAGAATCATCAGATACGGCTATAAAATACATATCGCTGTTAGACTGACTGAATTATTAAGTATTTCCTGAAAATATCCTAAAATCATCAACATTCAGGGTAATCGCTAAGAATGACTGATTCAAATAATCCGTTTTGATATCAATTTGATCCGTTTCGTGCATACCAAGTGCCCTGTCTACTCAAAAGAGTTTAAGGAGAACCTAAACGAGTTAAAAGGATCGCACAAGAACAAAAAGCTCCCGCTATTATTTTCATCTTTTGTCGCGCGCCTGAATTTAGTCCGCATTTATCACCCGCGTGATCACCAGGGGAGATAGACTGAGGGAACCCGTGCTGCCAGCATAGATTTCAAATGTGATTTCATTTGTTTCAGTGCTGTAAGAGCTTTATGGTAATAGCGGAATTCCCGTGCACGGACTCCCGCTAGTATGTAAGGCCAACCAGAACACCTAAAAATGTAAAACACATAAGTGAAAATGTACACAATTTATTGGTAGTTTCATCGATCGGCAAAACTTGAATTTAATTGTGATTGCGCTTTAAATCTGCGCGCTATTGTCATTTCAGGTTACGATTACGAGTGCACAAACGTTCCTCACCGTTCCTTCGTGTTCGGCCCTTTTATTAGGCAATCTGTATGTTAATGATACAAATTCAGTCAAACTTACACCTGGTAGTACAATCCAGTTCTGAAATAATGTTTATAATTTAGGCCTTCATAATATTTGTAGCTGGTCTTCGGCAGCATGTTAACACACCGACTCATAAAAATGGTCATATCCTCGATCTCCTGATCACCAGAGACACGTGCAAGATCATTTCAGGTGTCAAGGTTCAGAGTGATTTACCCTCAGATCACAAAGCTACGTTATGTTACTTAAATATAACGCGCCCTAAGCCAGTGAGACACAAAACCAGTTTTCGCAAGTTACGCCAGATAGATATTGAGCAATTTCAGCAGGACATCAACTCATCACCACTCATTATGAACCCACAACCTGACATCAACACCCTCGTTGAGCAGTACAATAGTGTACTCTCTGAGCTTCTTGATAAACATGCTCCAATCGTGACACGGTCCATAACACTCAGACCACATGCCCCTTGGTATGATGACATGCTGCGCGAGAGGAAACGAGAAAAACGTCGTCTCGAGCGCAAGTGGATATCATCTGGACTAGAAGTCCACAAGCAAATATTTCAAGAAGAGTGCCGGCAATACAAGAGTGCACTGGAGAAAGCAAAAACTGAATATCATAGAGCTCAAGTCAGTGACTGTGATCAGGGAAAGTTATTTCATGTCATCGATAAGTTGTCATCTTCTAAACCAGTCAAAGTTCTACCTTCGCACGAATCGGCAGATGAACTTGCAAGTGAATTCTCCAAGTTCTTCCATGACAAAATAAAAAATGTCAAGGATGAGCTAGACGGTCTATCTGAAACTACCACCTTTGCTCAGGACGCAAAACGTGCTGTTCCTCAACTCTGTGAATTTCAGGAAATGTCTCATGAAGCCATTAACAAAATCATCATGGGCTCAAAATCAAAGTCTTGTCCCCTTGACCCATTACCATCATGGTTGCTGAAGAAATGCCTGGTTGAATTGTCACCTGTTATTTGTGATATTGTAAACAAATCTATGAGATCCGGTGAAGTTCCAAAGTCCTTCAAAGAAGCGCGTCTCACACCATTAATCAAAAACCATCTCTCGACCGAGAGTGTCTGAAGAATTATCGCCCGGTATCGAATCTCTCTTTCATATCCAAGATCACAGAGAGGTGTGTTGCTGCACAATTAACACAACACCTTGATACCCACAACTTACACGGTGAGAAGCAATCGGCATATAGAAAGCATCATTCTACAGAGACAGCATTGTTGCGAGTTTCAAACGACATACTTCGAGCTATTGACACACATGGTGAAGTTGCTCTAGTTCTATTAGACCTCACGGCAGCATTTGATACCATCGATCACGGCATTCTTCTCCAAAGACTGTCAAATTGCTACGGTGTAAACGGAACAGCTTTACTGTGGTTTCAATCATATCTCGCACATCGTGTGCAGTCAGTTGTGATTAATGGTGTCCAGTCTGAACCATCTCCACTGAGTGATGGTGTCCCCCAAGGCTCTGTTCTGGGCCCGCTGTGCTTCACAATGTATACTGCTCCTCTAGAAGCTATTATAAGATCATTTGAGGGTGTTGAGCTGATGGTGTATGCAGATGACACACAACTGTATATGCTGTTTAACCCCTCCGAGAAAGCTTCTGCAATCTCACAACTTGAGCAGTGTGTTAAGAGTGTCAAAATGTGGATGACTGCAAATCGTCTTAAACTTAATGGCGGCAAGACGGAAATACTTCACATAACGTCAAAGTTTATCAAGACATCTTCTACTGTTGCCGCTGTAAAGATTGACACAGATTACATTCAGACAGTACCCTCGGCACGAAATCTTGGAGTGATCTTCGATAACCATCTGAGCATGACATCTCACATCAGTAACATCTGTCGGGCCGCGAACTTCGCGTTACGCAAAATTGGACAAATCCGAAAATATCTGGATCAAGGAACCGCTGAAAAACTCGTCCACGCGTTCATCACCTCGAGACTAGATTGTTGCAACAGTGTGTTAGTCGGTTTGCCTGACCGTGAGATTGTCAAGCTCCAGCAAGTTCAGAACACCGCTGCCAGGATGGTTGCACTTGTGAGGAAACACGAACATATTACTCCTGTTCTACAGCAACTACATTGGCTGCCGGTTCGCAAGAGGATCATGTTCAAAATACTGCTAATGACCTACAAATCACTTCATGGTCTTGCCCCGACGTATATCTTGGACTTACTCACAGAGTACAAGCCAACGCGATCACTTAGATCCAGCAATAAGCATCTGTTGAAACCGGTGAAAACATCTACCGCGTACGGTTGTAGATCATTCGCAGCAGCTGCACCAAAACTCTGGAACGAACTCCCTTTGACAATCAAGTGTGCTGGATCAGTAAATAGGTTCAAGTCTCTGCTTAAGACTCACCTTTTTAGTTTATGACTTTCTTTAACATGAATATTTCAGCTGCAGTTGAATGGCATTTTGTATGTGCTATTTTCATTTTGTATTTTGTCCTATGCCATATTTTATGCATTGTGTGATTATAATAATTGTATGTATATATACATGTGAGGTACACTGATGTATCCACGGATCTGTCAGTTGGTCTCTGTAATTAATATGTTGCCTTGTTATTATATGATATGGTATTAGGTATGTGAGATCCACTGACATGCTACACGGCCTCTGTCCGTGGGTCTCTCATGCTTAACAATCCTCCATTACTGTTGTATTTCATGGTTATTTTAATTATATTTTGTTGTATTATGTACATGATGTGTGTTAATTTACTACATGTAGTCATTTTCGAGACTTGTCTCGAAGATGGCTTCACGTATGCTTTGTCTTCATGTAGTCATTTTCGAGACTTGACTCGGGGGATGGCTGTATGTATGCATTTTTTCGAGTGTATTCTTCATAGTGTGTTCATTTGACTTCTAATTGTTTTTGATGTGCAATTAATGTACTTTTTATATAATCACAGCTGGTCTGTAAATGTTATGATATATCAGGGCTTGATGTAATGTGCAATTGTTGGTCTTGCAATTTTTTTTTATTGATTTGCTTGTATTTTTATTGTTTTATGATGTATCATATTGTAAAGCGCTCTGAGGGATTGTGATCCACAGTGCGCTATATAAACACTGTTTTTATTATTATTATTATTATTATTATTTGAGTAATACATGAGTTGTGTTATGAACTATGGTAGTATTTCTATCGGGTACTTTAAATGAAGACGGGAGTGGTCACGGGCACGTTCCAGCGTATTCAATGTTTTAACGCTACGAGCGAGGCTACTTCAAAAAACCAACAACAACAAATTAATACAAATACAAACGGTTCATGACGGGAACAAGAACAATTACATTTAAACTGAATTTGGTTTTCGAACTCCCACCGTTATAGGATGAAACAACTTTTACGCATTATTATATGTATGACTTTAACAACAAATCAACAAATCACGTGCAATCAATACAAATTCAACCTAGAGCAAATCGCAACTACCGTCATCTAGCTCATACCAGTCGCTCCTTTGGTAACCAAATTATACTATTCACAGTCACGATGAACGTTACAAGAAATGTGGTGTTAGCAGTTGCTCTTGCTCTTACGCTGTCTACACCGGGAATTTGTGCCGAAGAATCGGGTAAGCATTGCCGTTAGGGTGTGGCGTAAAATAGACCATTTTTAAGACGGGAGGGATACGGATTTTGTTATATGAGGGGGCAGGAGTGATACATGATTCACACTTGACACTCTATTATAGAGTGTCAATTCATGTGACAAACAATCGTTTTAATTTTGACCACAAACCTATAAAGTGTTACATATTGATCTTTGCAGACCATTTTCACCAAAAAGTGTTAACAAATGAAAACATTTGTATGAACAAATAAAAGACCGGTCCTTCATAAATTGTCTTTAGATGATTTCGGTGCAATTTCGGCATTTTTACACAAAAAAATGATTTTGTTATGTTGTTCGAAGAAATCTGATCCAAATTTTCTGCAACTTTTCGGCATTTTACGAGGAACTTTTAATGGGTATTTCATCTTAATGTGCACTTCTTAATTCTGCCGATCCTCGAGGATAGTTTAGGTATAATATCTTTATTTTTAATTGTGAAATAGTTTTGTACTTTTTAGGGGTGCGTTGACCATGAAATCGTCTGAGTTTTATTTTGACCGCTGGTCCCATTCAATGCATTTTCCAATATGTAGCGTAAAGCCAGAAGTAGGGCGTACCAACTAACTAATCGCGATTCTCGAAAATGTGTTAAATTTAAACACGCGTCTAACTCACTGAATAGTGTCTAGCTTTAAACATGGGTATGGAGGTAGTTTAACTCGCGTTTAACTAAACTTCTGCATCAAGTGTATGTCGTGATTTTCCTATCGCGATACCATGGTTTAAAAGTAATAACGATTTTTTTAAATGATGGCCCTTAATATAAAGACAAATCATTAGTTAATACATTTATTAGTTAATCAACTCATTCATCTGTATTTCTTTAACCCAATAACATTCGTTGGTTTTGTACATATTAAAAAGTTGTAGGCCTTAGTATGATTGTCTGGATGAGTAAATGAATGCATACAGTACAGATTTAGATAGATAGGCCTACAGTGAAAATGAAGAAATAATTAACACTAGTTGGAATATGTAAACAATAAAGGGACCTATAGTGGCGTAATACAATATATCGAGGGTTGAGCGCCAGAAAGCCGTAACTCAACTTTTGGGGTAAATGAGATTTTGGTACCAAAATAATCCATATAATCTAGATTTTCAGAACCATAAAGAGATAACTCATAAACACACATAATTTGAGTAAAATTAGAGTTACCAGTTGGGAGCTACAGTGTATTGTAATGAGTCCCAAATATTTGAAAGTCGATTATCTCAAAATAGCATTTCTTGAGTTACGGCCTTCTGGCGCTCAACCCTCGATATATTCCAAGAAGTAATGAGTAAAATGTATATAATATTTAGGCATTAATATCACTACATGTACTTCCCACTGATATGAAATTTGCTAAAGTAAAGCCTTTATTCAAGAAGAACAGTAGATCCGATGTTGGCAATTATAGACCGGTTAGCATATTGTCCATTGTCTCAAAAATTCTTGAAAAAGCAGTGTATAACCAACTTGAAATGTACCTCTCTGATAATAATTTGATTTATAGCCAGCACTCTGGTTTCAGAGGCTCATACTCTACTGATACATGCCTTATTTACCTCACCGATTTTATTAGATCCCGGATGGCTGCTGGTAAATACACAGGTATGGTGCTCTTGGACTTACAGAAGGCATTCGATACAGTAGACCATGACATACTTTGTAACAAATTGCAAGCTATGGGTATTCACATTGACTCTGTTAAATGGTTCAAATCATACTTATCTGACAGAAAACATATTGTTAATGTAAATCAGGTTGAATCCAAACCCATGAATATATCATGTGGCGTTCCACATGGTAATATTTTAAGGCCGTTGCTCTTCTTGTGTTATGTTAACGATATGTCATCAAGCGTTAACTTGACGTTAGCTGACGATAGTGCCATTTTCACATCCGGTAAAGACCCAAAAGTAATTTCTGACACTTAAAGTAGAGAACTTGAGTCGTGTAGACAATGGCCGATCGACAACAAATTGTCCTTACAACTTGGCAAAACAGAGTCTATTCTTATGGATCTAAACCTAGACTGACCAGGGTGGACAAGTTTGAAGTTTCTTTTGACGGAAAAATTATAAATCCTACCAACTCTGTCAAATACCTTGGGATTACTCTCGATGAAAATCTCAGTGGTGAAACTGTTGCTATATCAGTTGTCAAAAAATCTTGTGGTAGATTAAGTTTCTTATACAGACAAGGTCATTTTTTAATTGGATGATCTCGTAAGACCCTTCGCACTGCC
The DNA here is from genome assembly GCA_035610835.1 of Ophiura sarsii. Lineage (NCBI taxonomy): Eukaryota > Metazoa > Echinodermata > Ophiuroidea > Amphilepidida > Ophiuridae > Ophiura > Ophiura sarsii. The sequence continues at coordinate 16,910,860 of CM069450.1, read as the reverse complement.
CTTATACAATGAAATTTTGATTATTGTTGCTCTTCATGGTTTTCTTCACTTTCTGCAAAGTTGAAAAATAAGCTGCAAGTTGTGCAAAATAAGTTGATTCGCTTCATTTGAAGCTGGAGCCCAGGTCCCACATTTGGTGATGTAGAATTTAAGAAGCTTGGAATGCTGAAAGTTGAAGACGGAATTAAACAACTTAAACTTAATCATGTTTTTAAAATCTATAATGAAATAGCACCCGAGTACCTGAATTCTCATTTTTCCAACACCCACAGATACAATACCACTAGGGGCAGTGCAACAAATGTTCTTGTTCCTAAAGCTAAAGGTCAGCAGTGCAATACATTCATTTTTCTGGTATTCTGGAATGGAACTTGCTACCAACTCAGGTTAAAACATCCAAATCCCACGGGCAGTTAAACAAGGCAGTAAAAACTCACTTTCTATCTTGATTATTTCATCCATTTTTAATTTTTTTTATGCTGTTGTTTCATAAAAAGCGCAATATTATTTAGTGTGCAAATATATATTATGTTTTTCAAATGTGCTGTTTTAATATTTGAAGGACCCCAATGGCTTTCTTGGGCTATCCTTGGCATTATATGTTTTCATTTATTAATATGTTGTGTTAATTGTTGTAACATTTTAAGATTTGTATATTTGATCTGGCTGATGTATATATTGTATCACTGTGTTTTGATATGCCGAATAAAACTAAAATAAACTAAACTTCAAATTTAAAAAAATGAAATAAAACATGCAAAAGATGGGAATTTGAACCCGTATTCGCCGACAATCCAGTTCTGAAATAATGTTTATAATTTAGGCCTTCATAATATTTGAGTAATACATGAGTTGTGTTATGAACTATGGTAGTATTTCTAACGGGTACTTTAAATGAAGACGGGAGTGGTCACGGGCACGTTCCAGCGTATTCAATGTTTTAACGCTACGAGCGAGGCTACTTCAAAAAACCAACAACAACAAATTAATACAAATACAAACGGTTCATGACGGGAACAAGAACAATTACATTTAAACTGAATTTGGTTTTCGAACTCCCACCGTTATAGGATGAAACAACTTTTACGTATTATTATATGTATGACTTTAACAACAAATCAACAAATCACGTGCAATCAATACAAATTCAACCTAGAGCAAATCGCAACTACCGTCATCTAGCTCATACCAGTCGCTCCTGTGGTAACCAAATTATACTATTCACAGTCACGATGAACGTTACAAGAAATGTGGTGTTTGCAGTTGCTCTTGCTCTTACGCTGTCTACACCGGGAATTTGTGCCGAAGAATCGGGTAAGCATTGCCGTTAGGGTGTGGCGTAAAATAGACCATTTTTAAGACGGGAGGGATACGGATTTTGTTATATGAGGGGGCAGGAGTGATACATGATTCACACTTGACACTCTATTATAGAGTGTCAATTCATGTGACAAACAATCGTTTTAATTTTGACCACAAACCTATAAAGTGTTACATATTGATCTTTGCAGACCATTTTCACCAAAAAGTGTTAACAAATGAAACATTTGTATGAACAAATAAAAGACCGGTCCTTCATAAATTGTCTTTAGATGATTTCGGTGCAATTTCGGCATTTTTACACAAAAAAATGATTTTGTTATGTTGTTCGAAGAAATCTGATCCAAATTTTCGCCGACAATCAATAGGCTTCCGGCATACCAAGCAAACGGCGGTTGCAGTTGTAAGTAAAGATACGTGTTATCGCCGTATACATTCATTCATTTACTCGATTTGTTTATTTCATCGTTAAAATTAAGTATTTTATACATTTTCACCATTATAACATCAGTATTTCTTTGAATTACTTGTCTCCCCGTGTAACTGAGACACCAAAAGACACCAAAATGTTCAATTATGCCTGGCAACTGCACAAACTGTCTGATCACTTTCATTTTGTTTTTTCTAAAGGCATTTACCATTGCTTTACTCTTTAAACATCAGTAACAGTGAAAAGATGAGATTACCTATTTTTTGGGTGGTGGAATTGATATTTCATGCGTCCCCGTGTAACGGAGACACCAAACCTTAATTTCCTTGTAACTCAAATTATATTGATAAAGTGGAAACTTTTGTTCCATGTATGCTAGGAGCCTATACCAAGAGACAGTTTATCCACAATTTATTCATAAAGTGTGCTGGCACATAACTATGATGTTACCCTAAAGTTCTCACAGTGTAACATTTTTGGAGACACCAAACGTAATATAAAAACTTAAAAACAGCTATATTTTCTATGTTTGTTGCAATTTCAGTTTAACTTCTCTATTATCCTTTAACCTATCAGAGAGGCTTGTAAATCAACAAAAGGGAAATAAGATGGAGATTATTGTCACTGTTAAATTTTAAAAAAAACTGCCTTCACCGTGTAACGGGTTTTTGAGACACCAAATGTTACACGGTGACGGTAAAATTGCCATGTATTCAATTATTACTTCTCAGTAATTTGCTTATGAAAAATGTGTTTAACACTTCAAAACTAGTTTGATATTGATCATTTAGCCTACAGATAACACAATTACTCTAAACAAAACACCATATTGTTAATATTTTGACCCTGTCTTTTTATGTCACACTTTTTGCCAAAATTGTAGGACATTTTGCCGAATTTTCACCAAAATAAGAAAAAATGTTGATATAATATACATGTTGTGGTGTTATACCAGTACAACTTTATGGACTTTATCAGATTTTAAAATGAGAATTAACCAAGTACATTCGTATAACAGGATATTGAACCATTTGAATATAGACAATGCAAATTTACCACTGGTACCTGTATTTATGGAAACACCCAATTGCAAAAATACCGACATATATAGAAGTATGAAATCTTCTAAGGATCAGAAATTGCTATTAAATGGTTGAAATTATCGTCCTTTAGAATATTTCATATGTCATAGGTATTATTGCTGTTGTACATAGATAGTTACCATTAGAAGATTTTTTTTAAATCGTCCATATAGAAATGATTGACCCGTAAATTCTTAAAAGTGAATCTCTTTACACAAAGTGGTGGATCTGAAAAGAGACTTTTGGTTAGAAGCTCACTGCCTCTTAATTTGCTTTGGCTTATTCTGCCACTTGCGTTGATGACGGACATTCTTCCCTTGGGTGTTGCTCTGGTTGTACTGCTGCCTTCCTCTAATCTTGGGTTTGCATCGTTCTTGTAGGAGCTCGTCTTGCTTTAAAATGAGATCACTGCCGTCCTCATTGAATACCAACATTTCCTTCATATATCGTTGAAGGCATCCGGAATTAATTTCCGGTTAACCCCCTGGGGTCTACCTGTCTATCTTACAGTGGTTCTGATTGGTTTAATTCAAGATGTACTCATTGGGATAGCCAATTAAAATGCAGCTTGTAAAATGTTTCACTACCATCTTTATCAGGGATACAATTATTCTAACAATGTCTCTCATTGGTGCAATAAATGATGTATCCATCTTTTTAACCAATCGGCTGGTAATTCTCGAGGGGTTAAGGTCTTTCAGGATCATTTCTAACATCTTATCCCCAGTTTCTTCTCTTGTAACCTGATTTTATCTTCCCCCAATTTTGATGCTGGTGCCGCCACTAGAGGAGGAGTACATTTTTTTTAAATACAACACTTTATACGTATAATTAACAAATAGAGTTATAGACACACAATTTGATCTTGACGATCAGAACAATATGCTTCACAAAATATTATGCAAAAATAAGCGAGGACACTCTATATACTCTCTATAAAGTAAGACCTGCAAATACACATAAATTATTCGCCTGATACAATTTGCTATTATATGACTTGTGCTACCGATTATTATTAGAAATCTATAGCTAGTAAGGTTCCAACATTAAAGAGATTTTACCTGATAAATTATGCCTTTCTAAATACAGTCTTGTTTTTGCGAGAATTTTGATGAGGAATGATACTTCTATTGAGGTAACATTTTATAGTTAGAAATCTGCAACTTCTTAGATTAATATATATATATAGAAACATAAATACCATTTTAATTTAGGATTAAGGCGAATTCCCTTTGTTTAATTGTTTGCCATATCGTCACAGGATGGTATAAACGTTATTGTTCTCTTTTTCCTTATGAACACATATAGGTGTATAGAATATAGAATATAGAATATCGAATATAGAATATAGAATATCGAATATAGAATATAGAATATAGAATATAGAATATAGAATATAAAATATAAAATATAAAATATAAAATATAAAATATGAAATATAAAATATGAAATATAAAATATAGAATATAGAATATAAAATATAAAATATAAAATATGAAATATAAAATATGAAATATAAAATATAAAATATAGAATATAGAATATAGAATATAGAATATAGAATATAGAATATAGAATATAGAATATAGAATATAGAATATAGAATATGAAATATAAAATATAAAATATAAAATATAAAATATAGAATATAGAATATAGAATATAGAATATAGAATATAGAATATAGAATATAGAATATAGAATATAGAATATAAAATATAAAATATAGAATATAGAATATAAAATATAAAATATAAAATATAAAATATAAAATATAGAATATAGAATATAGAATATAGAATATAGAATATAGAATATAGAATATAGAATATAAAATATAGAATATAGAATATAGAATATAGAATATAGAATATAGAATATAGAATATAGAATATAGAATATAGAATATAGAATACAGAATATAGAATTAACCATACAAAATGAGCTTCACCTTAAGACATATCTTGATTGTAAGCATTTCAATACCTCTTTACATTTCAAGTTTACAGGGGCGCAAACCAGGCTGGGTCAAATTTGGGTAGGGGGATATTACAAATGAACGTCGGTAATGTTTTGGTTACCTTTGGTTAATCTTTTACAATTCTTTTTGGTTATTATCGAAATTTTGTCTTCATTTTTCATAATCATAAAAGTCAGAATTCCTTTAAAACATTTTACGAAATACTTATTGTATTTATAAAACCTTACAAATCTCTAGCTTATTATATTACACTATTGACGTGGTTTAAACCGATGTATTATGCTTTCTTAAATGCAGTGCGCCTTTGTGCTATTTTTGGAAGAGAAATGATGAGGTAAAATCTTATTGTTATAAGTCTGCAACTTATTAGATTACAATATCGAAGCGGTTGAAATATAGTCATTCATTTTCGTATAGAAATATGGAGTCAACCATAAGACAAAAATCTCTATTTTAAGATAATACTTTTGAATTTACCTCCTATTTTTTAATTCGTTATTTTTCTATTAACCGTGTTCTTATGTATTTCTTTATTTTGAGAAAAGGTAAATCGTGGTAGGTATTGCTCAAATCCTAAATTTGATTTTTTCTTCTTCTGAGCTCATGTATTTCCTTATTTTTCGAAATTCTTAGGGATTTCTTTGTTTTTCGAAATTCTTATGCATTTTCCGTATTTCTTTATTTTTCGAAATTCTTATGTATTTTTTTATTTTGAGAAAAAATAGGTAAATCGTGGTAGGTGTAGCTCAAATCACACCTTTTAATTGTAATATTAAAAAACGCCCTCTACCGCCATTGTTCTTGTGTATTTCTTTATTTTTCTTAGTTCTTATATATTTCTTTCAAGGAAAATCGTGCTAGGAATTGTTTATTTTGTACCAGCCGCCATCCAAACTCAATGTATTAGAGATCATTATATAAAACATGTACATACGAATATTCCTTAATAATCATGTAAATCGAGCAACGGGTTCTGATGCTATCGTAACATGCCACGAAATGCCATTTTAAGCTAAAAATAGATTTTTGTCAACTTTGAACCTCTTTATTTTGATAACCATGTTGCCACCTGACGTTCGGAAGAGATTGACACACAACCAAACACTTTTGTGGATGTCACCGTGATAAAGAGAGGCATATTCGTCATTTATTTTCAATAAGCAACACAATTGATAATTTTGTAAATAAATTAGCCAGCGTTTCTGACGTAGATTTGAGCCATATCCACTACGATATTTTCCTACCTTTTCTTAAAATAATAAAATGCATAAGAACTCTATCAGTATAGAGCGGATTATAGAAAAATAAAGGAATACGGTCTCAAAGGAAGAAGGTATGATTCAAATCCAACATTTTTAAAACACCTCATATATCGTATATATGTAACATGTGATACGACCTGAATGGTGTAATGGTTAGCGCGCCCGTCTGTCACGCATGAAACCAATGTGTAAGTCAGCTAGCAACCAAATATTTTTGTATGTTACTTTTCTACTTGTTGATGTTCAATAATAGTATTTATTTACATATCATTAGTTTGTTTATTAATGCGCGTCTTTTGTTTTTACTATTAATAACTTTTGTTCCATGAATGAATATATCACTGGGAAAACAATCGGCTGTTCATGGTGTTAATTTACCAAATTGTATATTGCACAATATCAAACGTTTCGATCTTTCCACATCTGTTTTGTGAAGGAACCGATAACTAAATAGCGATGCCTTTGCCGCTGTTCTGATCGCAGCAATCCACCGGCAGGCATATTTGCAAACTATATAAGATGAATCCGCTGTACTAGTTCCAAAAATAAGGAATAAATCCGACAGACAAAAGCAGAAAATGACGCGTATAATTTCTTTGTAATAAAACGACCGAATCACGAACAAAACGCCATTTTTATCATGTAACCTCGTAGTCACAGTCGTGCGTCTAAATAGTATTTTTTTTAAATCAATTAATGAACTATGCGGCCGCACTACTGTAGGCCTACATGTACTGTACAATTGAACACTATGACAATCGATTCGATTAGATTATATAGCCCTGAGGCTCCATACTAATTAGATTTTATTACACAACTATATTTACATAAGTTGAATAGTTGATACTTAATTTAGCAGGGGCATCAGCCCTTATACTACAATAATTACATTGATAAATATTTTTAAATGTTTGGCCATACAAAGGATACGAGTACAAAAAAGGATAATAATACACAATTATCAAACCATAATTGGGGGTCCTAGTGATATACCTAAGGGACATAAACTTAGAGAACAGCTCAACAGAATTCCAATTATTTTTAAAGATGGTTATAACTTTAAAATAAACTTGGCCTAATTTATCAATGCTTTCTTTCAATGTTATTCAATTTGTAAATCATCAATTTGAAATATAAAATAATCAAATCTGAGGGGAATGGTTAAATGGCCAACAGCCCTACTACCGACGAAATCTTATCAAGTGATAGTTTCAGAAAATTGATTTTTGCACGGTAATTAACTAGTTGAACTCTAAATGAGTTGGCCTAATTAATATAATACCAATTATAGGATGAAGCAGTAATACATTTCTTTTGACTTCATAATAAATTGAATAACTTTCTTTTACCATTTATAAATATTTCTTATATTAAAGAGAATAATTGGGATTTAAATCCCTGACTTTTTAAAAATTTCTCCTTAAAATTACAATATATGCCATCCACTACATCATGCAGTAGAACAAGTGGTAACTTCAATTAATATAAAATAAGGGATAATTAAGACCGGGCGATATGGCAATTGGTCCCCCCTGGTTGAGCCGCGTGGACAAGATACAAAGGAATAATTAATTTAGAATTAACACCATTTTACTGTAGGCTTGTTAGAACATCTGTATACAAATTGCATTGAATACCTCAATATGATCAACATTTCAACGTGGAACTTTCTTCGATATTCCATCCGTAAAGACAAAATATTTGTATATTCTCTAGATAGAGATTTCATTAAAGAGTATATGGTCGATATTGACATTATAAACATAAGAGTAATATTAATCAAACCGGTATATAAACACTAATAATTTGTACAATATTTTGATAAAGTGGAAACTAATATAAATGCTCAATAGATAATTATGGTAATAATTAACCATGGTAACCAGATATTGCCATAGCATCCAATACACATGTATGCACTCAGTACACACTGTGTGCATATGGTCTGGATGGATGTACACAGAGCATACTGAGTATAGCAGTGTATTTTCAATGATACAACTACGGAATAAAGCTACATGTATGTCAAATAATTATACAATAATGTTAAGCTTTATTCCGTAAAAAGCATAAGCTAGTAGGCTATTCAATACAAAATAGTTTAAGATTCTAGGCCATCCGATATTTAACTAGTTGCCATCCTTATTTTTCCTTATTTTTACCTCAGGGACCACCAACCCCCGGAGTGTTTTGACATAAACTTATTTATGACATAATTTCAGAGGTGTCAGAATTGTGTGTTTACGGTCTTGTACCATAGAAAATACATTGCTATGCTCTGTGTCCATACACGCATATGCACACAGCGTATACTGAGAACATACAGTACTCAATATAAGTAACTAACCAGGTAATAAATATACTCTTAACTCCGAAATTATAGCTCCTACGGAAAAATATTAAATTAAATAATGTCTCTCTTGAATTGGAGACATTGTTCACGAAGATCGGTTAATAATTAAGAGCGCTACATTGAAAAGGATAGAACAAAGTGCAGTTTACATTTTCACACATGGGTTTTGAACACGTAGGGGTGAACAACGTTGTGTAAAATGTTGAGTAAATATGTAAGCAACCTTTTTGCTGTGTACACATGTACAGTCCTCAAAATAAGGTACTGACCAGATGATAAATATGCTCTCAACTCCAAAACTATAGCTCCTACGTAAAAATATTAAAATATAAAGTTGTAAGGAAATCTCTTTTCTTCAATTTGAGAAATAACACGTGAAGATTAAATGAATAGTAACTAACTTATGTCCCTAAACCAAAACAAGTCCGTTTTTTCATTCTAATTTGTTTGTCTACACGCATCCTATAGCAACAGGCAGATTATTGAGTGTACGGGGATTGTAAATATTCAAAACATAGGCCGATGTCAGACTCGAACCTATATACAACATTTGGTTTACCTACAATATTGTGTGTAAGACAACAGCGCGCTAAACCGCTCGGCCATGGAGGGAACATACCACTTAACAACGTTTTAAAGAATATCAGGACTGTTATGGACACAATCGATATAGGTTAGCCGTTGTTGTTAATGCATTGTATTATAGTAACGTATTTTGATGGGCGATAACAGTAATCCATAGAATATTTTCAATCAGAAGTCAAAAATATTATGGAAAAGTCGATTTTCAACAGTATGCCATTATTTTAATATAAATGTCTTTGACATATTTTCCTTTTTATATTTCGTGGCTTACTGTCGATCCAATCGATTCTACATGTAGCATGTTGGCATACTGTGAATAGCCTCGACATGCATCCACAGTTTTAGAATTACATTGTAACCTTTTGTATCTATGATTTGTTGACACGAGATCATTTCACTGCTAGCGACACATATTATTTATTTCTATGGAGATGTGGTGGAGGGGTAATAATAGGCCTTTCTAATAAATGCACATGACGCAAGAATATAAACAATATTGGTGTTTATTGCTAACATGTCACTTAAAGAGATCTACGTGTTTCTTTTAAAATAAAATCATGTCATGATAAAATGACATTATTTGTTTTACCTATATCTTATAAAGAAGTTTTTATTAAAAGTACCATTTAGGTGCGTAATTCAGACAATGCCCCTTTAAATTGAAGACATTACTAACCCATTTTGGAGCTGATATATATAACACAGCCCGTTGCTGGACGATGCTTTTATATGGACCAACATTGAGTTTAGGGGGAGGGACCACCATTTCAAAGGACATGCAGGAAGTGTCCCAACAGTTTTGAACATGATTGCAGCCTTTTGAACCCGTAAACAACCTCGTGCTCGGCGTATTGAGCCCAATTCCCGCTTGTCGGTCGACCTAACAGTTGTGTCTCTTTAAACACCCATACCAACAAATTTAAACTAATAATCACGCGGCTCATCGGTATGATTGCGACATTAATCATGAAAGATAAGGCAAGCGTAGAGCTGGAGCAGTGGCGGCGGGAGCATCATCACTGGGGGGAGACGATTTAGGTCGCGGACATATATATTTAATACACGTGTTCTATGGGACACTTTTTTTTGGGGGGGTGGTCGCAGAGAGGGTCACAAAATGTAGGAGGCAGGACGCCCCCACCACTGTTTCCGCCACATATTGAAGCCAAGAACGGATTGCATCACGACAACAACAAATACGTGGTTTCAAACAGCAACCCGTCTACTCGCGTGTCAGGTAGTGCATCCCTTTTTTGCAGCCTGTATCGCTGACCGTGTAGTCATCAAAACGTAATTGTGCTGTCACATGTATGTATCCGTGTGAGGTGGGCGGCCCCTTACCGTCTAATAGAAAAACAATCCATACCTTTCTATACCGGGTCTATACCTGGTCCTCACCGGCCTGGTACCGGGTTCACCGTCCTCATACAGTTCTACCGCTCTCACTGTGTCCTCACTGGATGCATACAACCTCCTCACCGGGTCCTCACCGGCCGGAACGCCTGGGTACCGTCAGGGCTTGGTAACATGGTAGATAAAACCCCGATTCTCTTGACCTTAATAGTTTGTCGTAACTGGTCTAGTTGGCGCTATAACATGGTCGAAGCCAACCAGGGGATATAGACATGATGACAGTTCTCGCTTCACTGCTTGCCTTATGCGGCATGTCGCAACTGTTAAAGGGGGCGCTGTGTACATGAACCAATTTGATTACAGGCACAGATCTGGAGTTTCTTATCCCATAATTATTAATATCCCTGGTACCGTTCGAACAGCCTAGATGACGTCTTCAAACCGCCCTTATAAGCTGAGCGCTCAAGATCGCCGCTTCACTCACATTCCGGACTTCGTCCGAGCAACATCTACGTCTCTGTATTTTTTTAAATTATTCAGGCGGCATGCGCCCGTTCGCAACCCATTGCTGAGACTGTAAGTTGATTTAAGGGGGCTGTGCACCTTCAGGTACAGCCTCCGTAAAACTGCCGTAACTTCTTTATTATTCTTTAAATCTATATAAAAGTATACATTTTCTTGCAGAAAAGGGTTCAATGAATCCAACCATGATCATGAAATTGACCATTTTGGGAGAAAATTATAAAAAACACGTTTTTTGACCCATTTTAGGTTTGGAAAAGATAACTCAAAATATATTTTGTTAAATTTTATCATACTAGTTTAATTATATTCCTCATGCAATTCCCTAGGAATCGGGTTTTTTTTTTAATTTTTACTTTATTATTTTTTGAATTATCGAACAAAAAGTGCCAACAAATATGATTTTTTTACCAAAAAACGTGATTTTCACGATTTTGGAGGTTAAAAAACAGGTTTTTTGGCACTTTTTGGACTGTAATTCAAAAAATAATAAAGTAAATATTTAAAAAAAAAAACGATTCCTGTTCAAAGAGGGCTGATTTTTCTTAATCCTTAGAGGTGTTAATTCATACATGTAATACAATTATGACAATATACAAATCCCAGTTTTTATCATAATTGAGGGCGCATCCATCAACATGTATGTTCTATCGCTCCATTTATAGTTTTTAATTATGACCTCCAGATTCAATCAACGTAAAATAATTGATCATCATATCAATATCGACACTTCTTCTGTTCTTGCTTCAAAATCTGCTCGGAACTTAGGAATTGTGTTTGATAATAATCTATGTATGGATGTTCAAGTTCGACGGATATGCCAATCAGTGTATTATCATATACGGAATGTCAATAGTATAAGGAAAATGTTAACATTTGAAACCGCAGCTACTATTGTCCATGCTCTTATAACTTCTCGTATTGACAATGGCAATTCTCTTCTTTTTGGCATCACTGATCACTTACTTCACAAACTTTTTCCAGGGCTGAACTTAGTACCCACCCGCATGCCCGTGGTGGGTAACTTTTCAAATATACACGCCCGGCTGGCCGGTAAGAATTGTGCTGTTGGTAATTGAACATTGTTTACAGTCGGGCTGGTAACTTTTACATGCTACCAGCCCGGCTGGCTGGTTGGAGAACAAATGAAGGTACACCCTGTATCACACCATGCCAAGAAATCTTGGGTATGAGGCAGCAGCAGTTCAGCGAGTGTGATATATCAGTGACAGGTGCCATGGTTACTGGGAAAGTATATTATATGGTCGGCACCAAGGGTACACGGTCAGTCTGTATCCTAAATCTGAGACTATTATACTGTAAAACCACTTAATTTCGCTAGCAATTTAATTTCGCTAGGAGTTCCAATTCGCTAAATTAAATTGCCACCAGTTATATTAATTATAATGGTTATATAAACTTAGTATATAACATAGAAGATGGTACAAATCAGTGAAATTTAATTGCTGCAAAAGGTTGGCCATATGATAATTCGCTAAATTATGTTTTCTTTGTAAATTTATAATTTGTGTTAACTTGAAAACATATAACTTGTCTAAACACCAAATCAATCAAACATTAGCAACATTGACCGTTAAATGACCTTCTGTAATGGATATGTTGACAGGATATTTACCCCTACAATTGTTGCGTTATTTTGTAGCGAGTTATACTAAAAAGCTACTTGACAAGTAGATTGCACTTGAGTTACCGAGCTTGTATTTGCTGACTGGTCACTGATGCAGTGATTATTTTCACAAATATATTCTGTTTTATGTATCTTATTTCATTGAATAGTTTGATCAATCGTTTGATCACTTTTCGCCCAAAATAAAAGGTTAATATCATAAACATCATATTAACTATAACTCCAACTATACATTCAACTATAAATGTGTTTCCATGCTCACCAGAATATAACTCTCACATCAGCTGAAGAGTGGTTATGATTGGCTGATTTGGCTCAAACAGAATTCGACCCAGAGCAGGCTCAGATATGATCCCACAATACATTGCAAGTCAACAAAACACGTCAAAACACAAAGTTCTTCAACATATTTTTGACCGCTTGATCGTCGCAGCACTGGATGTCAACCTAACACAGCACATAATCCATTTTGTGGGATTCCAATTGCCTTACTTTTCCGGAAAAGGGGTCGGGACTGACAAAAAATAAAAGGTTGTAACAGACAAATCACTACATAACACTTGCTGCTTTCTATTCGGAGCCAATTTTACCAGATTTAGGCTAACGAATCCAATATACTCGTGACACTGTGTTCACACGTCGTATAACAAACAATGAAGTCATTAATAACGGGTATGTCCACCTCCAGCTTGCAGGCAAGGACAAGCATACACATTACCTGATTATCTGACACTTTTTTTAAAACCTTAAAGGTTTTAGTGTTTACACTTTCCACGCAGCAGGCGTCTGTAGCCGACATTTCAAAATGTCACAAAAATGTTTCAAAAATGTCAATATGAGAAATGCATTGAAATAAGTACAAACATGTCTAGTATCGGTTCAGTAATCCTTCAGATAGACCTTGCAAGTTGGGAGAGGTTTTTGAAAAATATGTTTTGAATATAGTAAAACCAATAGCCGCGTGGAAAGTGTTGAATTACACCGATGAATATATCACACTGTTGCTCGTTTACCAAAGCTACTTATTGCCCCCAAATTATTTACGTTGGAATCTAATGCTGATTTTAGGACTAATATCTATTACCACAGTGCAAAAGAAGAGATATTTCCAGTCCATTTGTAGGTTTTTGGGTACTCATTTTGAGTGTACATTAGTCAGCACTGCTCAATTTTGGATGATAAATGAGAGCGATACACCAGCTGTCCAAAATCGGGTGCTTATTTCTTGGAACTTTCAGGGTTACCCTACATAAATGTTGTACTTCAATGATCACAATATCATTAAATTGAAGAAAAATGTCAAGAGGAATCAAATAAATAGTTGTTTATAATATGTTAACATGACTGAGAGGAACATATTTACAAAATATGGTGCAAATCACAACCGCCTCTATTTAGTTCATATTGATTCATTAAATGAAAATATGATATAATAATAAATAATAATAATAATAATGGCATTTATAATGCGCCGTCAATCTAGGTAAAACTATTCCGAGGCGCAAACATATAAAACAAAAATACAAATTAACATGAAAAATACATAAACAAGGATGATGTGCATATACATGTACATATGTATAATACAAAGAAATCAATTATAAACTGAGTCAAATAATCTTGTTTTTAACAAGTTCTTAAAAGAGTCAAGTGAATCACAGCATCTTAAATTATAAGGTAGTGAGTTCCAGAGAGTTGGTGCAGCAACCGAAAATGCGCGATCTCCAAATGAAGAAGTAGTCCGTGGAACAACAAGTAAAAGTTTATCAGTGGACCGGAGAGTACGTTTTGGATGATATGGTACAAGAAGATTAGCAATATATGTTGGTGAAGTGCCATGCAAAGCTTTCCAAGTTAAAAGAAGAAGTTTAAAATGAATTCTTTCGCGAACAGGAAGCCAGTGGAGATCTTTCAATATTGGAGTGATATGATCGAATTTCCTTGTCTTTGTGAGAACGCGAGCAGCTGCATTTTGAGCAAGTATTTTTTGTGTATTTTCCTTTTTGGAATAACGCCCCCCCCCCCCCCCTTCCCATTATGTAAAACAAGCAGTTACAGAGTAATGAGAAGATGATGACAAGTTGGTAGATGGGTGGGTGGTTGATGGGTGTGGGTGGATGGGCCGGGTGGATGGAAGGGTGGGCGGATGGGTTAGTTGGTTGGTGGTGTGGATGGGTGGTGGGGTGGGTGTGGAGGGGTGGATGTGTGGGAGGATGGATGGATGGATGGATGGATGGATGGGTGGGTGGGTGGGTGGGTGGGTGGGTGGGTGGGTGGGTGGGTGGGTTGGTTGGTTGGTTGGTTGGTTGGTTGGTTGGTTGGTTGGTTGGTTGGTTGGTTGGTTGGTTGGTTGGTTGGTTGGTTGGTTGGTTGGTTGGTTGGTTGGTTGGTTGGTTGGTTGGTTGGTTGGTTGGTTGGTTGGTTGGTTGGTTGGTTGGTTGGTTGGTGGGTGGGTGGGGGGTGGGTGGGTGGGTGGGTTGGTGGGTGAGTGTGTGGGGTGGATGGGTGGGTGTGTGGGAGGATGGATGGATGGATGGATGGATGGATGGATCCGCACGTCGTATACGGTTCCGATAGGATCCAATTGCGTCATTAATAGGGAACTCAAACCACAAATCGCGTAATCCGAGAACCGCGCCATCTAGTTTGGATATGAGTTTGTTTTGACTCTATGAAATGTTTTTAACTTTATGTTGCTGAAATTGTTTGCTGTGACCTGTGATGCAAGACGTTGTCTGGGTCAGTGCAGATTTCTCTTGTGTCATTGAAGCAAACAATTGGTTATTGACTGCCATTTGAAGCAATACATTGCAGTAATATTGTATCCAAATTTGGTACATTTTCATGCACAGAATCTTATTTGGTGATCTGTTAGAATTGTATAAGTTTCTTTTTTGGCTCAGTGTATATACAAAGTGTTCCATAAGACTATAGAGTATACTAGTGAGACTAAAGGTGCGTTCATACTCCCGTCGTTGCGTATCGGTCGACGTCGACGGACAAAAGTTGACATTGCTTCAACTCGCGCACCGATGTCTGTCGACATCGACCGATGCGCAACGACGTGAGTATGAACGCACCTTTAGGCGACGAAAAACCCCTGGTCTACGGACCCGACCAAACCCATTACTGTCTAATTTGAGAATTGTGGGGTGTGTGTTTTTTTGGTTTTATCACAATTTTTAAAAATTATAAAAAAACGCCCGCCCAACCCTACCTGAGAGGTCGTTCTCCTACAGAACACTTGTATTCGTTGCCTTACGGAATTTGTCTTACACTGTGCTATTTTAACTTATTGGACACATTATTAAATAACGCGTAGGAATAATATGGATTGAAAATACTTCTTACAGTAATAATATCTGTCCATGTGTAGCGACAGGAAGTGTGTATACTAGTTATTTACCGACAACACCCCGTTTACTTGGAGTGTTGTCATAATCATTTCATGTAGCTAAAACATAATATATAGCAGAACAAGATGCAATCAGGTGCAATGGCTGTTCATCATTAAAGAAAAAGAATTAAAGTTATAAAACAACCACTACCTTTTATATTTTGGTTTTTGTCAATACAAAGAAAGTGTGAAATGTATATACTTTGAATAATGAATAATGAAGTGATTACAAAATTGTGATCATTAATCTCTTTTCAAATAGGACATTACATTACACGTGATAAGTAATCAATAATGGAGGTATGACGGAATATTTTGAGAATTATGTACGAACGAACGAACGAACGAACGAACGAACGAACGAACGAAAGATCGAACGAATGTATAATTGAATGAATGAATGAAAAAATTAAAGAACAAATGAACGAAATAATGAATTTACGAAGAATGAACGAATGAGCAAATGAACGAGCAACGAACCAAAATCGAATGAATGCATGAAAGGATTATTGAATACAGGGATTAAGTCACGAATGCCTTATTCAAACCGTCCATAACTTATACTTTTCGTTCTCATTTACCAGCATGTGTAGAGCATTTCAACATCGTCAGTCAAGTAGAAGTCAACATCAGCTCACCCAATTACCCAAACTTCTATCCAGATAATGCGCACTGTTACTGGTTCTTCAAGTCCACAAACATTTCCGATAACTCGAGCTATGAGATAACATTTCACCAGTTTCTCACATTTAGTAGCAACGATTGGCTAACGATACGAGGCGGGAATGAAACAGTCATATCCGACGCTATCGTTAGCTTTGACAGCTTTATCAGATCGGGGACGAAGATCTATGTAGATGAGAAAGATATATGGATTGAATTCAACTCATCTTCCGTTTTACGACATGTTGGATTTCAGATGTCAATGAAAGTAATTCCAGCAGGACAGGGTAAGTGGGGAACGAATTGCGATATAAATACGCTGGGATGGGGAGATATAAATACGCTGGGATGGAGAGTAAAAGTAACTTATAATGCAGACTTATACGCTGACGAGGGGTTTGCATTTAACATCATAATATGAAAACTGTTATTTTTTTTTAATCTTTTATTGTTTATTACTACATAACTTTCACATTTTACATAGTTTCATCATGTTTTCATTGCATTATCATTACATGTATAACACATTTTCATACTTTTCAGCATGTTTACATTTTCATATGCTTTTCGGCATGTTTACATTCATGTTCGCATAATTTTCAC
This sequence comes from Ophiura sarsii, assembly GCA_035610835.1. Taxonomy (NCBI): domain Eukaryota; kingdom Metazoa; phylum Echinodermata; class Ophiuroidea; order Amphilepidida; family Ophiuridae; genus Ophiura; species Ophiura sarsii. Next base: position 16,893,661 of record CM069450.1, on the reverse strand, counting down.
ATTTCATAGTTTCATCATGTTTACATTTCATATCAAATACATGTATAACACATTCATATGCTTTTCAGCAAGCAGGGTAGAGGGGGGTTACTGTTATCAGTGTTATACCTATGGAAATAGATTTATCTGTTTATTGACATACAGCTATCCCCCTGCCGGTTTTTTTATGAGTATGAATGCGGCACTATCCACCTGGCTATTTTTTTTAGGCGTTTGAAAGCCTATGGGGCCTTTTAAAGTATGAAAAGATGTTGGTTTTAGTCACTAGCGTACTGTGATGGTCTTTTAGAGCGGTGGTGTATGTTAAGGCCCTGTCACACCATAACGTATCGCCTCAACGTATGCCAATGTATGCGAAATATCGAAAAATACGTTGGTGTACGTTGGCGTACGCTGATATAAGTTAGGGGTACGTTGGGGATACGTCGTTTACGTTAAAAGCACGCTGTAATACGCTGTGACAATTTGGACCACGAAAAAATATTGAGCATGCTCAAAATTTCTCGACGTACTCAACGTGTGCTTAATACGTTCTGCATAAGTTCCCGGTAAGTTTGTGGTACGTTAAATATACGTTGACATACGTTAGTTAGGGATACGTTAGTGGTACGTTACTCGTACGTTACTCGTAAGTTGGTATACGTTGATGAACGTAGGCTGGGGAAACGTACAGCCAACGTAGTGATAACGAGTTGATAACGTATATGTGCCGTATGTCAAACGTATGCCTGACGTATTTCCAACGAGTTTCGACGTATTCTTACGTATTCACCTTATGCCGGGCGATCGTGTAAGGCCCTGTCATGTATCCATAGCGTATCCATAGCGTATTGAACGTATACATAGCGTATGACTAACGTATTGATAGCGTATCACTAACTTATAACATACTTATGACAGCGCATCACAGCGTATGCGAGCGTATGACTAACGTATGCTTAACGTATACTTAACGTAGCGTAGCGTATTCGTAGCGTATGATGATGGGTTGATGGGACCCATTTATATACTCAAACCCTCCATAAGTTCCCAAAACGCAGAATGCGCGCTAGCTGTACGGTAGCCCTGTCACACCATGGCGTATCGCCTGAACGTATAACAACGTATGCGAAATATCGAAAAATACGTTGGCGTACGTTGTTCTGCATAAGTTCCCGATAGGTTCGTGGTACGTTAGACATACGTTTACAAACGCTGACATACGTTAGACATACGCTGACATACGTTAGAGGTACGTTAATCGTCTTAAGTTATAGGTTGGACATATAGATTTACCCTTCTAGATATTTTAACAGTTATCATCTAGGCTGCTTTTACTTGAAAACACTTGTCCCGCCGTGTACGAAACTCAATTTCTGCAACGGCATAAGTCACGTGTTCGTTGTACGCCGAGGATACGCTGAGGATACGTCGAGCACGGCAGACATACGCTACGAATACGTTGGTCATACGCTCGCCGATCGCATACGCTGTGATACGCTGTCATAAGTTTGTTATAAGTTAGTGATACGCTATCAATACGTTAGTCAAACGCTATGTATGCGTTTAATACGCTATGGATACGTCCATTCCATCACCGATGTTGACGCAATTCGTTGGAAAGTTGGACGTTCTTGGACGCTCTCGGATTCTGACAATTTTCGAGCTATTTTTTTGAATACGTCGGCATACGTTCAGGCCACGTTCAGGCCATACGCTATGGTGTGACAGGGCCTTTAGGCGGGGTAATGAAGCGGGACAAAGTATCGTGCGTTATCCAATGGGGGAAATAATACCTGTAGTGGTTATGAAATTGACTGGTTGTGACGTAACGAGATAAGGATGTAAGTGAAACGTAGCGGTTATAAATAACGCGGTGAGTTTGGTATTTAAACGGAGCCGAAGGCTTGCAAAGTAAGACCGAATTAAAAAAAATGGAAGGTGCGGAAGTTGTGAATGATGGTGTTACAGAGTATGAATTGACGGAGGATGAAATGGGCGATGTTATGTTTCGAGTTGCAAAGTATATAACTACTTTTGTGATCTATAAGGAACTACCGGTTTTACAAATGCGGTACGGTAAAAAAAATTCTAGAAGGAGGGCGTGCAACTGACTTGGTGTGTGACCCGTGGTACAAGCACCCGGTGTCCGGGAGATACCTTACGCTTTTCGAATTTGTACACGGTGTTCATCGTCGGCTGATTTCAAACCTTGGATTTCGCGCATTGAATGCCCCTGTGGATCATTTAAGCATATTCCGGGTGTTATTCCCATTGTTTAGTAAGAAGCCCTTTGAAACTATAAAAGAGAACTGTACGGCGTTATCGTTTGAAATTAGGATGGATGTGGGGAAAGCCTACGCCGACTTTATCGGAAAACCATACAGGGGACCTTTGCTCGATGACGTTGGAATGGGTCTACGACAAGTCCTGGCGGTCAAGATTTTTTGGGGGGCAAGGGGGGGGGGGGGGGGCAAGGGCGAATCCCCTGAAGCTTCTTGGTTTTAAGCATTTTTAATGCAAAGATCCAGCATTCTGAAGCAGTAATTATGTCATTTCTACTTACTAAAAAGCAATGTTTCCTACATAGATAGGTTACAGGGGTAAAATCGAAAGTTTTGTGTGCATATTCAAATTCTTTTTTAAACAACATCTAAACCAAGAACATGAGTGTATGCTCAAATACAAATTATATTACTTCAAACATTTGTTTTCTCAGTACTACTTATCAGTTACGGGGAAAGCAACACTATTTAGGGTGGGTCGAGACTCATTATAATGTTGAAACCTGTAAGATAAATCTGAGCAAAGCACCCACAAAAAAATCAGTTTTTTTAACTAAAATAGTTCAGAAAAACGTTCCTAAAGCCATTTGTTGATCTTGAATAGTAAAACAAAACTAATTCGCGCGAAGCGGGCACAACTTGGAAATTTAAACACTAAAAACGTCCAGTGTGCCCGAGCAATTTTGCGGTTAAAAGAGTCCACAGAGTAGTACCACATTTCACTACCTGGTTGGTTGCTGTGTACTCAGAAGTGTAGGCCTACCTTCCCACATACAATGAAATCAATATGGTCATGTGTTGTAAGCTCGCCTCCTTATGCGTTATACACGGATTTTGGCTTTCGCGACATGAGTTTAACTTTACATATTATATTTGCTTGTATACCCCCCTGAGGTAGTAACAATTTATATTTTCTGAAGAGAAATTGCATGAGAAAACCGAATATGCCACTGAAAGTATAGTACAACCAAAGACTAAAATGGTAAGATGCACAATGTTCGGAAAAATATCAGAGTTTTTATTTTTTATTTTATGATCCATTTTTTTCTTATACCTACCCCTATCATTATTTACTTTACATATTTGAATTCCTCATAAAATTACCCATCAGATGATATATAATTGTCAAAGGTTACTACGTCGGTAAGGTAATTTTACCGGCTAGTGAATATCTCCAAATTTTATTTTATATATTTTTAGAATTTTCAGAAATATTTGTTAAGGATGTACCCATCCCTGATCTAAACTGCATTTCTGAATTCCTCTAGTTACAAGCTTTCTAAAAATGTATACTTTTGCTATCATAGGTTGAATACTTTTTCTGTTATAGTCATTTTTATAAATCCAGTAAATTGAAGCTGATTATTCATGTTGACTGTGTAGCGCCAATGGGAAGAAAGCTGATGATCATGGTCTTATCCATAATTAATTAGTTGTTACAAATAGTTGACAAGTCTGTTGAATCACATATTTAAAGACTACTAAATATCCTTTAAAATGGGACCAGAATGGTGTTTGTAACATTAGTGAATGACTAGTTGTTGTTAAAAGAACAAAGCATGGGATTATCCCCATTGAGTTGTACAGGCGGCACCCCTTCCGGCACCACCCCTGGTTCCCAAACTTCAAACAGCTGTATCTCCCCTCGGTATTATATATACCAATGCCATTTTGCAGGCAGATAGCTTGTTATTAGGGCTTTAAAATGATACCAAATTTGTTGAGATATCTTTTGTGATTTTAAAAATATTAAAGGAATATGACAGCATGAAACTAAAAAGTGTAACAGCACCACCCTATTGGGTGGCGAGTTCATAACGCGTGACCATATATATTTTCATCTGAACACATTTACAGGATTTGGCAACCATGCAGATGTGCTACGTTGTACTACGTTTCACAAGATTTACTAAATTTGCGGTTTATTGCGTGTTTTTTCTTAAATGTCCACGATTGTAACTTTTAGAACATTTGAATATTGACCTACGGATTGAATGCAAACATCAAGAACGGCCCTTGGTTCAAGTAAAATAATTTTGTCAGTATTTTCAGATTTTAAACGTAGAACATTCTTCCAGATTCTATATTACGACGAAGCTTTAGACACATTTGCACTGGTTCAATATAAACCGTTTTCGTTAAACAGTATGGTCAATATTGGCATTACCTTATGATAAACAAAAGGATAATTTAAAATCAAACCCGTTTAAAAATAAATAACAAGTTTTATCATATTTCGATAAAGTTGAATCTAAAATAAATGTAGAATAGATATTTATGAATTTAATGTTACCATGGTAACCAGATACACCGTAGGTTTCAAAATGACTTTCCCCATCTCTAATTTCATAACATTAAAGTGATTGTTATTTATACAAAGAATATATTTAATAACGGTTCTGAATCGGTTATAATGGGTATGCTTCAACTGCCGCTAATACGAAACTATTCACGTGTAATTACTTCTCTCTCTCTCTTAGCTCCAGTAAACCAACATTTACTGAGAACGCTATATGAATATTGCAATTGGTTTACTCGCATAACCACTTAAAATATTTGCTTTTATTTTCCTTTTTCAATCTTACTATTTTTAAATATTTAAATTCAAACAATTGCATTTGGTTCGAAGAGGGAAAGAAAGAAAATACGAGTACAGGGCAGAGACAAAAATATTCACTTTCTGGAAACCAATTTGTTAAGTACAATATTTTTTGCGAGAATATAGGATTCATGATGAATGGAATTTCAGGACTTGAATATCTTTATAAACAAATTCGGAAATTGTTCCAATTTCGGTCGTAAATGGGTCCGTGTATATAACCGGACAATCGTTTTTCGTTATTTCGTTTTCAACACGATAGGCAAAAAACCCAAATAGGATCATTTTCCGTTTGACTGTCACAGTAGAAAAAACAAACAAGAGAAAAACTAGAATTTTTAACGGTCGTTTTTATTCCTCTATTTTCAACTAAGGAAAACTAAAAAGATCAACCACATTCGTTTTTCTTTCTCTAAATAAAGTGTAAAAATCAATCAGAAGAAAAATAAATAAATACAAATATTCGTTTTTCTTATCTATTTTCATATAAGAACGTTAAAAATTCTAGTTTTTCTCTTGCTTGTTTTTTCTACTCTACCAGTCAAACGGAAAATGATCATATTTGTGTTTTTTGCTTACCGTGTTGAAAACGAAATAACGAAAAACGATTGTCCGGTTATATACACGGACCAACACTGATTAGCAGTATTCCAGTATGCCAAAGGCATAGCAACACATTTTAGTTTATATTACACTATTTGCAAGCCTATTATTGCTTACAATCTTATTCATACATGATAATACTATAATTTTATCGGATATAATTCATTGATTTTCATTTGTTTCCGTTGTCAAAAATCTCTCTCTGGCTTTGACTGCATCATATAAAATGTAAAACAGATATCAATTATCATTTAATATAAATGTGTAGCTATGATTCCGACATATAATCATGACGTATGTAACAGGCACTTTCGTTATGGAAACAATTTGGACCGTACGGTGGAAATGTTCTACTTCAGTCGGAACAAGGCTTCTATCCGTCCCGCTTTGTACAACTGTTTCTGTAGATGGCGCTCCTATTACAAAGAGGCACACCCCATTATAGGATAATCGCGATTCAACCTGAAGATAAAGACTGTTATCACTGAACTTTCAATGATTTATATCAAGTTAAATCAACTTCCTTTTATCATGGTTTCTAGTGTTTATCCATTCCATTCAGACTTTACATACTTCAGAATTCGCCATTTTACACTTTTGAATTTTGATTTTTGGAACCACAAACATTCATTTGATTCATTTTTTTTTTTTTTTTCAAAATTGCATTTGATTGAAAGTTTTCCATCTTTGATACTGATATACATGTACATTCATTTCCATCTAGATCCAAATTCATTTTATCAGTGCTTTCATTCCAAAATTTGTCTCATTGTTTGTCAAGGTATTCCATGGTTGATTTCAAAAACGAACTCAAAAAGAAGTTCATGTTTGATTTTATAGTATTGATTTTGAAGTGATGGAAGTATGTTTGATTCAATTTCCAAAAGTGTCAATTACATGTAGGATTAAGTATTGTAATAAATGAGTTATTTAATTACCATTGTCTTGATAATTAATATTGTGCTGACTTAAATTTATAGGCATTGCACAGGATTGAGTTACAAGAAACTTAAAGGGGCACTAAGAGATGTGTTGGAGGATGCGCCCTCAATTATGATAACAACTGGGATTAGTATATTTTTATAATTGTATTACATGTATGAACTTACACCTATAAGGATTAAGAAAAATCAGCCCTCTATGTACAAGAAAACGTCGATTAAAAAATGCTCGTCCCACGGGACGAGCATTTTACGTCCGACAGTATCCCCCTGCAGTACGCGTGATACATAACGCGAACCATATTTGCATAGAGGGCGTTTTTCAATAAATAGCGATGATATTGTTTTAATCAAGTTTTGCTGTGTTTTTGCTAGTAGAAACAACAGTAATGGCCATTTTTAATGTTCATCTTGAATTCTGAAGTAAATTTTTAAACATTTAAAATTTTCAACACCACTTAATGTGCCTTTAAGACTGTCTTTCTCTAGTATTATGTAGAGTTGTTTTACCTGTTGCATTTCAGTCATTCTAAAAATGTATCTGTTATTGAGCCTATGTCATGCATCAATTGTTTTCAAATGTATTGATTACAGTGTAAGCAATTATTTTGTCTTTCTAAAAAGAGAAAGAGAGCTTTGTTAAGAAAAGTTCAAGTTCGATCTGATGATTTTCATGCCAGATCTGAAGGTATTTTGAAAACATTTGGCCATGTTTGATAGTTTGTTTTTGAATTTCTATTCAGTTCAAAGTTTCCACAAACACTTTTGTTTATGATTATTTAAATTGGATTTTGTAGATTCCAGGAAATGAGAATCTTGTTAGTAGTCTGGGATCCACTCACTTGAAAAGGCTCTAGAAATAGTTGAACCTTGCATGAAATACACCACAGAATTTGACCAGTGTTTCTAGACTGACATTTTGTGCTGATTCCAAATCTGGTGAGTGTAAAATCCAAACCTGTGAGGAAAGTTGTCAATTTAAAGGTATACTACCCGAATTATGTTTTTTAATGAAATTCACATATAAAGCATTTTCTAGGAATTCAAAATCCTTATATCGAAAATAATATGTAAGGATTTCAAAATTTCAAAAACCTTACATCGAAAAAAGAGTAAGGATGTTTACATTAAAAAATATAATGTAAGGATGTAAGAATTTTAAATACCTAACATCGAAAAAAAGTAAGGATGTAAGGATTTCAAAAACCTTACATCGAAAATATAATGTAAGAATGTAAGGATTTCAAAAAGCTTACATCGAGAAGAAAAAAAAGACCTCTGCTCCTGTGAAGATGGGCAAATAGGTCGCGGACGAAACTCTACATTTTACTGTAATAAAAATTGTGACATTAAGGAGTCTTGACATGGCCGTCACACAATTATATTTTCCTCGTGGAAAATATCTACATTAATCTTTTCATACATCTATATAATTATAGGCATCTCTATTTCATTATTCGGAATCCTTCAAAGATCGCGCGGTAAAATTAGATTGGCGGTGTTCTTTGATGTTTCCCTTATTTGGGCTTAAAAGTCTGATAGCAGAAAAAACCTTAAATTTAGTCAAACGTTACATTTAATTTAATTATATTTAAAGATAGATGTTCCGATTGCTGGCCCGATTTTCAACATGATGTTTTCTATTAAAGGAACACTAAGAGATGTGTTGGAGGCAGCGCCCTCAATTATGATAAAATCTGAGATTAGTTTATTTTTATAATTGTATTACATGTATGAACTTACACCTATAAGGATTAAGAAAAATCAGCTCTCTTTGTACAAGAAAACGTCTATTCAAAAATGCTCGTCCCGCGGGACGAGCATTTTACGTCCGACAGTATCCCCCTGCAGTACGCGTGATACATAACGCGAACCATATTTGCATAGAGGGCGTTTTTCAATAAATAGCGATGATATTGTTTTAATCAAGTTTTGCTGTGTTTTTGTTAGTAGAAACAACAATAATGGCAATTTTTAATGTTCATCTTGAATTCTGAAGTGAATTTTTAAACATTTAAAATTTTCAACACCACTTAATGTCCCTTTAATCATGAAAGGTCATCCTTAAAATTGTCGCATTCCAAATGGTACAGTGTAAAACCCGAGAAAAGTGCTTCCCGTTACCCCTATCGTGTTGGAGCATGCGATTGGTATAGACATGTGGGGTATTGTCTCCTCGATTAGAATATCGCTGTTGGTAAATTAAAATCGTGTGCTAATTAGCTTTAATTAACCAAAATAAAGAACCAATACCTAAATTTAATGCAGTATACTATTTTAGCAACACTACTCTATTGAATTTACGGCGAACTCACTAATGTGTGTCTTTGTGCTGCTATTGAATGGTGTTGCCACCTCCAGTTCAAATCCCATTGATCATGAATATTTTTAAGGAAACAAACGCGAGTTCCTTTTAGGAATATCTACTGGTATTGTTCTCAGGTATGCAGCTATCGCTCGTAAATCCGACGTCATTCGTCTTAGCATGTACAATTACACAGAGGGACTGGATTCTCTGAATCGTCAGATAGCTACGGACGAGTTCGGGACTGACAAGGTTATTTTATTGAATAATTTTAGAAGCATAATCAAAGCTAGCTACTTGGCAATAAGGTTGTCGATTTAAAATTATTATGAGTTAACAGTTTCATGTTTGGAAAAGGGACGAGATGTCTATCTTTTATTGCTTTATATTGAAACAAGTGATCGCAACCAATATCGAGGTCCGTATTTAATTATGTTATAACTACATGATTAATTTCATAAAATCCTAAATAAAAATCAAATAATTAAATATTTGGCATTCTTATTTTTGGACGCGGGCGGGAAACAGTACGCCTAAACACAGAAGAGTCAATTTTAATTGGCATAGAACACCTCGAGTCGTTATAAAAATTATTGATCTTAACTTCGGGATTATTTAATTTGAAATAGGCTAATTTGTGCTTTTATAAGAGATACGACGTCGTTTTGGTATATACACGTCTAGACACCTTTCCTTTCATTATTATCTATTGTGTTTCTATTGTTGCATCAACCCGTTATTTTGTAGGAAGAGGTCACCAATCTGGTCACGGCGTATGAACAGGCCGTTATCTAGCCAAGAGCCCATTATTAAACAATTGTTTTTAATAACGTCCTCTCCGTCAGATAACGTCTTCTGTCCGCTAGTGACCTCTTCCAAGAATAATGAGCGGATGAGCAACAAAAACACAATAGTAACAATGAAAAGAGTAGTGAGCATGATCAATAGTGTTTCAATATTATAAATCATGGATTAACACTTAAACGCAAGATCAAATAATCAATTAGGCTTAGCTGACGCAAGATAAAATCACTGAAAACAACAACAGCCAAGTAGCTTACCTAAATCAATAATACAGATATCACCTGTTCTGTCATGAGCTATTTATTTATACTAACATCAAATAATACTTCCCTTATTTTTGAATATATAAATCACGGGATAAATCATAATTGTTCAAGACATGATCAATACATTTTTGCCGTCTCCATCCTTAAAGATCTTCATCACTATTCAAACATGAACCATCTTTCCATTTATATCAAATCTACCTTGAAAAATGAAATAAATAAATCACAGCAAGTTGAAATCTTTTCCAAGCTGCAAATCGAAGTTTCCTTATTTATTTATTTATTTATTAGTATATTTATTTGTCACTTTATCTATTTATCAATAAAATAAATAAATAAATACACAAATAAATAAACTAAATAAAAGAGAATAAATAAATAAATAAATAAAGTCAATGAGGAAATAAATGAATTATTATTAAATAAGCAAGTAAGATATATACGAAAAACGTGCAAACAAACACAACAACATGTTACTCATTCTCATATTGATATAATTTATAAATGAGGCAATCATTTATGCAATTTTCAATATTTTCCTATTTACTTAGGAATAGTCACAATAGATATATTCAACATTTTAACACACAAAATTTGTGATTTGCCTAAAAATTGTATAATTTACATATACAATTAATATTATAATGAGTAGCATGTGTTTGTATACAGAGCACGTTTTGCATATAAACTCGTCATGTATATAAACTAAGTCTTAATCAAGATTTTTCACAACATTATTGATTTAATTTATGATTGTTTTTTCTATACTTTTGTCATGTTATTGGATTCTATTTATTTTAAATACACGTTGCAATTTTGTAAAATCCAACCAGATGTTGACGGCATTGATGTGTGTGATGGTTGCAAAGTTGGTGTTGGTAAGCCTACTCTCGATGGTGCTACCAATGGTGTTTGTGGTGGTGCTGGTATCAACGGTGCTGCTGATAGTGTCGGAGGTGGTGCTGGTATCAACGGTGATGCCGATGGCGTCTGAAGTGGTGCCGGTATCGACGACGGTGCTGCCGATGGCGTTTGAGGTAGTGCCGGTATCGTCGACGGTGCTGCCGCTGCCGATGAAGCAGTCGTGACACTCATCTTGAGTTTCTTTGTTGGTGGGGACATGTTTCCTTTGCCTTAACAAAAGTGAGACATTTAAGCCCGTTTATTATTATATACATTTCTAACCACCTTTTCTTTCATAATTATCTATTGCCTTTCTATTGTTGCATCAGCCCTTTATTTTGTAGGAAGAGGTCGCCATTCTGGTCACGGCGTATGAACAGCCCGTTATCTAGCCAAGAGACCATTATTAGACAAAGGTTTTTGATAATGTCCTCTAGCTCACATAACGTCGTCTGTCCTATAGTAACCTCTTCCAAACATATTGAGCAGATGAACAACAAAAAAGACAATAGAAACAATGAAAAGAAAAGTGGATTACCTACGAAAAGTAGCATCACCTATCGGATTAACACTTCCGAGTAAACATCACATCAACCGATTTAAGTAGGCCTAGCAAAAGTAACACGATCAATAGTTTTTCAATTGTGGATGAATTCCTGATCGTGAAGTAGGCTTAATCTTCAATGATTGTGTTATAATGCACACCTGAAGGCACAATCAAATATTAGTATTTTAATACGGAAAGGATAGTGTTAACCCTTTTAATATGAAATTTATCAAGCGCTGTAATGTGATATTTAATAAATGAAAATACATTTTTGGAAATGAAATGAGTCAGATAATCCATTTTGGTACTAAAATGCTGATTTTTACATTTTTAAATCATTTCAAAACTAAACATTTGCATGTAAAAATAAACCAGAAGAGAAGTGTCTTAGGGACGCACCATTCGATACTCAGGGGAGGGGGGGGGGGGGCGAGGGGGGGGGGGGGGATGGAAATTTAAAAAAAGAACTTTGCCTACTATCCAGGAGAAAAAACAACTTTTCCCACCAACCAGGAAGAAAAGAAAGATGACCCACTGCTGATTTTTTTTTAAAAAGATGACTCGCCCAACTCAATGGTAAGAAAAACAATAAACCTAAAAAAAATGAAAATTGCAGCCTTTGCCCCCAAAAATGCCAAAATTGTGATTTTTTTTTAAACCTCCAAAATCACATTTCTTGGGTCAAAATCTTTTTTTAAAATAAGCACTTTTTAATGTAACAACTAAAAAATGTTCCAGAGAACATGTCTTACGATGAATTTGATACAATTTCAGCATATTTTGTTTGACCCAATATTTTGTTTGACCCAAAATTTTGTTTGACCCATATTTTGTTTGACCCAAAAAGGCCTAAATGTAATTTTGGAGGTTAAAAAAAAAATCACATTTTAGTGTCTCAATAGTATGATCAAGCAATTTTGGGCATTTTTTATTCAAAAATAATTTTGTTAGCTTGCCCCAAATGAATTTGGTCAAAACAAATATTTTTGGTGATTTCCTCAACAAAAGCAACATTTTTGGTCAAAATTGATGCCAACAATTGATTCTCTGACCCAAATTCTTTCCAAAAATGGATACTTTTATATGCATTTGATTAATAGTTACAAAATTAAAAGCACTCGATAAATTCAACAAATCCCATTAAAAATGTCCTTGAGCAGATGATAAAAAAGGCCAAAAGGTGAGAAAAAAGGGGGACAAAAAATCACATGTTGGCAATTTTTGGTCAAATTGGCACTATATTAGTGTCTTAATAGTATAATCAAGCAATTTTGGGCATTGCTCAAAAATAATGTTGTTAGTGACGGTTAGCTTGTCCCATATAAATTTGGTCACAAAAGTGTATTTTTGTGATTTTCTCAACCCCAAAAAACAAAATGCAAAAAGTCTGAAAATGTAATGTATGTAAATTAGTTTAAATGGTCGATGATTTGGTGTTGAAAAGGGGGTACAGGGCATGAGCTGACTGCGTCGGGGAGGGAGGCAAGTGTGTGGGGGTTTGTGGAAGTGGAAAAGGGCATGACTGTTGGCATTTTCTTTTTCGTGTTAATCTGTACGCAGCTGAACTTGATTCTGAAATTATTCGCATTGAAATTTCATATAGAGGGCCTTACAAATCATCATGTATTACCTGCCATGGTATAACATAATAATGTAATAGTATGATACAAAATCATAGATCAACTCACGTTCTGTAGTTTCTTGTCAACAATCGCATGTAGGCCTATATATATAAAGGCATTTTCCAAGTATATCCAAACATACAACGTGCGTATAATTCCTTGTTATCGGTGATGTTTTTTACACAAATCTTACAGTATTTAAAACTGTCATTGACATGCAATAGGCTTCTTGACTTGAGCATCAGCATTGCTTTGGTAATACACTCTATTCGAGATTGTAAATAGGGCTCAAAATTGGTACCACCTGTTACATCTAACTGACTCCAAAATACAATTTTCGGATCAATACGACTAAAGATTATGCTAAATTCGTTTATATCAATTTTTAAATCAGTTAAATCCATGTGTGTACCACCTATAGTATTTCATGGTTTGCTAACTTCAAGGAGGTTGTATATTACGTCATGGGTACTAATCACAAGACCAACCTTATATATAGTCTCTTGCAAAGTTTAGCGATGTCAAAATTAGTATAACAGACACCTTCATGTTATTACTAGATCAATTGTACAATTTTGATTATATAACTTACAAATTATCATCTTTATTTATTTGTACCGTTAACCATGGTTACGGTGTATCAACATGTATGAAAGATAAAACACTCATAGTAGACCATCAGCAATAATAATTGGCGCCGACGCGCCACTTTTGCAGGCTCGGGCCTGCGGCCTCGCCTGCAAAAGAGGCTTGCCGGGCGCCCATTATTATTGCTGATGGTCTACTACTCGTCCTTTATCTAATACACAAATATTGAATGCCTGAGCGTGTAATAGTAAAAACTATATCACAAGGCCAAATTTGGATTTTTCTATTGCACGAGGCGAACCGAGTGTAATGGAATAATCCAAATTGGACCGAGTGATATAGTTTTACTATTGCACAAACAAAAGGCATTCAATATTTGTTTTATATCATGATATCACATCATTCTTGTCCAGCCATAATGATAGTAAAAACTATCACATGGTTGAAATTAGGCCTATCATGATATAATAGGCCCTATCATAATTCATTGCTAAGAATTGCTGTGGTTTTAATGGGCGTCAGAAGCAATATCAATTTAACATACATCTCGTTTTTCAGTTTTCGAAAAATAAACTATCGGTAAGCCCTTTCCATCATCTATATTAAATACACTTGATCACATGTCATCATGTAATTGGTGACATAGGATCATCTACTCTGAAGCAGAATGATACCTTTTTTGTATTGTGAAGGGGCAGAAAATACATGAATGTCCCTAGTTGTCAATGTTTGTAGATGACGTTTTTCATCAAGCAATATATAGTTGTCACACGAGCAGAGCATTGCAGTACGCATACAGGGTGTATTTCAAAATGGATTATGTTTCATGACGGAGATATACTTGTCAAAACCACTTGACCATGACCAATTCACCTTCAGTGCAAAGCAGAATTAATATTAATAATATTATGAAAATCTGAGATTAATGTAATGAGACCACTAGCATAATGTGCGTAAGACATGTCATTTACTAGTCTGAACAATGGGATTTACACATACAAACCAGAAAATGACAGGGTTTACGAGGGGGTATCAAAAAGTTTTAGAAAACACCCAGAAGTGAAAGAGCCAGAAACTTTATTTTGATATGTGATCCTTCAGAAATCTTTACTAAGTCCCTGTGCAAAGTTACACATTTTTCCTACTATTTATTACCTGTCCACAGACCGCCATTGTAGAGATCCTCAGATTGACCGCCATTGATAGATTCTCAGATTGCCTCAGATTGTGTTATTCCCAAAACAGCAATAAATAGTTTCAAGTTTTGACAGAAAGGGGTCAAAGGTCATTACAAACAAGCTTGGTGACAATAAACTTATGAGTAATATGGGGTGTACACATATTGACCTCTAATGACCCCTACATGACCTTTGACCCTTTCTGTCAACAATTTAAACTATTTATTGCAGTTTTGGGAATAACACAATCTGAGGCAATCTGAGAATCTATCAATGGCGGTCAATCTGAGGATCTCTACAATGGCGGTCTGTGGACAGGTAATGAATAGTAGGAAAATGTGTAACTTTGCGGGGGGACTTAGTAAAGATGTCTGAAGGATCACATAACAAAATTAAGTTTCTGGCTCCTTCACTTCTGGGTGTTTTCTAAAACTTTTGATACCCCCTCGTATATTACAATACTTTGCATTCATAAACATTGTAAATCATCTATCATTAACAATAGCAAAGATTAGTTTGCCTATTCCTCATAATTCTGACATAAAATCATTAATACCTATGTGGTAGGAAAGCACCAATGCGTTTAGACCAATCGTAGTCAGAGAATGGTATTTAAACCCATCATAGGCACACAGAAAGAAAAAAGTGAGTCATCATCGAAAAATGAGTCATTTTGTCCGTGTAGTGACGCATTTTACGATAATGACTCACTTATTTTTTTATGTGCAGGTGAAATTGGACTTGCAAGTCAACTTCAATTTCTGCCTATAAGCATGATAAGAATCGTGTGAATTGCCATCTGGCCTACTACAAAATGGATTTACTTTTGTGTTTGATTTGATTTTTTGAACTTTGTGAGTGCTGTAATTATTAAATAACTAATCAAATGCATATAGAAGTAGGCTATATATTTTTGTAAAGGAAATGGATCAGAGAATCCAAATTTGGCGTCAAATTTGACCAAAAATTTGGATTTGTTGAGAAAATCACAAAATTCACTTTTTTGACTCAAATTGTTTTGGGACAAGCTAACAAAATTATTTTTGAGTAAAAGATGCCCAAAGTTGGTTGATTCTAATGTTATGTCACTAATCTAGGGACGATTTTCTCATTTTTTCACATAAACTTGTATTTTTGATACACCCTGTACAAATGAACGCCAACAACAAGCATCAGAACAACTAATTTCGATAATACATACCTTGCAGCACTCTGCTTACGTTGCACTTTTGGTTGCTGCTGGTTGTTTTGTAGTCGTCTACAGAGTTGCTTCGATGCCCACTGAATTCTTTGATAATCTTCGACGACACTCCGGCTTGATGCATTCGAGTAATACCTGTTCGTCGAAGAGTGTGGCCACTGACAAACCCTTCTACCCCGGCCTTTGCGCCAAGCACTTTCATTATACTTGCCAGGGACTTCTCGCCAACCGGTCGGTTGCTGTACCATATTAAGGAAGACGATACTATCTTTGTGAGTGGGTACAGAAACAATGGTGTTCCCGGACATTTCAGATATTCTGGCCTGTAGTGAAACAAAAGAAACAAGTAATTTTCAGTTCTTACGCGTGTGACTTCGTAATAAAAGATGACGATACTAGCATGATATAATATTACATTATGTTTTGAATGCGTCGTAATATCTTTATTGCACCGGTTTACCATTAATCCCTTCAAGACGCTCACTCGTGCATTCAAGTATAACTCTTAATCAGACGAGCTTTTGTACTCCGCAACACGCTCCCTTGCACTCAGTTATATTTAATTCGTTAGTGTTTGTAACTAGTTCATGGATAGTTAACTTTAAGCTGGGTCTGAGGTGATATCGATGTGAGTGCGTTATGGGAGACTAAGCGCCAGACCAACTTTATTTGATAATCTCTTGCAATATTTATAGCGATGTCAACATTATAACAAACGATTGAATACAAGATCCATTGCCCAATTTGTATTAGGCAAATTACGAATTATGATTTATCATCTTTATTTGTACAGATTCGACCGATAAACACGGTTTATCGGTCGAAAACAATGTGCATAGTCGTTTGGATCTTCGTAACTTTCTTTACACAGTTGATGGTTCTATCGATGGAGGTAATTATCTCTCTTTCTCTGAGCCAATTGTATATGTTTATTATGTAAGCGTGTTTTAACTGTTTGTAGTATAATGATATGGAACCCGATATAAGGCCAAATAAATGTAGTGGTTTCTCGTCCCCTCAAATGTTCTTTTTCAGGAATTGCTCAATGTCCCCCCCCCCCCCCCCCCCCCCCCCAACGACATTCAAGTTACACAACCAATCTCGCAAAACCCTGCTGGTAATGTAGTAATGGCGCATTTTGATTTTAAAATAATGCCTCAACCTCTTTATTTTTTCTCCAAAAGTAACGACGAGTAACAAGTTTTTATTTTAAAAACAACAAAACATTGAATAAAGAACTTACCACTTAGATATACTTCTTGTACAGATTGACTATACACCGATCAGGATTATCGTTGTTTGCATATGCCATGACATCCTTTGGCCGTACATGTCTATGTTTGAGCCCTCCTTGGTTGGTCTTACTGGACACCATCTGCTGATATCTTAGCACTCTTGTTCCATCTATATCAGTATCCAGGCTAACCTGTCCAAAGGTCATTGAACGCAGTTCTGACCGTCCTCGCACGACGAAATGTAACCCGCACAGATATACCATGGTCTCCATAAGGCATCTGGCATTCTCACCACCAAGATGTTTGTTTTTCCAAAGCTCTTCCTCTTGGTTAATACTAACAGGTTTAGCCTGTCTAACTGGCTGGTTGACCCCAGTTGGTGATTTCCGTTTCATTTCTGAATCCAACGTATTTTGCAGCTCTTTGAAAGCAACATCCTGGATAAGCTTGTGGTAAATCCCGTTCATCTCCAAATGTTTCTATAAAAAAATTAAAAATGTTTATGAATAATCTCAAAATTAAATAAATAAATACATAAATTATCGAAAATGTTATTTATTCTATGACTCATTTACATTTTAAACTATGGTAAACATTAGTGCTAACAATGGTAGTGGAATTAAGGGAAAAGTTTGAGTGTAACATTTATCTGCCATCCGGTGCTTATTGAATGGGGATAAGTAACGCCTTAGCGGGCCAATAAATAATATAAATAAATACATAATATTATAAACTAGATATCGCTAATGTTATGTAATACTATCTGAGGCATGTTTATGGTGGTTTTTTTTTTTAAATATTCGTAATATAAAAATGACTAACCTGCAAGCTTGTTACCAACTCGTAGGTGGTTTTACTGGGATATTCCGTCCCATCCTGCTTCTTAATCTCACACAAGAATCTGCTGATGCTATAATTTAGCTCATCTTTCGTCATGAACAAGAGCCCTACGCCAATGATGCTCTGATCCGGGTTTTTAGAGGATTCCTTGTTCCTCCATATGCGCCATTCCTCAAATAGGTTTGCCGCCCACTTGGATTTCGAGTGCGTGGCTGGTGGAAATGCCCTCTGACGTGTAGCTACTAACTCCTCATCCGTTTTCATAGCGAATCGTTTAGATGGAGGCTCCGGATCGGATTCCTGACTTGCCTTGTGCATTTCCTCGTCATCGAACATTTCTATGTCTGGAACTGGGTCAATGGACTGGCTTGCCTTCAGCAATTCCTCATCTCCAAACATGTCATCTTCCCAATCAAAGCGCGGTATCGGACCGAAGGCGTCCATATTTGCGAATGGAATAAAACTTTGACTCTGAATGCCCTTTTTATAACTCAACCATGAAAGCAATGAGTAATGAAAATCGAATATTCGAAAATAATCTACTTGCTTAAGCCAGAAGACAAATCATTTTATTGAACCAATTCTAATGTTTATATAATGCCATCTGCTGATATTAGTTTGTGTTCATCAGAATTGATAGTCAAACCATTGTAGATATTTAAAACGTTCACTCGTGCATTCAAGTATAACTCTTAATCAGACGAACTTTTTTATCCCGCAACACGCTCCCTTGCACTCAGTTATATTGAATTCGTTATATCATTGCTTGTAACTAGTTCATGGATAGTTAACTTTAAGATGGGTCTGAAGGTGATATTGATTGTATGTGAGTGCGTCATGGGGGAAAGAGCACCAAACCAACTTTGTTTGGTAGTCTCTTGCAATATTTAGCGTCGCAACATTATTACAAACGATTCCAAGATCCATTGCCCAATTTGTATTTTAGGTAAATTGCGAATTATGATTTTTTTATCATCTTTATTTGTACAGATACGGTGTTTCAACGTGTATGAAAGATAAACCCCTCATAGCAGACCATCATCAATAATAATGGTCGCCGGCGCGCCCCTTTTGCAGGCTCGGCCTGCGGCCTCGCCTGCAAAAGAGGCTAGCCGGGCGCCCATTATTATTGCTGATGGTCTGCTATTCGTCCTTTATCTAATACCTAATACATAATTTGTTTCCCGTAAAGCCACAGTTTTAGCAATCTCGTTAGGGGAGACGTCAAAACTCGACCGCCCGTTGACCGCCGGTTACGTACGGTTCCGCCCGGTTCTTTCAGGTCAAATGTTTTACTGGTATATGAATATTCACGCATGCAACACTGAACAACTGCCGTTGACTTAATGCTGTAACCGGACCAATTTACACTATCAATCTGTTACTTTGCGGTCATAATAGCTCTCTCTCTATAATCGTTCTATAAAAATAACCATTCATAGACTTTCGGTATTGATTTTAAAAAGTTAATTGAGCTATAAACAGATTGAAAAAGCCAACCCCAGCGAAAATCAATAGCTGCATTGTACTGGTTGTCAACAGGAGACTTTTATTGCTCACACGTGTGACCAGGCACTTTCAACCGGTCGTGTTCACCAGAGTGTAACTATTTGACCTCATTATGTGTGTATATTATAACAGACGACACGTTTTGTGAGAACCGGGCGGAACCGGCAGTAACCGGCGGTCAACGGGCGGTCGAGTTTTGACGTGATCCCTTAGCGGCATTTAATTTGCTTGTGGTTTTAATTTCGTGTTGTTATCTCAGTTGAGGATCCTGAGGAAAACCCATGTAAAATGCTGTGAAATATATGCCAAGATCTACAATCAAGGAAAAAAAGGTTGGCACACTGTGTCCCAATTAAGGAAAAAAAGTGCCCCTCTCCCCCGAGGCAATGTTGATCCGAACCACATGTCATCAGAAGCTTTGGCAGCTCTCTCAACATTGATAAATGGGGGTGGGGAAGGATGAGAGAGAGTGGGAGACCTCTGCGTGCTGTTAAAGAGTGCTATGTCCCAAGTCGGTTCTCTATTGTGAGCACAGTGATAGTTGTATTAAATTGTATCAAGTGTGCCAACTATTATTTTCCTTGATTGTCTGAGCGAAATTCTAAATTCACCATCTGATATCAGTATTTTGCCTATAACTTCCAAACGGAATGTCGGATTGTGATCAAATTTCGCCAAATTATTCACAGGAGTAGTGTTAATATTTCCTGAAATTGACGCGTATGAGTCAAGTCATTTAAGGATTGGTCACTCAGTACTATGGTTGCATATACGTAAAAACATGTTATTTGTTTACAATTTATCCTAATGGATTTAAAACAAAATGTTGAAGCACAATTATATTTGGTGTATTCAATAATTTATTTATAATCAACATTTGACAAACGGCATAATAAGTTCACACAACAGTGTATTAAGGACTGCTCATTAAATACTAAGCCCTATGTATGATAACTGTGTGGGGCTATAGGTCTATAATAATAGGCAATTAGTATGGGTCGTGTAAATATTACTTTCTTCAGAAGATAGCAATTAAGGAGACAATGACATGTTATGTTTTCGTGGCATTACAAAATGCCATTATGGGAAATAAATAAAGTCACATACAAAATAATGCAACATGAAGAAGAAGCCCTATCTACAGTTAAGCACACAATTATTCATACCCCTTGACAAATATGAGTTTGTTGCGTTTTTCTCATATCTATACCAGCTGGAGTGGTGGAACTTTTGCTTTACACTAAAGACAATTAGTTTGCAAGTACAAATCAATATATCTGGGCTCAAATGTTTTTGCATAACAATAGAATTGAACAAGAATTGTGTTTTTATGCCTGTCCAAAATCATTCATACCCCATACCAAGTCTCAGGATTGAGGCCACTTTTTGTGATAATACACATATTTTTGACATTCCAAACATTCTTTATATTGTGTGATAGGCTTTTATATTGTTATGTAATTATTCCATGATGTATGCATACAATGTGGATGCATTACAAATGTGTCCTATTGAATGTACAATGAGGGATATTATAGGACAACACTCTAGCACTTTGACAGCATGGCGAAGAAGATCAAAACACTTTTTTGTGCATATTGTGAATGCTCACAAAGAGGAGAAAGGCTACAGAGCTATTTCGAAACCATTCCAAGTGCAACAATCCACCATACAAAGCATAATTAGGAAGAATAAGACGTTCAACTCACTAAAAAACATTGAAGGATGCAGTCGGAAGCCAGCGGTGTCCCCTTGTTTGGCAAGAAAAGTATTGCGAAAGGCCAACAACAATCCACAGATCACCATCAATGCTCTCCTGAACAACCTGGGCAAGTATTGGACCAAGATATCATGGCAGACACTCCAGCATATATTGCACATGATAGGTCTCCGTGGAGGCCGACCAAGAAAGACTCTACTCCTTAAAAGAGACCCAAAGAAACTTTTCTTGCATCTTAGACAACCCCAACACTGAAGACCAAAAACTTGTATCTTTGTCCAGAAGTGCTCTTGCAAATGCTAGATGAGTTTCTTTTTGTCTCTTTTCAGGAGTAGAGTCTTTCTTGGTCGGAGTCCATGGAGAACTTTTGTTTACTATGTCTGCCGGAGTGTCTGCCTTAATATCTTGGTCCAAGACTCACCAAGGTTGTTCAGGAGAGCATTGACGGTGATATGTGGATTGTTGTTGGCCTTTCACCATACTTTTCTTGTCAAACAAGGGGACACTGTTGGCTTCCGACCGTGTTCTTCAAGGTTTTAACTGATTTTAACTGATTTTAACTTGTCCTTCCTAATTGTTCTTCCTAATTATGCTTTATATGGTAGAATTTGGCACTTGAAATTGCTTCGAAATAGCTTTGTAGCCTTTCCCCTCTTTGTGAGCATTCACAATGCACAAAAAAAGGTCCGCACTGAGTTATTTGATCTCCTTCGCCATGCTGTCAAAGAGCTAGAGTGTTGTCCTATAATATCCCTCACGGTACATTCAATAGGACACATTTGTAATGCATCCACATTGTTTGCATACATCATGGAATAATTGCATAACAATATAAAAGCCTATCACACAATATAAAGAATGTTTGGAATGTCAAAAACATGTGTATTATCACAAAAAGTGGCCTCAATCCTGAGACTTGGCATGGGGTATGAATAATTTTGGACAGGCATAAAAACACAATTCTTGTTCAATTCTATTGTTATGCAAAAACATTTGAGCCCAGATATATTGATTTGTACTTGCAAACTAATTGTCTTTAGTGTAAAGCGAAAGTTCCACCACTCCAGCTGGTATAGATATGAGAAAAATGCAAAATAAACTCATATTTTTCAAGGGGTATGAATAATTGTGGGCTTAACTGTATATAAGATAGAAGAACGAAAAATCATTTTGAAATGACTGTTCACACGCATTTTACTACATGTGTATAAGGATTAGAAAAGTCATGTTTTTATTTTTTAAGTTTTTTATTCGGTTAACATTATTATTAAGATATAAGTACGTCCAGAATTCAATGCATTTTATAAAAACATCAGTATAACAAATTAACAAACTAATCCCTGTTAGTCACATATGAAAAAGAATTGATTCATTTACATAAATTCTTGGAAAACTGTGAACATCGTGTGCATCCTTTTGGTACCATAATAATGTAGGCTTATAATTATGTAAGATACCGTGACCATGATTTAAGAAACAGCGTAAAATGTGGGTCTAAATTATCAATCAATTAAATTAAAAAATCAATCAATCAACCATTAAAAGCAAATTAAACAAAATAAAATACCTTCCCGAGATTCGAACCCGGGCCACCAGAACTCAAAGCCCAATAGCAAGGTATGCAGTGATTCCTATTTTCTTTAAAACGGTCTATAAGACGGGTTGTGGTCCACTAATCAATTATCCATGGAAAAAACAGTTCGGCATGGCGTAATAATGACACATTTGATCATTTTTCATGGTGAACCGTTGGCAATGAATCATCATTGCGCAATGACAATACACGTGCATTGATCAAGTAAAATTGGTCAGTTACAGCATGCATACAAACCGTTTGGTGTAATGGTTCTGCCGTGAGACTTGCACGCCCTAGCTAGCACTCCTATGAAATATTTCTGATATGCTATTGTTATATTATGTCGATTCACAATTATGATATATTACACTTTATATGCCTGTTTTGGTATCCGAAATTTTGTCATGAATCTAATTGGAGGAATGTGAGACATCTAAATATTGGCGTTGGAACGATCATTGAGTTATAATCATTAAATATCGCGATCGTGAAATAAACACCGGATCTTCCCCCATCCCTCCCCCTCGTAATACCGGATTGGCACGAGACGGAGGAGGGGGGTGGGAAGTATGTAGATTCCTTGCGATGCAATGGCAGTTTTGCATACGTCATCTCACCGCTTGCCAAGTCAATGCAAGGAATCTATGTGGCAGTTTTTGGTGAATTTTATAAAATGTCACTTTTAAAAAATATATTACACATGTAATACAATAAGTAAATCGCGTAGTAGCCAACTTATGTTTCATTAAAGAATATAATGATAAGAAAGGTTCAGCCATTTC
Organism: Ophiura sarsii; assembly: GCA_035610835.1. Lineage (NCBI taxonomy): Eukaryota > Metazoa > Echinodermata > Ophiuroidea > Amphilepidida > Ophiuridae > Ophiura > Ophiura sarsii. Next base: position 16,870,178 of record CM069450.1, on the reverse strand, counting down.
ATTTTACCATATATCATTTGCTCAAATCCGTGGCAGGTTAATGTAGTATAACAAATCAATGTAATTCCTAGGTATTCACTGGGGGGTTGGTGACCGTTTGAGTAGTTACTTCAGGCGAACGAGTTGAAATATTTATACACAGCTGATCCAGCGGTGAAGAAGAGTAAACTAATTATTTGGGATGAAACACAAAGATGTTGTGAACATCCGGGTTTAAAAGAAATGTAATCAGGCTGAATTTGGATACATTCACAAATGCATGTTGTATGAATTAAACAATTTATTTTGATAAACACAGCTTTTACTTCTAGGTAGTCTCTGTGAACATCGTGGTTAAAATAAATGTAATCTAGCTAAATTCTTATTTTGGATGAACAGAACTTTTACTTGTGAACATCCGTGGTTTAAAATAAATGTAGAGCTAAATTATGTTACATTCATAAATGCATGTTGTAGGAAATGAAATGTGTTTCCTTCTTAATGCCCGACATGAGGCACAAACATATCAATGTTTCCTTGTTTAATTTTTCCATGTGGTGATAATTACTACCTTCAATGGACTATTCCATTTGTTTATTATTTGAATAATGTGCCATACTGTTTTATTTATGACATTAACGAGAGAAAAAGAGAGAGGATTTGCAAACAGACTTTGTAATCTATATTTTCAAGTTGTGTCATTAACTATCAACTAATTTATTGCCAGATTTAATTAATATTGATATGATACTGTAATAGCCAGACATTTGATACCTTTAACATGACATTTTCTTCTCAGAATGATGAGTTTGATTCCAATTATTTAAGTACAATGAGTTATTAAAGTGTCTTGCTAATATTCACCTGACAAGAAAATCAGGCATACAGGATAAACGATGTAAAACGTGTTTTGCACTTGTCTACGTGTATCGTTGATATCTCAGCGAATCAATAATCGATATCGCTGTAATTTGATAGCCAATAAGTACACCTACCAGAATATATAAATTTCAGAGTGATTTGTAATTTGCCGTAATCGGAAAGCTCGCGACAAAAAGTGTTGCGGTTTTTTTTGATACACCCTGTACAATGACTCGTGGAGGCAGGTCCCACTCATTGAACTGCATATAAATCTCATGGTAGTATTCAGGTCACTTATACCAGGAAATGTGCTTATACTTAACAAACCAATGATCCCCCCTACAACAAGCCATAATAGGCCTATGCCTTAAATTTCCATTTCAATTGCCACTGCACCATGCACTTAAAAAAAAATTGGTCTAGGATCGATAAACTTTGTGTGTATAATTATCATCAATCGATCACTCTTCATTTGAATAAAATAAACAAATAAAAACGTAAGAAAGCCCTTCTTAGGGTCAAGTTCACCAACTGAAAAGGGGATTTTTTTTTTTCTTCTAGTAATTTGTTTACGTGTTTTGTGTCACTTTCGTGGTCATTTGATACAAAAATGGGTGACTAAAAACAAGAAATGTAACTTTATTTAAATTGTAGTTGGTGTATAGTTGGCTCTCATGGAAAGGGGCTTTTACGAGTGCATAAGGCAGTTTTCCTACACATGGTGCACATGATAGACGAATTACTCTAGCTCCAGTTCGAGACCCGCCCATGCAAGGACGATAACCAGGGGTCGAACGGGTTGGTCCATATCTTTGAAAAGGCATACATTAGGAATGTTTCTAAATAATCATTATTTATTTTTTATTTTTTGTAAATATGTCGTTTACTCTCCTATCCCGACTGGTCCTAATTAAGTTTAGAAATTGTTGCACACCAATGACACTAAAAATAGGTGTAAATTCACGCACGGTGCTGTTTATATAGATATTATGCTAAGGTGAAGATATCAATGTAATAATTCATGAATGCTATCTACTGAAGATAGCAATATATCATATGCACTACTACACCTTAACCAGCTTTAAACTAAGGCCTCCTATGCAACAACAAAATATTCAGAGATATTTGTTATTCTTTAAAATAACTATAATAATATATGGATTAAAACAGCAACACCCCTATTCAATTTCCTTTGGGTACCGATGATGTTGACAAATTAGGTGTCATTGTAATGATTGCAGGTATTAAATCGATTTCACGAAAACGAGTTCCGCTAATACCCGTGATTCTAAAGCTATAAAAGGGCAACCATCCGTCCATTTCAATAGCGTCTTTCCACTCAATAGACAAGAGATAAAGCAATCGATTCACAAATGACGGTCATTGAATGGAAAGTGATGGCACATTGGCATACGTTATGACTAATTTTAGGGACTGCAGTTTTGTTTTGCTTAATTAGGGTATTTAGCACATGTTTTTAATTTACCAACAGCGGTATTCATATCGGGGAGAACAAATACGACACGACTACATGAATCGCATGCTCCAACACGATAGGGGTAACGGAAATTATGTTAATGAGCTACCTTTTCTTCTACCAAAAGTTTGAGTTGCATAACTCCAACGGTTCTATTTTTAGAAGCAAATGGTCACAAAATATTTGCCCATTGAGTAGTACACAAACTGGTTGGGTAAACCACCTTTGGCAGTAAAATCACCACATTTTAGCTTATAATATCGAAATGGAACATTTCTGGCACCTAAGATTTCACAGACATAATGAGAAAAATATGGAGATTCTTCTGATATCAAAATATCTTGATATGAAGAGAACAAAATCACAGCCCCTAAAAAGTGATCGGAACATATACTTTTAAGTTTGTCAATATTTTTTTATAATTTTAAGTCAAATATGTTCAGTTAAAAGGAGGGAGCATAACTTGTTTAATTTAAGAATGAAATAGATACTATATAGTGAAGGAATAAATATTTATGAACTAATCCCCTATGTCATTTGAATACAATAGCTATATTGTGTGACCTCGAATGTTATACACGAATATATTGTACGAGCAAGAATAACGAGTGCAATATGTTTATATCGAGTGCAATATATTCTTGTATCACATAGAGCGTGTTGCTGATTCTTGTATCACATAGAGCGTGGTAATCCCAAAAACCTTCACAAAGCAGGTTTGGAACCAGCAATAATCGGCTATAGTCGGCAATAAACCCAGTAGTAACAGAAAGGCGATTCTTAGCGGTTTGCGCCGTGAACCGTGTCACGCTGAGCAATCTTTTTCAGGTGCGGTGGCATTGTTTGGTTTACAAAAGGTCAAATGTTGTGGCCCATCGACTAGGATCGATAAACTTAGCGGTACATTTTCGCGAGTAGAAACAAGGGGATTAAAAACTGACCGATTGAAACTTAGCGTTTATTAGCGCTAACTTTTTGCAGTGTCCAGCAGAAACGCGCTCATAATAAGACATTCAACATTATTATGCTATGCATAACCTTGGAATAAAGAGACAAGGAAGCAATACGGTATCGAATCCTTGGAGCAATCCGATTGCCGACCCCTAGACCACAAAGACAACAACATAATGCATCACCTTTCCGCGGTGCGTATGTTCGCGGGACTTTTGAATAGGTGAATCAATAGCGTTGTGAAATCGTGATATGGTATAGGAATAGAATCATAATGAGTTTGTAGTAGCTCATATTGAGATCCAATCAAAGGACATTTCGTGTTAAACTAAAGTATATGTACCGATTGATAATTGTGGCAGAGTATGATTTGCTTTTAAAATTTGATTGTCTTTTATGTACTATATAGGAAGAAGGGCAGTCTGGGGCACTCAAATTGAACATGGGATTATGACCTATCATTATTTAGCTATAATTTGTCAATACTTTGATTATCCGCATATAACCGAAACATTGAGTTTTGATATTTAATGCAATTTCATCATAATAAATTTGTCAAAATATGTTAATATTATCAAAACTGTATTACTCATTGGAGCTACACGTGATCCCACATATTCATTTGGTATTTAATAATAATAATAATAATAATAATAATAATAATAATATTATAACAATAATACTAAATAGGCTCTTGTTAGCGCAGAAATACCAACACGGGCCTCTAGGCGCGTTACAATAATAAAAAAGATACAAGCAATAACAAGCAATAAAATACAACTTACTCATAAACAACCCGACATAATAATGCACGATGGCAATTAAAACAAAGCATTAAAAATGAGTGGACCGGCACTCAACAAGATCAATACAAAAATTTAAATAAATGCACAATAATAAGTAAAAGAGTTGAATAACATGAATAAAATGGAGTGATTTAACAAATTGCGCTTCCAATTAACAGTGCTTCAGAGTGTCTAGTAAGATTTATGGAATTTTTCTCAGATAGAAATATATAAGTAAAATGTATGCAGAACCCTCCAGTCGGCAAATAGATTGCACACAGAGGGTACTCAGGAATGTCGAATCTATTGTAAAGTTGAATAGAAATAGAGATTTAGTTAACGAGGTCGATCGCGTTGTGTTTCCTCCTCCTCTTTGGTCCTAGGCATAACAGACTGCTGATTTGAGTGAGCAAAAATGCATTCATTTGCCCAAACATGCCCAAACTGACATAATCTCAGAGCAAATAGCCGATCAATAAAGTATCATGGGCATCCTCAGCACAGCTGTGATGGGCACAGCGTTTGCGCGCGCAAGTCTATTGAACAGTATTTGAAGAGCTTTGTTGCAAAAGGGCTATGGTGCATTTTTTTCAAAAATGAGTTTGATATAGAAATGTGTAGGTAAAAATCATATGTTTCAAGGAAACAAAGTCATTTTTTTCAAAAAGACCTACATCTCATTGTAAACAGCCATTGAAATTGTTGTTTTGTTGCAAAAAGGGCCTGTATCCAGAATTAAATCGGGATACAGGTCCTTTTGCAACAAAACAACAACTTCAATGGCTGTTTACAATGAGATGTAGGTCTTTTTGAAAAAAATGACTTTATTTCCTTGAAACATATGATTGTGAGCTATACATTTCTATATCAAACCTTTTTTTTTAAATGATTAAAATAAATGATTTTTTTTTGGTGGTATTTTTTCTCTATGTACAAACAGATGGAGTTTTGTTGCAAAAGGGCCTACATCCAAATGTTCAAAAAATGTAAACATGATTTTAAAAAAATTAAAAACTAGCACATTTGAAATTTATTTCAATTTCAATTAGTATGTGGTGTACCTCTTTCATAATCCATTCAGTTTTTCAATTGCTCAACTTGAATATTTAGAAACAGTTTTTTGACTTTTTCTCAATAAGAGCCAAAGTGGATGCAGGCCCTTTTGCAAAAAACCTCTTCATTTGTTGATTCTTATCCGGGAACTTCCGGTTGAACATCAATACCTAGGCTTTGAAGCGAAATGACTGTGACGATTTCCTAACGGCAGCGTTATAATGATAGGCTACAGCCCTTTGATCTTGATGATAAGAGGCGCTATATAAATGCTGAATATTATTATTATTATCATCATCATCATCATCATCATCATCATCATCATCATCATCATCATCATCATCATCATCATCATCATCATCATCATCATCATCATCATCATCATCATCATCATCATCATCATCATCATCATCATCATCATCATCATCATCATCATCATCATCATCATCATCATCATCATCATCATCATCATCATCATCATCATTATTATTATTATTATGGTACCTTACGCAAACCTGATATAAGTATGATGATGAAATATGTAAACGCTAATACTATGAGTTATGCCGAAGCTACTTGTATCAGTTAATCATAGACGGCGTTGTACTATTCATCATCAAAGGGGCACTATCCGACTAGCATTTCAAGGTTGAAAAACATTATTTATTGAAATATTAAAAATGCAAAATTAGGAAATTCCACGATTATTAATAAGGCATATATCGAAATTCAAGGGTTCAAACTACTCTTGATCTGCCGAGTTTGAGATATTCTTTTCTTTTCGGGAGAAAAGTCAAAACATCTGCAAATATTTGAAAACCTTGGAATACTTAAACTATTTGAACCAAAATAGTATTAAATGAAACTTTAAAAAATAAAATAAAAATGTGTATAATAAACCTCAGAAACATCATGAAATCATTGTTATATACGTATTTTTTAATTAAAGTTTTCAATAAAAATGGCGTGAATGAACCCAACATTCATTGTTTCCCTTTGCCTTAATGCTGATCCTAAATTATGGAATGACTTCCCAGCAAAACCAGACATTGTGAGTCCTTACAAAAAATATAGAAACTAACTGGTTTCCTATTATTAGGTACTGTCTGTTTTTATTTATGCATATAATACAAATATTGTATTGATACAATTGTTTGCTGTTGTATCTTTGCTACCAGCGCAGTGTTCTAAATGAAGTATCGCTGTATAACATCTTTTTAATGTAGGGGTGTGGGTGTATGTAATGCATCATTCACGTTTTGGTTATCTAATAAATGTAGTAACTGGTTTCCTATAATGTACTGTCTGTTTTTATTTTGGTATATTTACAAATATTGTATTGATACAATTGTTGCTGTTGTATCTTTGCTACTAGCGCCGTGTTCTAAATGAAATATCGATATATAAAATATTTTATGTAGGGGGTGGGTGGGGGTGTGGTATGTATGTAATGTATTTGGTGATGAGACCACGTTTGTCATGTTTTTCGTACCTTTGAAATAAAGCGGGAAGTAAAGTGTTCCATGGCAACCGTATTACAACCGTATGATGAAGCAGATGCACTAATTCACTCAAATATTCGATGCATGGAAAAATAACTATGCATTAGGGTGAGCACTCACGGTTAATTAGTGTTATACTATAAACACGCGAATGGCAGAATAGGTATATATTAATATGGGTCAATTATGCGTCTCGTCTTGATTCAAATGTGAAATATCGATGCGTGCTTACCGGTGTGGATGTAAACGAACAATGCCATTGCTCTTGGGGAATGGAAATGGAGTTGAAAGAACATGACAACAAACATGAGCCATGCAAAATTGTAATTCTGTTCAAGCGCAGGTAATTTCACAATTTCGCGTATAAATACTATGAGCAAGCAAACCGGAGAACAAACATGAACTACGATAAATTAACTGTAATTCTGTTGACTCATATGTCTTATCAAAAATAAAAGTTGTATCCATACATCTCAAATATTCAACAACAACACCATGTCTATTGTTTATATAATATGTTTGTTTATGTATTGCTTGTTTTAAGGGGTAGACCATAAACGGGCCTCATTGGCTTTCCAGTCTACTCCTCCATATTGTGTTTTTTTTATATGTAATTTGATGTATTTTTTATATGGAAATAAAGATTGATTGATGATTGATTGATTGATAACGAAAAGTTTATTATAACCGTTCCAATAATGACGTTCACTAATACGTCACAAAATGCTCCTATTATTTTCATTACGAAAGATCCTTCATTAAAGCTCAATGACTCTAAGTTATTTTTCTCCATGTCTAAACGATGGCCATTTAAACAACTGTATTATTTTAGAAAGTTCATGGAATAATCACAAATCAAGTGTTCTCTCGAGGTATAACAAACAATACATGTAGTAGGAGTAACAACCTTATTCTATTTGGTGGCCATTTTAACCCCTAAAGACCGTAACTATATTTCAGATGGCCTGTGCAATGACAACCAGTGGTGTTCAACCGAATTGGCGCGAAATAAGTGCAGCAATATGTCGTCTGTGTGTAACAATGAGCTTGATTGCTTGAATGGAGCGGATGAATTTAATTGTCGTAAGTTTCAATTTATCTTGTTGTTTCATTTTACAGGTATATATTCTTGTTAAATTGGTTGCAATAGGAACACTATTTACAGAGAAACCGCAGAATGTATATTGACCGCTATTTACCTCATGCATGACACTATGTTTGGTGGCCTTTTAAATCAATTACAAGAGAATAAATTCAGTACAAGACAGATGTACGATGTTTCGAAACGGAAAATGCCGACCCAAAGATGAGCTCAACCGCAACAACAAGTTTTAACTTTTAAAAAAGTGCTTACCTTCTGAAATTGTATAAAATCAACGTCTTTCTTTTTGCAGATTCTTGCGGTTTTCAATTAATACAAATGCCTTTAGGCTCGTCGACTTTCTTCACCTCACCACTATACCCCGCCAAGTACCCGAACAACCAATACTGCTCATGGCGCATACATCTGGCCAACGGAACCGCGGGCAATTTTATCGTGACCGTCTACGGTCTGTTTCTGGAATATGGAAACGATTTTCTGAATATCGGCAAAGGAAGCGAGATTTCCAGAAATAGTACCGTTGCCGCTATCACATATTTCACATTTCCTAATACGGTTTCCATAGCAGGACCTTGGATGTGGATGCTGTTCATATCGGATTCCGTGAGCAGACGATCCGGATCTGGTTTCTTCGTGCGTGTCGAGACCCATCCCGGTCATAAAGGTATGGCTTCCAAAAAGGTACAGGATATTATCCCGTGTTCATACTGAACGTATTACTCATTTCTCTGTTTGATGAGAATCACATCATTTTATGATTAGGTCTATTTTGAGTGGGAGATAGCTACACCTCATCCACAGTGAGTTTGTTGTATACTTTCCCTCATTATGACAGCAACCATTTAAATTTAGATAATTGGCGTTCATCCCAAGCGTTGTATGGCCTGATTTATGTTTAAAATGAAGAGTTTGGCACTAGGAATTCCGTGCCATGGAACTTTAGCGAGTTTTTAAAAGTACCGCGTAACGACAAAATCGGATTTAGAAAGAAAAACAATCACATATAATGGACGTCGCCATATTGATCAAAGCTATGACGAAAGACTTACGAGATGTCAGCATCTCTGTTTCATAGATTGATATTATCGATTTATGCATTGAATTCCTGCGTGATAACGTGCAGCGACCTGTTGCTGATGAGGCGGTTTTAGTTCTGATGACATCACAATATTGGGTATGGCTATCCCATCAGCACTTTCGACACAGACAACCGGGCGCGAATTTCAAATAATCACAGGTTGGGGATGTGCAGTTTAAATTCATTTAATTGATCATTATAGCCCTGTGTTGTGTTCAATAAAAATTGTCAATATACATTTATAGATAATTATTTTCCTTCCATATAATGAGTGGTTTAATGAATAGAATTAAAAGAGTTATGAGGCATCGACTACAGCCTACAACCAAAACTAGGCATGGTTGTACTTATTTCAATGCATTTGTCATGATGATTCCAAATATGATAATAAAATAACATAATTTTGACATTTTTGAAACATTTTGTGAACATTTGGAATGTCGTCTGGAGACGTCTGCGACGTGTTAAGATCGATGACCTTTATCATCTCATAATTCGCTCCGCTTTATATTTGTGTGTATGTTTACAACAGTATCCTGTGAATCCCATGAATACCCCTGCTTATCCGGGTATGGTTGTCTTGATTCAAGTCTGGTATGTGATGCAATCCCTCAATGTCTGGATGGATCGGATGAAATTGATTGCGGTGAGTTGTAGCATAGAGCGTGTTTCTCCTAGGGCATTGCAAAGTTAACGGTAAGATTAAACGGTAAGAATTACCGGTAAGTTTTTAATCCCCTCTGTTTCTACTCGCGAAAAGTTACCGCTAATTGTATCAATCCCAGTCGATGGGCCACGACATTTGACCTTTTGTCATCACAAACAATGCCGCTCCACTTGAAAAAGATTGCCTATAATCCAGTGTGACACGGTTCACAGAACATAAAGGTAAGAATAATCGGCTGGTTGTTTCTACTGTGAAACTTACCGTTAATTACCGGTACCAAACCTGGTTCGTGAAGATTTTTGCGGTTATAAAACTTACCAATTCTTTACGGTTTCTGGCTGTTTCTACTGTGCAAACTTACCGGGAATTAACGGTAAGTTCCCTAGTAGAAGCACGCTCATAGTTTATCAAGACCATGGACAAGTATTTTCTTTGGAAAGTATTTCGGACCAAGGTCGCTCAACACAAAAAGCCTATGCTGTCGTGAAATAACTTCTCAACATCCATCAATAAAACTTCACTCTTGTTCCCAGACACGTTAAATCAGTAGGTATCGATTTCAAAGGACATGCTATTATTGTCAGACGCGCTCATGGGTTCGAGTTTTGGTGCAATCAAACACTGGGTAAAATATGTGTCTATAAACTTCACAAATAGCGTTACAGCTGTCTATCGCATTAGTGAATGTGTGTATCAAATTAATATGTTTCAAATATTATATTTGCGTGATCACGCAATGGGACTGGAGAATGATGGTCATCTGGCACGGGGCTTCTGTTGGATTTAACAAAGGTTCATGGTTGAAATCAGAAAGAAAATATGCACAAAATGTCCGAAACATGTAACGTGTTCCAAGAATTTTTTCCAAGATTGTAAGATTGAGAACTGAACCGACACTGGGGTCTATAGATCAGTCAGTTCCAAATTGGCGAGAAACATCCGCGCAAAAGGTCTCCAAGCGTACGTTCGCGCCGTCGGTCAAACGCACGAGATTTTGCACAATGCGCAAAACGCTTGTTGCGTTCATGTGCGCATACCCCCTTCTGTATTCGCTGCTGTAAGACGGCTCGTCAATAAATGCGTATGTTTTATTTCTCGAAAAATTCAAAAATCATTGCACTTGCACAAATGTTGATATGCTCACAATAGCACTCCCCTGCGGGGTCATGCCATTATTCGCACATCAACATATTCGTGCGTGCATTGATTTTTCTCATTTTTCTCGAAACAACACATACATACGCATTTATTGACTTATACAATTTCGCATCTTTAAACTTTTTCAGATTTCTGTGGAAATGAATTAATTGAAATAACACAACAGGATGTGGCCTTTGACCTCCAATCGACGCCATCTTATCCGTACCTGTATGCTAACAATGTACATTGCACGTGGTACGTCCACGTGACTGATGGACACCCATACATTGTTATGAGATTTGTGCGATTATCTCTTCAAACGGATCACGACTTTCTCCGCGCAGGATACAGTCACGATAGTACCCATGACTCCACCGTTATGCGTCTTAGTGGGTCTATAGCTCCGAACTCGCTCACTATTAACTCGTCTACGATTTGGATAGCATTTGATACCGATGAGGCTGTTCAATGGTCGGGATTCTACGTGACAATACAATCCAGCGATGCATTTGGTAAGTGTGGTTATATCAATTGCATACAAGTTCATGATAAGATATAATGCGGTTTATGTTAAATTGTTCGTGAATGCCTTTTAAACATTTTTATACACCTATAACTGTCATCCTTGCATGAACCGAATGAGGCACAATTCTGAGATCGGACTTTCCTATTCCGGTTAAACAAGTGTTTTTGGATCTCTGATGGATCTATAGTTCCAAATTGGCAAGAAATATGCGGTTTTGATCCTTCTGCGCGCGCACATGTTACAAGCGTACGTGGGAGTTTTACATACGTGCGTTCTGCCGGCACGCATTTTTTTGTATACGCACGCGCCACACATGATACACAAATGCGTATTTTGCAGTCATGCGCGCTAATGCTCTTCTGTATTAATTTGGAACTTGTTACACCAACCAATATCATGGTATTGAAGGAGTCTTCTGCCTATTTGTATTTTTTGCTTCAGGAGAGGTCAAGAAGAATATCTAGATCAATCGGAAGCTATGGTTATTTTATTTATTGGGGTTTTGTTTGCCCGCGTTCATTTACCAGAATATCAATCATAGTTCGCCTTCTGGCACTATATCCATTGTACCGATGTATCAATATAATATTTAAATGATAAATGTTTTTCAATACAACCTTAGTGCATTATAATAAGTATCATAGACAATTATATAATTTCCGATTTGAATTAAATGGGAGCACTTACATTTGAGAAGTAATTGAATTTTAATGACATTTTGTTCTTGCGTCCAATTCTAGTTCCGTGTGGAAGAAAGGAGTTTACATGTTACTCTGGCCATGGCTGCCTGGAGGCCTCCTTACTATGCGACGGTCATGCGCTATGCATCGACGCATCCGATGAACAATTCTGTGGTAAGTCTTCTGTGGCTCATCTTCTTGCAGTATTATTTTGAAATATTTAAAGGTGTATGTTCCGATCATTTTTTTGGGGCTATGATTTTTTGTTCACATCAAGATATTTTGATATAAGAAGAATCCCCATATATTATGTTTGTAAAATCTTAGGGGCCAGACATGTTTCATTTAGAAATTAAAAAGGCTAAAATGAGGTGAATTACTGCTAAAAAGGTGGTTAAACACCAGCCAGTTGTGTACTACTCAATGGGAAATTCTTTTGTGACCTTGTGCTTTTAAAATAAGAACCATCGGAGTTATGCAACTCAAACTTTGGAATGTGACAAATTTAAGGATGACCTTCCATGTAAAATTGAAAACATCAAGTTGAAAATCGGGCCAGCAATCGGAACATCTACCTTTAATGTTGCTTCTTTATTCAAACAAATAGATCATCGATAGCATTTAAAATAAATACAAAATTAGAAGGAAATGGTTCCAATAAGGCGAGTCTGCGAAATAAATACGCTTAGCTCCAGGGAAAAGTGACTAGACTTATACGATGATGCCGGGGTATAGTTTGATCAGTTCCGAATTGGTGAAGCCTCCTTACAGCAGCGAATGGACACAGAAGGACGCGAGCGCGCCATTAGGCAACAAGCGCACTGTGCATCATATGCGTCACGCGTGCGTCCTACCCAACCTGCACGTGTGGACATTATCGCGCGAGTACGCTTGGATTACTTTTGCGCGCGGAGAGATAAAAACCGAATATTTCTCGCCAATTTGGAGCTGATCAAACTATAGTATTTTGCATCATCCAGCATACAAATAAAACAAGTAACAGTGAGTCTTTTTTGAAAATGGCAACATTTGCCTTGTCTCCCTCCCTTGGTTGCCAACATGATGCCAATTGAAGAGCGCCAATGTAAAACCAATATTGGTCCAATATTGGTTGGCAACATGATGCCAATGTGAAGAGCGCCAATATTAAACCAATATTGGACCAATAATGGGCACAATATACCAGAAGCGGAAAATTACCCCATTGATTTCATATACAAATTCTGACGTGGTCTAACAAGTGTGGATTGCACAAAATATTTTCCCGCCAAACTAAAAATGAATTATATTTTTACTCTTTAACCAACGCAGTATTAAAAGTAATTTTTAACCAACGCTTCATTTTTAACCAATGTAGTATACTTTTTAATCAACATTCTCTTAACCCATGTTTTTTTATACCTGTTCTGAGAGTGTACTCTGCGAAATTAATACGCTGGGCTCCACAGAGCATATGGCTATATTTATACGATGACGGTGACGTAATGTTTGCATCTTCCATCGTATAAATAGACATTGAAAAGTGTACAGTGGGTTTCTTCGGAAATGGCAATATTTGCCTAATCTTCAATTTTCAGGAATATTTAAACAATCAAGGGCTGAACATACTCCACAACGCTCCAACTCTTTCACGCTCTCCCTCATGCGTATAAGTGTTCATGATATAATGCGCTGGTTCTCCGCGATCATTACGATCATTTGGGTAAAATGAAATATCATGATTTTAAAAATGTCCCCTAGTTACGTAACCAAACATGATATGGAGTCGTGACTTTTCCCAAAACTGTCTCACATATTCTACCGCCATGTGTCAAAATAACAACAAAGTACCTATTTTAATAATGAATGTTCAAAGACAATAACTATGTTTATTATTTTAACACAAATTAACACGCAATTTGCATACAGCGCACTCTCCCAATCAGCACAGGCCGGGAACATAAAAAATTGTGCTCCAATGCACCGGATTTCTAGCCAGAATATATTGACCTTGACTTTTGTGTACATTTTTAAATAATAGGAATTATCTTTCTGTTCAATGGCAGACTGTGACGTCAGTGGTCAACATACGTTTAGGCACTTAGGAGCTTATTATCTGTAGTAAAAGAAGAGTGCATTCCTTGTGATCGCTCTCGTCCGGAATTGCGGGAGATTTTTGAAGACAGATTACCTTCAATCGTTAGACATTTTCTGGACGTGTTGTTGTATATTTCACTCCTCCCAACTTCTACAGGAAAGTAGTTTACAGATCACCTATTATTTTTGCAATTTGCTGTGATAAATAAAGTGCAACAATGGAAACTGTTAACATTTTTTATTCAGACGAATGAATGATGATTGGGAGAGTGCGCTGTATTCATTTCGGGGTGTTAATTTCCGTTAAAATAGAATACATAATTATTGACTTTGAACATTCATTAATTCACTATTAGGATAGGTACATCAGTGTTATTTTGACACATGACGATGGGATATATGAGACAGTTTGGAAAAAGCCATGACTTAATATCATGATTGGTTATGTAACCAGGGGACATTTTCAAAATTACAACATTTCATTTTTACCCATAAAGTCGGATTATTCTCAATGTTTTCTCAACTATTTTGACGACATTTGTTAAGAATGTCAATGGTTTTACATACCAACGTCTTGGGATTACTATTAGGTTTAAGATGAGACTAGTATGAGAAATGTTGGAACAATTCTATCACGTTCTCTACCCTAAAATATGAATATAGGTGAAATAGAGGCTAAAAAAAGTCATTGACCTCTGACCTTGTGACCCACCGCTAGGTGCACTCAAGACCAGTGAATTCAGAAGGCCAAGGGTATGAGCTATTACTATACATCATAAATATTCATTAGCTAATCGCGGTTTCCTATTGGTCTATTCCGTTAGCTACGCACTTCAGTATTTAGCCTACTTCCTCGCGTACGGGAAAGACGCAGACGCGGGAAAAAAATAAGGGTACTACCGCACCCCTAGGAGGCAACTACCGCACCCCCTGAACGAAACAGTCTCATCCCCTGAACGAAACAGTTCAACAAACGTATACACGTCACATTGTATAGAACTTTGCATTCTGGCGACGAGCATGTTATTTTGTTGTTGTCAAAACATGCAAAATGGCGTCGTCTGCTGCTGGTCGTTTCGCGGAACTGTCAGAGACGGATTTAGTTGTAAGTTTTTATAATTTCGTGATGAATATTTATGATGTATAGTAAAACAAATACAACATGGTTTATATCGGGAAGTAGTGTGAATTACTGGCCCCTCGGTGTTGGATGAGTGCGTCTACTTCCCTCCGCTACGCGTCGGGAAGTAGACGCACTCATCCAACACCTCGGGGCCAGTAATTCACACTACTTCCCTCTATACCATGTTGTATCTGTATAATACAACATCATAACCAGATCGACTGTCATTTTGTTCCGATAGGAACAATAGCAGCTCTCCATCTTATATGTACGAAATACAGCAAATAGATATCAATACATTTCTTTGCGCTGCTTGCATCACTAAAACTTGCATCACTATATTTTATATTACACAGGTATTTGTGGTGAGAACGAATATACATGTACAAACGGTTACGGATGTCTACAACCAAACCAAGTGTGCAACAAACTGGACGAATGTCTCGATAACTCCGACGAGTATACATGTGGTATTTGATATTATTAGTTTTGATATTATTTGAATAAAATAAGCTATTATACTTATAAGTACCAATAACATAAGCCTTTTATTAGTAAGGCATTTTCGTTTTGTTAATATTTTCATACTGTTAAAGTGCTTTTATTTCTTTTTTTCTTCAAATTTTATGGCGTCATATTGCAATGTGTGGTTTTATTTGAATTGATATAATTCATGTTGACATTATGCAATTGTAAAAGTTTGAATAACGTGCAATTTTGAGCGTAGAATTTATAAAAATGTTAACAATATCGACACACTAGCATATTAAAACGTAATTGCACAAGTCCATCGGCCGAGTGCACCATTGGCGATTAGCTATATAATAGCGCTATCTCGCTAGTAACTGAGGCGTAACCCAACATATTTAGAGCACCAAACCGGGGTAAGCTACTAGGCTAGTGACTTGCGAGTAGGTTGGTGCATAATGTTTTATGCCACAAGCCAATCGACAGTGCCGTAAATTAGTAGAAAGGTTGATTTTTCTTTTTACAAATCCATGGTGTAAAGTATAATAAGCTTATTATACTTACAATTTATACTTAACGTTTCATGCTCATTGAGTACTTCATCAGACCTAGTTGACATCTGACCTCTTCACTGGCTTTTTGTAGTGCATACCACCGGAAGTAGAGGGCGGTATAGAGATCAAATTGTCATAGATGTTGTTGAGTTGGTAAGCCCCGTCGTCTTTATTAAGAGTCGACTTTCCTCTCCGTCGAATCCAGATTGCTTCCTTTAGCCATCTTGTTGTTTTGTGCGCCTCTTTGTCAATGACTTTGGCCTCATCCTACCCGATGACATGGTTCGTGGCCGCGACATGTTCAGTCACCGCGGATTTGTGTTGCTCCTCTATTGACGATTTTCTTTGAGACCGCGTGTATGACTTTGCACTAATTTTGTCAACTTCCGTTTTGTGTTCTTTGAGACGTGTGCCAAATAAACGTCCACTCTCTCCAATGTATGACTTAGGGCAACCTTTACATGGTATTTCATAAATGATTTCGGCCGTTTGATGAGGGTCCCGCTTGTCCTTAGGATGGACGAGCATGTTGCGTAGGGTGCAGTGAGGCTTCATAGCCGTCGCGAAACCGTGTTTCCTGAAGACACGCGAGGCTTTCTCTGCCAGTCCCTCAACACAGGGCACGACTACCAGACCTTTTGACTTGCTGTGGGTTGCTGTCTTTTTGGGCTCCTTTTTCTTCTGATGTTTTTCCTTGTCTTTTTTGGCTCTGTTTATGGCCCATTTGTGATAGCCACATTGTTTTAGTGCGTCACAGATCACATTGTCCTCAGCCTTTCTATCCTCTTCCTCAGTGACAATTGTTTCCTTTCTGTCAAGCAGCGACCTGATAACACCCAACTTCTGGTGGAGGGGGTGGTGTGAATTGAACTACAAATACTGGTTGGTATGTGTCTTCTTTCTGTAGATGCAAAGTTTGGTACTGCCGTCAGGTTTGCGAATTATTAGGGTGTCGAGGAAAGGGATCTTGCCGCCTTGCTCTTGCTCATGTGTGAACTTTATGTGCTCGGTGGGGTCGATGGTATTAAGATGTGTTGTTAAATTCTCCACTTGGCCCTGCTTGATAATCTCTAGTACATCATCCACGTAGCGTTTCCATAGTCTGGGTTTGCATGTAATAGGAGCTGTGGTGATGGCTTCTTGTTCCAGCCATTCCATGAATAAATTGCAGGCTATAGGGCTGAGTGGACTACCCATCGCTATGGTTTGACACGAGAGCCGGTTATATGTGTGTTTCAGCACAGTAGTGCACAAACACCCCTGATGAAGTGCTCAGTGAGCATGAAACGTTACGTTTAAACTGTAAGTATAATAAGCTTATCATACTTTACACCATGGATTTGTAAAAAGAAAAATCAACCTTTCTACTATTTACTTGAACAATCCTGATGAACCTACACCAAAAAAAGTGCCGTAAATTAGTTGTGGATATTGGAGAGGATGATTCGCTGATGCGGCAGAACCAATTGCGCTTGCATGCACAGAGGGTGTATACATGAGGTGGGGTGTGACCCCCTCATAAAAAAGCTGAAAGATTTTGTATTTTTGAAACTCCATTCATGGCATTTGTTAAATTCTTTTGGTCAAAATTTAGATCAACTCCTTTTTCCCCATTCAAACACTAATCGCACCGATTTTGGGTCATATTTTGACTAAAATGTACTAATTGTATTAATTAAAAACTGATAAAGTCAAAATTTCAACATTAATGTGAGTGAACGGGTAGAAGAACAAAAAAGTGAAAGCATCGTGCCGTGCGTGGGGATCGAACCGGGGTTCTGTGATTTACATTTGAAAGGACAAGGTATCCAAGCCAAGTATCCAAGTATTTGTGTTTAAAGATGTGCTATAATGGTATACCATTGAGCTACTTGTTTCCATCGGCTGCTTGTGTTTGTTTTTAAAATTGTGCGTTTTGGTGCAATATTTGAATGCGCCCCTCGCCCAAAACATGTTTGTAATGTTACGATAGTCCTTGTTTTTGAAAAGCGGAAAACGACTTCGAAATTTTTGCCCACAAAATGGCGTAATTTTGTCCGGACCGGAGGCCGACTCAATGTGATTCTTTATTTACACTCCCCTATGACCTAGCGAGTGACGACTCATTTTTAATATAACGGAGGACCATTCACGTCAGAATTTTACAGTACAGTTTAGGTTTACACTTGGCATATGCGACAAATACTTTTGTAAGTGGACAATGCTGATTAATGGGGATATTAACCTCGCTAGTTACTATTCTGGTGTTACTCGCCAGTTTTGCGCTCAGAAATACATCGTTAGTAAGTTACGCTACAGTTAGGGCATAACTACTAGGGAGGTAGCTTACCTCCCTATTAAGTTACGCCAGTTTGGTGCACTCGGTCGTATAATCCGCAAAGATCCAAACTATGCTATATTATTGCCATTACAATTTACAAGAATATCGGTTTCAAACTTACGAGGTAATGAATCCGAACCCTTTTTGAATGTAATACTACGATTCTATATTTATAGATTTCTGCGGAACTACACAGATCGTCATTACGCAACAACCGCAATACATACTCAAGTCAAGTATCGTTGGCTCCTCTTACTACGGAATGAACATGGACTGTACGTGGTATATCACCGCCACTGACGGAGAATTCATAATATTCAAATCGTACTTGCTGTACCTAGAAACCGATCGTGATTTTCTCACCCTCGGCTATGGTCATAACGTCACTTCCGCTTCTGAGGTGGCACGACTGAGTGGAATTGGGGCGCCCGCTAGCATTACTTTTAATTCCTCCACCATTTGGATGCGATTCACCACAGATTGGAAGATGACGTGGCTAGGATACTATGTCGGTCTGGAATCATCTCCTCAATATGGTAATCACTGTTTACTGATATAAAATAATATGCAGGGCAAATAACCTGGTCATTATTCGACACAAGGGGCTTACTTACGGTAGGCCACTGAGCATGCTCAAAAATCCTGTGACCAATCATAACTATGAGGCCTAGTCTACATACTGACTTTTTTGCTTGAGTTTGGTCCCTTCAGGACCCAAATGGACCAAACAAACAAACAAACAAACAACCCAACAAACAAAAGAGCAAAACAAATAACAATGAATAGGATGAATGTTGCGCCCTAACCGCTCATATGACGGAGTCGCACTCTCGTTCAAAAATATACTAATGGTATCCCTTAGATATCTAGTAATCTGTGTTGGTCGTTAATCCAATTTCATAAATATGTACCATTTATTGGTTACACAAAATGTATGAATACCTTTTTCAGTTCCCTGTCAAGAAGAGGAATTTACATGCGCATCCGGGTACGGATGTCTGGAGTCGTCTAATGTCTGTGATAATTACCCACAATGCAAACTGGGGTCCGATGAGTATGGGTGCGGTAAGTTAATAGCTCTCGTCGATTATAGCTGATTTCCCATTCACCCGACACTGATGTCACTGCGTCATTCACTGATGTCACTGCGTCATTCACTTATTGCAATTCATAAACGCGCGCATTTCTTTGAATGAGCTTTTGGTTTTTGCGTAAACACACAGTGGCGTATATTGACTGATCGCAGTGCATAAGCGCGCCCGCTTCTTCTTGTGAAATTTGGCGTACTCACATCGTCGCGTACATACTTAACGGTACATCACTGTGTCAAGAGGGTGAAATAGACTATACTATACATGGAAAGCTGTTACAGTAAATGATGATTCTTTTTGGATGGAATAGTCGTTCACCTTTCACAATCAACTGAATTATACTTTACTTCCAAACATTTGTTTGGTGATAATTTGTTATATATGTTTTTATATAAAGAGCAAATGTGAACAATAGCCGAGCAGACATTAACAAAGTTAATGATTTGAGTGAATCACTGATTATACCAATAATTATGGAATACGATGGAACGCTATACAATGTACAATGTACGACCTAACTGTCTTTCTGTATGCAGGTCTGATAAAAGTTCTTAAAACTTAAAATTGAATCAAAGTGAATTGTTAAATCTAACATAGTTTTTGACACAAAAAAAACCCACCTTGTTGGGGAGTTCCCGCAAGACCAGAACCAGGTTTTTCTTAGCCATATGTCATTTACGTCACTGTCTTTGTACACCCAACTATCAAAAGTACCGGTACTAAGTTATTTATTCATCGTAAGTAGGCGATTCCAGTTGATATTCATAGACCATATACTTCTATTAAAATCATGACATTAATACTTTCCACGCGGCTGATAGTGTTACCATAATATACAAAACAGCTTTTGTTTTCTTCAGAAACCTTTCCCATTTTCAAAGTATATCTTAAGAATTACGGAACCAATACTAGGCATGTTTGTACTTCTTTTAATGCATTTCTCATGGTGAATCTAAATATGGTAATGAAATTAATAAATTTTGACATTTCTGAAACATTTTGTGAAATTTCGGAATTGTCATCTGCAGACGACTGCCGCGTGGAAAGGAAAGCGTTAATCTTCCACGGGGAGTGGAGATTTCAAAAAGAGTTGCCAATTCAGGTAAATCCATTTGACATTCACACTCCCTCTGTGGGGAAGATTACGGTAATGTCTTCCATGCGGGGTATGGGTTTCAAATGGAATAGCTCAATGTGTGTGCATGAGGTGAACATCTACATCTTCTGCACAAGTTGGCGTGTGATTTATCTGCACCATCGTTCAGTTCAGAAAAAAAAGAGTCAGTCTCTTCCAATGGATAAATGTGGATGATATATTACGGAGCTAGAAAGAAAATATTGATAATAAAATAAAGAAAGCATTTTGAAGAATTCTTCAACTAATTTTTTTTATAGACATTTGCAAAGACGGACATCTACAGCTACCTGAAAATGGGACGTTATCCATTTTGTCACCAGGATATCCAGACTTATATCCTATTGACATCGACTGTACCTGGGTCATTTCTATATCTCACCCGGGCGGAATGATCCTGCGCTTTCTGGAATTTGCTATTAGCTCCTGGTTGTTTGACCACGGCTTGGAATATCTGGACATCGGGATCGGAGACACGGTCAATGCCACCAGACGTCTTATACTTTTACGAGGAACACTGTATCCTCATTCAATTGTAATCCCTGATGATTCAAGCGTTTGGATGGTGTTTCATTCGTCGCAGACTATCAACCATTTGAACGTTGGGTTTGAAGTTGAAATTACTGGGACGATTGAAAATGGTGAGGTTAATTTCTTATTGTTGAAGTTATTTATGTGTCATGGTGGGTTCGGCGACAAAAAAGATGCATGGTTTAGACATTTGACAGCTTCTCGATATTCAAAATTCCAAACTTTCCCAACTTCTACCAAATTCAGCCCTTTTATTAAGCATTATTTCAACAACCTACTATTCCAATTGGGTTTAGAATCGGACGATAGAGAGCATTTTGGAATACCCAAAATATTCTGACTTAAAATGCTGGGCAATTCCAAAGTTTCGATATTGTTTTCGGTTGCCGATAAAGCCAATTATATTTTCGTTATCTTCATGTTTTCAGTGCGAAATTCGTACCGGAAAACTGAAGTTTTAAAACAGTATAACACATTTTTGGGACACTCTCTGTAGATCTTATTTATTTTCTAAAAAATTAGTTACGTGTATTGTTTCCTCATTTTAGCTACTTGTGAGATCAAAGAGCTTTCCTGTGGTCTACGACATGGTCAAATGTGTTTGCACGGCGACCAGTTATGTGACGGCAAATCGATCTGTCCGGATGCGTCTGATGAAATGGATTGTGGTAAATAATATATTTCAGAAATATTATAATCTTACGGTGATGTTTTTTTTAAAAGCTACGCTGACGGGAAGCTTCTTTCGTCAACTTCATTGACATTTTAAAACAAACAACCAACAACCCCAAACTCGACAAACAACAACCAAAAACAATTAAAAAACCAACAAAAAAACACCCTCGGAAAATCATTGCTACTAGTAAGCCAATTCAACGTATTTACCATCGTTTTTTCTAGGACTTTTCGACGGTATTCACCTTGATGAACAATACAAATAATATTTCTAAAACTATTTTTAACAGGGATATGTGGTGTCCCCTTCATCTACATGGAGTCGTACAAAATTCAAACCAATTTGACGTCACCCGGCTACCCGGCATACTACGAACCAAATATTGATTGCCTGTGGAAACTATTGGGTATCGATAACCTACAACTGGTGGTTGACATCCTATCGTTTGAACTAGAAGACGGATTTGATTTTGTGACGTTTGGAAATGGTCCAGACACTTCAGTTAGTTCATCTGTGATCACAACAATCACCGGTATCACTAGGCTAAGGACTTTAACGTCGAATAGCTCTCAGATGTGGATTAAAATGACTACGGATAGCGTGGTGTCTTACAAGGGGTTCATATTTGAGATTAAACAGACAGCGAATTCTAGTAGTAAGTGTAATACCTACTAATTCAATCAGTTTTGAAATTGTACTATTTCCTTTTCAATGTTTACCTCGAGTGAATGCGATTCAAATCGCTTACCTTATGACCCTAACTCCCACGGTCTTGCTTCGGCAATGGATCACAGAACTGGGCCAGGAGGGTCAACAGGGAGGACTAATAACTTTGGTCCGGGGCCACCGAGAATTGAACCCGGGTCGCCGGACTGGCAGGCGAGTCAATCCACCACCACACCATGGGCGCTGGCCTGACCAGGCTAAATATTTGGTGACTATCTATACCCGGGGGTATCGCGCGTGGGATATACCTCATGTGGACGCGCACACAGGTGCTGCTGGTTGGATGATTTTGTATGACGTAGTGCTGTTAGGGTTATATTTGTTTAAAGACGTATTGGGCAATTTTCCCACCCTGTTCCCAGATTTGTATAGGTTAAGCAGCTACACATGTGTATCAGATGTGTATGGTTCAATTGATTTACCATTCTTTCTCAGATGTGTGCAGGTCAACTGACTTCCATTGTGGCCAGGGTTTCTGCACAGACCCAATTGCCAGATGTAATGGATTCAAAGATTGTGTTATCAACTATGCTGACGAAATTGAGTGCGGTAAGTATAACTATAGTTCGATCAATTCCAAATGGCAAGTTCAATCAGTTCCAAATTGGCGAAAAATATATGTTTTTATCTCTCCGCGCGCTAAAGTAATCCAAGCAACCCCCACCGCGATTACTGTCATATACACGCGACTTGGGCCAAACGCACGCACGCCTCATGAGTTTGATCCATAGCGCGTTTGTTGCGTTCATGTGCGCCTAAACCTTTCCGTTTTAAATCTGAACACACACGCGTAGAAAGACGTAGTAAATGTTACGTCACTGTCCAGAGTCAAATTGAGTATAGACACTAGCTTGTCCAGATTCCATCAAGACAACCTATATAATATCATGCATGCAAGAATAGATGGGCAACATTGTGACTATCGTAAAGTGATTTTGTTTTGACCATTTTAGGATTCGACTGCACTATTTATGTATGATAAATGTCAATATTCCAATTGTTCGGTGTTTTTCTTGCAGCCGACATATTTTGTCCGGGATCTTACCTCTGCGACATTCATGCCGGGGTCAGCCTGAGGTCATGTGTTGCCATGCACCAGGTGTGTGATGGGAATGAAGATTGTCCAGCGAGAGACGACGAGACTGAATGCGGTAAGATAGAAATTGTATTGTTACTAAACGAATGTTGCAATATTCCTTCAATCTACAAAATGGAATGTTTGCCAGTTTCCACTCCCGTAAATGTATTATTTAGAACACGAAGACACACTTAAATTCTGTAAACAGGCTGACCTTTTTCACAAAATGGCTTCTAGTTCCGGTTCATATAACGGATCAAATGCAAAAATGGTACTTACTGCATACATTTCAACAACGTCTTGTCTTTATCGATGCTTGGTGTGAAATGATGAATTGTTATCGACTCCTATATCTGGTTTTAATTTTTTTTAAATCACCCTTGCATTGAGATTAGACGAAGATATATTGCATTATAAATGATACAGTGAAGTTTACAATAATTTTCATTTTTGTAGATAAAAAGAGATGCCCACGTGGATGTCAATGTGGATATGAGTCATACAGCGACGATATATCGGAACAGAAATTATCCATAACGTGCCCTAATGATTGGCTTCAAATTATTGATGACTTGCCACAAATTACTTATTCACTGTAAGTAACCGAACGCAGCCCACATAAAGTCCACACTCACGAGAGAGGTCAACACTTTCCATGTTATCATTTCATAAGTTTATATTATTAATAACAAACCTTTTAATTGTTCTTGGCTTCGTGTCGATACCTAAATTGCTAACAAAGAAGATAACTCTTTCAGGATTAAGAGCGGTGTATGATGACTTAAATAATAATACACGTTCATTAAACAAATTAGAAGATGACATAAACTGCTCATCCAATACGTCGCTTTACAAATCCGTCGTGTGATGATATAATAAGGACCTACATCTTTTTCTCCCGTCCTTGATGATACTAAAGAAGTTCTTAACTTGTATTATTTGTTTAATAATCCATTACACCACGGGAAAAGCTTAAAACTTGCCAGGTAGTTTATTCTGTTTTATGACGTCACTGTCTACATTACAAGATTTTGCCTCATTATTGTTTCTTAAGAATCAGAATTAACAAAATCTCTGCACATTTACATGTACATTGAAACTCAAAAAGGCTATTTAATCTATTGATATAATTTCTTTTCAGAAAATTGCCTGGAGGAAACATGCCTAATTTGGAACCAGCTACATTTAAACGTTTCAATAGTATGAATGTATTGTAAGAATATTTCGAATTCATTTCTTTTCCCTTAGAATTTAAGTAATTTGTTCTGTCAACCACAAGACGCGAAGTGCACGAGCTTTTGATTTTAACATCACTCTCAACCTAAAAGAATGTCCCGGAATTGTGTGAAAGAGATTATAAAATACCATTGTGTAAACACAGTTCATTCTAAGTTGGGCTACAATTGTTAAAAATGTGCAAAATCACTAACCATTATGCAAGCTGTTACCTGTTTCTAAATGCAATAAATGTCAATGTATCAATTCGTCCGTGGTATTAAATTCTGACGTTAAATGTGTACGTCACTATGTAAAATGTGTACGTCACTATGTAAAAATAAGATTTGTATTAGCTTTTTTATACACCAAATCAAATTCCTGATTACCAATTATATAATCAATTTTTGAATTTGGTCAAAAAACCGATCAAGGTTTACCATGCGTCACTATGTTATACCACTGACCAAACGTCACGATGTAATGCTACCGACGAAATATTTATATAAGAAATCATTGTATGAAATTAATGAGTTGGACAGCTTGCTTGACGTCGTTATGATATCCGTTGGCGGTAGTTAATGCTAATTGTTATGAGAAGTTAATAAACACCCATGAATATTGTGTCAATTAAGAACGACTATTTTGTGACTTATTATATACGTTATAGAATATTATTAGATGGTATAGCATGAACACGAGTTTAAACCCGAGTACTGACTTTTACACATTCCTAGTTTTATCATTACTATTATCATTCGTATCAGATCTTTGGCGGGAAACAATTTCTCGACTATCAGAGCACAAACCTTTGCTGGGTTGTCGAACCTAATATGGCTGTAAGTAGTAAGATTTTCATGAATATCATTAAAAATTATGAACTTCTTTGTTTACTAAAATGACTTTGATATGGAAGTGATCAATCCCTTGAATACGAGTCCCACGGGAAAACTTACTTGTCTACTTCCTTTCTCTTATGGCATGAACTAACGACCTTCTTACCTATACACCTGGTAATGACGTCATTGTTTCAATGCTCAATAGGCTGATCGCACTACTCAAAAAGGCACCCTACTACTCAAAGCGGTTGAGTTGGCGTACTGAAGACAATTCGCTCATACACACAATAATGTTTCAATAAGGTGACATCACTGTCGTGCGTGAAATGTGAAAATGTGTAATGGATGATACATTTGAAATGAGGTTTTCCCATAAGGGAGAATCGTTATAAATAGTATTGTTTATCATTTCTTCCACTTTTGTGCATTTTTTCAACCAGTGACTTGTCGCAGAACCAACTGGACTATTTTGAAACCAGTGACAATCATGTGAATGCGTCGTGAGTATTCCCGTCCTTTTAAAACTTTTGATTGTGTGATACTTAAAATATTATTATTTTCTAATTTTTTTAATCCAAGGATATATAAAATCTGCTCGATAATTATTCACCATAGGCTTTGACTTCATAATATGAACCAAGTGACCAATTCACTAATACATAATACACTTAACAGAGTGCGCTCGAATACGCTATGGATGATATATTCTTTTTGTTACATTTGAAGTTTTCTGATGTGCGATTTCTTACACAAACACACACAATTATTGGTATTGACAAGGACAATTTCATGAAAATAGCAAATGATTTTGTACATTTTGGGTGTACAACCTCTCTTTTGTAGGGGGTAGGGTGCTATACAGGATGTTTCCTAATATAACGCCGTTATATAATTACTGCTTAATACAATTGATTATATTTCAGTCTCGATGTGAATTACACAGATATATATGAAACTACTGCTTTTAGCGGCTTGACTAGCCTGCAAACCCTGTAAGTACAAAATAGTTATACATGCAGTTGGTAGCTTATACCGTTAAACATCGTCTATAAGCCCATACTGACTAATAGTTAATAAGCTGAAAATAGATAAAAAGGTATGAGCGCCCTCTTTTGATCTAGAGAAATTAGCACAAATGAGTTTAGTGTATTCGATATTCAATACTATAAAGTTACTATCTAAGTAATTTTATGGACAGACGAATTGCTCAATTGGTAAAGCGTCAACTTCAGTATCACGAGGTTGGTGGTTCGATTCTCCTACCTTTTGCAATTTCTTTTGAAATCCTAGTGATATAGAAATTAACGCAAACTTGAATGTAAAATTATTACTCAATTATACTAGCTTTATTTTTATTTTTCAAAAAAACAAGCGCATAATTAATTTGATTGTAAAAATTAATGCTCTTAATAGTCCAACCTTTTTATAAGCTCAAAATAAAAAACATTTATAGGGCCTACTACAAATTAACTACAGCAAAATGTATTCATTTGCTTATTTTAAATGTTTCACACAGTAATCTTAAACGTTTCCTTCATCAAGATTTAAGGGCGAATTATGATGATGCATATTAGGTTGGTAGATCAAGTTAAGCAACAAAATGAAAGTAATATGCAAACCACTATAATCCTGGTCTCACAGGATTATAATTGAATGGCTATTAAATCAATTTATTTCCAATAAGATAGAGGGCCGTCCATTTATACCGACCCATCAATCATACATGTAGTTATAAAACAGTATCTGACATAGCGTCCAGTTTAGCTCAATTGGTAAAGCCGACAGTTTGGGCTAGGGCAATTGTGATCGCAGGTTCCAGATGACAATTCCTGGTTCGAATCTCACTTCAAGACTTCTTCTTTTGGAAAGGTCATAATTTTCAAATTCTTGACAGTGTTTTATTTTTATCATGAATGAACAAGGAATCTATCTTTTTCATTGTTTTTTTTATTTTTATTTTTTTAAATGAAACAAAATGTAATCAAACTGGACACGCAAGCCTTTGACTGTTTTCCTGTTGTCCTCATTAATTCGAAACGCAATATTACACGTTTGTGCCATATGGTCACGCGTTATGAACTTGCCTCCCAATAGGGTGGTGCCGTTACATTTTGTAGTTTTATGCTGTCATTTTCCTCAAATATTTTCAAAACCACAAAAGCTATCTCAACAAATTTGGTATCATTTTAAAGCCCTAATGACAAGCTATCTGCCTGTAAAATGGCATTGGTATAGCTAATACAGAAGGGGAGATACAGCTGTTTGGTGTTTGGAGACCAGGGGTGGTGCTGGAAGGGGTGCCGCTGGAAGGGGTGCCGCCTGTACAAACTCAATGGGGATAATCCAATAATGGCGATAAACTAGTCATCGCCTAAAGTTACAAACACCATTCTGGTCCCATTTTAAAGGATATTTAGTAGTCTTTAAGTATGTTGTTTAACAGACTTGTCAACTATTTGTAACAACTAATTAATTATGCTGCCCTACCATGACAAAAGGAAGTAATGGACAACAGAAAAGTTTAGAGCTATGAGGCAAAACATGTTTTTGTAAAAAAAATCTGCAAAATATTCAAAAATGTACATTAAATGTGACATTAAACTGATATAACATTAGCAGAACATCACTCATCACTTTTCAAGGCTCTTACAAAAAAACATGATTTGCCTTGTATCTTGTATCTCCTGTTGTCCATTACTTCCTTTTGTCGTGGTTTATTTGGTAAAAAGTGAACATGCTTCCTTTTTGATATGCTAATTACTCATTAATTAAGACATTTTGAGGGTTCCTGCTATGATAGAATTGTGTATTAATATTATTTTTATCATTTAGTACAGAAAAACCCATTTTGAAAAAAGTGTCCATTACTCCCTTTTGTCATGGTAGGGCAGTATGGATAAGACTATGATCATCAGTTTTCTTAATTCAGAATTCAGAAATGCAGTCTATATCAAGCAAGGGATAAATGGACGGCCCTCTATCTTATTGGAAATAAATTGATTTAATAGCCATTCAATTATAATCCTGTGAGACCAGGATAATAGTAGTTTGCATAGTTACTTTCATTTTGTTGCTTAACGTGATCTACCAACCTAATATGCATCATCATAATTCGCCATTAAATCTTGACGAAGGAAACGTTTAAGATTACTGTGTGAAACATTTAAAATAAGCCAATGAATACATTTTGCTGTAGTTAATTTGTAGTATAAATGTTTTTTAGCTTATAAAAAGGTTGGACTATTAAGATCATTACTTTTTACAATCAAATAAATTATGCGCTTGTTTTTTGAAGAATTAAAATAAAGCTAGTATAATTGAGTAATAATTTTACATTCAAGTTTGCGTTAATTTCTATATCTCTAGAATTTCAAAAGAAATTGCAAAGGGTGTACTTGAGAATCGAACCATCAACCTCGTGATACTGAAGTTGACACTTTACCAATTGAGCAATTCGTCCGTCCATAAAGTTACTTAGATAGTAATACAACTTTATAGTATTGAATATCGAATACACTAAACTCATTTGTGCTAATTTCTCTAGATCAAAAGAGGGCGCTCATACCTTTTTATCTATTTTCAGCTTAAACTATTAGTCAGTGTGGGCTTATAGACGATGTTTAACGGTATTATAGGCCTACTTGGTTTCATATACGCTGAGCCATTTACATCTAAAAATTAACATATATGTAACATCTTTACATTTATATATCAGCTATGAGAACAATAGCCCCCATTTCCTAGTACTCTAGGGTGGGATTTTTTAGAAAACTCAAAAACTTCAATAATAGTAACCCATTTTGGATCAAGGACTTATCTAATTATAGAGGAGACCTCAATTTATTTCAAATTGTGATAAAAGTAATATTATTTTGAATACATTTGCACAGTAGCAAATAGTGAGTATACATGTATGGTTTGTTTCTGTACACGTACAAGCACCATTAACGATAATGGATTGAAAGTGAACGTATTCCTAACCAAACTAAGTTCTCTAAAATTCACCTATGATCAAATATCATACAGAGACAAAGAAACAAAATCTGCTCAGTCTCGAATAAAGCCCTTATTGTTATCTATCATAGACATTATTCATAATTTCGTCGTTGATGGCGTCAACAAGGAGTCATTCACAGGTCTATCTCTATCACGGGAATATGGAGCCCTTGCATGCTTTACTTTCGCTCCGTTTTGGGGAGACTAGCAGTTCCGTGATAGGGGATGAGCTGTGAATAACCACTTACGCTATGACCGGCAGATACATGTATGTGTAGACTAATGATTACGTTTCCAAATTTATTTCCCCCGAATCCTTTACTAAGGGATCTATCACAAAACCGGATGTTTACTCTTCATAGCCGCGTCTTTCATGAGCTTCACCAACTCAAGGAATTGTACGTATAGTATCAATCAACTAGAAATTCGAAATAAATGTATTCAAAATTCCATTCAATTTAGTACTTAAACTTCCTTGAACCATTCTTTACATGCAATGTCTCAAATTATAGAGGCGATATCTCTCTCTTTCTATGACTGTAGTGAGCTGTGCCTAGCGCTGAAGTTAGGTTCTTCTTTATTTTTCTTGTCTTCCATGTTATCGAATAAGAATTACCTTTTTCACTTTCATTTCATTTGTGTATCTTGCTAATTAATTTACAAAACGCGCAACTGACCAACACTTAAGGCACGCTCGGTCATTTTAATGCATGTCTGTGTTTTATAATATTTGTATAGGTTCCTATTTCATGTACCATTACTTCGCCTTTCAACCGACGCATTCAACGGATTAGAAGAACTGCAGTTACTGTAAGTATATACCTCGTTAAACAGGGCATGTAAACAAACTTCAATCCTAATTATCGGGGCTGTCATTTGAAAATATAAGATAACTTTCAAGCATCGTATTTAAGTTATCGGTGCTAGTTTCTCAGCTATATCCCAACCTGATTATATCGTATTACAGCCTATCTGCCGATGGACATTCTTGACGATATCTCGGGTTTTGAACCAAGAGATCCACGAGTATATGACGGTTATCACCCAAAGTTGATTTACGAAAATATATAAATAGTTTCACCAAATATTTACAAATCACTTTGATGAATCAAACTGTACATTGAATCCATTACTAAGCTTCATTATTTCAAAGATGAAGAATCGTAATGATTCAACCCCATCCTGTCAAATGTTTTAAACAGTGAACTGTATTTGAACTGGGATATTTAACAGGCTGACGAGTTAAAGTTTTTGTTAGTTAAGCAATGGGAACTAATTTGCATTTGAAACTCGTCAACCAAATCAAATCAATCCACAAAAAAAATATCGGTTACCAGATAATATCTTTGAAAACAATCACTCAGAACTGACTTTACTTTGTGTCCTAACCTGGCTGAGTGATGCCCCCTCCCATGTGAAGCCAACATCTGGAGAAATGCATTTCATACGACTTAAAAAGTCGTTTATGGTTTTAGCATTCCAGCTTTAATCGAAGATGGTTGTAGTTCCTCGTTATCGTAAAACATTGTTAACAATAATAACACGTCACAATACATATGCTTAATTCATTGTGTTTTATTTTTAGGGTGATGATCAGATCAAACACAGACAGTGGAGAATTGCACATTGAATCTAATGCATTTCGTGGATTGCTGTCACTCAAGACAATGTGAGTTCCTCGATAATAAATACAATCACATACAAATAGCTAAATTCAGCTCATGTTCAGATTCCAGCTAATCTACAATTAATTTCAAAACTTATCCATGTAGCCCATTCAGTCACGCTGGTCACTGGTGCAGCATTTATATATACACGAGTTTACCTCCCGTCTTTGAACGAGCATGTAGATCCGTGAGTTTTCCATATTATATAGAGCACGTGATATAATAATTCAATAAATATAAGGTTGATCACACCAGAAAGTCGTGGTTATTCAAGAATGGACAGTGAGATGATTGTGCACCATGTATGTTGTTCTGATATGTGAAATGAACGTATCAATAAATAAGGCAGCAGCGTATTTTTTTATGAGAGAGCGTAGAGTTAAATATTCTGGTTATTATGTCCAATATTTGTGATATTGTGTATTTGTACTCGATATTCAATCTACTCCGCAGATATGTTGATGACCACTCGATGTGCTGCTATTTTTCTCAAAGAGAGACATGTACTACGCTGGAACCTCTGCCACCGTTATTTAACTGCGGAAGCTTGATGCAAAACGCCTTGCTAAGAGTATCAATGTGGATATTAGGATTTAGTGCTATATTTGGTAATCTATTTGTAGTAATTGTTCGAATCAATGAAACTACAGCATCACTTGCTCAAGTAAAACAGCGATTGTTTATCTGCAGTCTGGCCATTTCAGATTCCTTAATGGGAGTGTATATGATCATACTGGCCTCGGCTGATACCTATTATGGGAATGAATACTTTCGTCATTCGGATGAATGGCGTGCTGGACCTGTGTGCAAAGTAGCGGGATTTCTTGGACTTATTGCCAGTGAAGCGTCTGTTTTCTTCATTACACTAATAAGCATTGATCGTTTCTTAAGCATTCTTTTCCCTTTCAGTCAAGTAAAACTTCGCTCCATGTCCTCAAAAATTTCGGTAGCTATAATTTGGATTTTAGCATTTACAATAGCCTTGGTACCCGTATTATTAGCTGGCCCAGAATCAGATTTTTACGACTTGTCCGATGTTTGTATTGGTTTGCCCTTAATTACACGACCATCAAGTTTTACCATTAAGACAAGTGGCGTTAGCAGTCAGCTCGCGTTTGACTTACCCGTAGCTAATGACTCACGACCTGCGTGGTATTTTTCCATAGCTATATTTCTTGGAATTAATCTGGTCTGTTTTGTGGCTATTGTTATCTGTTATATTTTTATTCTATATGCAGTAAAAAGTTCGGGTAAAATGGCTGGTAGAAAAGAAAGCATGAAAGATGAAATCAAAATGGCTGTCAAAATGGCTGCCATTGTTGGGACAGATTTCATTTGCTGGTTCCCTGTGATAATGATGGGGGTGTTGTCCCAAACTGGTGCCGTGGTTATTCCACTAGATGCCTATGTGTGGTCGGTTGTATTCGTATTGCCCATCAATTCTTCGTTGAATCCCTACCTTTACACTCTTGCGACTATGATATCAAATCGCAAGGGCAAAATAAAATCAGGAAGCACAATGACAGGGACAGTATCGAGTAGAATGATGTCCGTAAGTCAAAGTCCTGAACAGGTAAAACTTTCAACAGTAAAAGATAGAATATAGAAATACGACCCTGTGGAATAAAATACAAATGAATCTCACTTTCGGGAGCTTTGAAGATGAAAGGAAAATAGTTATTTCCGACGCTTTGGAACCCGACTGTTTATTTTAAAATGAGGAACCAGCGCGATAAAGGGGGTAACTCTTGAGCTGCCGAACTAAATTTCAATACCGATTTCCCCGAAACTGGCATATTCATGCTGCAAAAATCGTCATTTCCCAATCCCTGCCTTACAAGGTCACACTGTATGTTGTGTATATTAATGGAAGCTAATATGTTTAGTTATGAGGGGACCGTCAATGTCAAAAATGTACTACACAAACTAAATGCCCTCTGACCTGATGATTACTTATTAACCGGGCATATTGACCCCATATGTAAGGAGACCCGATCATGTATCTAAAAAGTCTACCAAAATAAATAGTGATAGCAAATGCAATCATCACCTGTTCCGATTGTGTTCAAAGTTATTGTTAAGCAGTGATTAACTTTGAGAAATTATGCATTGTTGTCTATAAATCGTATTGGTTCACGGTTGAAATTTGCACACAAAAATTCATTATAAAAATAGTTGTCATTCATAAGCCAACCATTTTGAGTTCAACTTTCTGGACACACTTTGTCAAGATCCGAGTTCAATACTAACACAAATCACTTATAAACAGACGTAATAATCAAAAATGTAATATTATATAACATTTAAAAGATAATGTGAATTGGTAACGCAATATGCTATAGCGCTCATTGATCACTGAAAAAAATATTAAATGCACTTGTCGTAGTTAATGCAGTTCATAGAAGATCTTATCCTATTTTAATGTTCCACTAGATGGTCTAGTTTTTGGCTACTCCGAATTAGCTTT
Source organism: Ophiura sarsii (assembly GCA_035610835.1). Lineage (NCBI taxonomy): Eukaryota > Metazoa > Echinodermata > Ophiuroidea > Amphilepidida > Ophiuridae > Ophiura > Ophiura sarsii. The sequence continues at coordinate 16,836,415 of CM069450.1, read as the reverse complement.
GATCGGCAAAGTATGGATATTCTAATTGCGGCCTGGATACGGATTAATCTGCCGTAGCGATACAATCTGCTACTATCTATGTCCTGCGAAAGAATGTTGCCTTCCGCAAATATCAATGTTCACAGGCTTTTCTTAATATTGTCGTTCTTCGGCGTGGCCCTCTATCCCACAGCTCTTCCTTGACATTCAACCGTCCAAAACGTTCGCCCTTCTGTGTTTGCTTGTATGTTTATGTTTTCTTCCCTGCTGCCCACCATACATAGTGCATGCTTTATAAGCGTTGCCTTTTACGCATTGCGTTACTTATTGTTATTCTATATTAGATATTAGACTTTGGATCCTGGCAACACTTGTATTATATCATGTAAAATAATAAATATTATTATATAGAGGGTGTGGTTTGAGATGTCAGCAGGTAATTTGATTGGTTTTTGGCTGATTTTCAGCCGACACGCCCATACATTATGAGACAATGGTGCATAGTTTGGGGCGGGTTTAATTCATTCGAAAAATAATACCTTCAGCGCGTATGATTAACCTGTCATCGCGTAAGTGTGCCCTATTCAAAGTCGCCGCCGTATGCGTTGTGGGTATAACGCGTGTGTGCTAAAGAACGCGATTAATTTGAAGCAGGATGTTGGAAAACAGCTCGCTGGATTCGCCAATTTTATAAAGGGGGAAATTTGTTGTTGTTTGTTTAAAATAAATCTAACAAACTGCGTTATTTTATGATAAAAGATCAAAATAACCAATAAACTAAATACGAATGAGAATAAAACATAGTTCTTAGCTGTTTTGCTATAGACGATGGTCTTATAATGTATAGGCTGTACCATATTTGGAGTCGTGTATGGTCGCCGTTTTATTCTCTAATTATTATACTGGTAACATGATTTACATCCTGCGTTGTAATTCAAGTTCTCGTAAAACGAAATTATGAATCCTGCGTGGTCGTGCAGGCACTGGTAAAACGACATTATACATCCTGGGTTGTCGTGCAGGCACTGGTAAAACGACATTGTACATCGTATGTTGTCATACAAGAACTAGTAAAACGACGTTGTACATCATGCATCATCATGTAGGAACTGGTAAAACGGAATAAAGCTGTATAATTATTTAATCCGTCAACAGAGTATTTTGTGACAGGTTAAGTGCGTGCTGTCTTACACCAAGGATAAACCGTAAAACGACATTTTACATAATAGGTTGTCATGTAGGAACTGTTGAAACGATATTCATCATGCGTTGTCGTGCAGGTACTGGTAGAACGACATTAAACATCCTGAGTTGTCATGTAAAAACTGGTAAAACGAGATTATACACCATGCGTTGTCGTGCTGGTACTGGTAAGACTACACTAAACATCCTTAGTTGTCGTGCAGGTACTGGTAAAACGACATAATACATCCTGGGTTGTCGTGCAGGTACTGGTAAGACTACACTAAACATCCTTAGTTGTCGTGCAGGTACTGCTAAAACGACATTATTCATCATGCGTTGTCATGTAAAAACTGGTAAAAGAGATTATACACCATGCGTTGTCGTGCAGGTACTGGTAAGACTACACTAAACATCCTTAGTTGTCGTGCAGGTACTGGTAAAACGACATAATACATCCTGGGTTGTCGTGCAGGTACTAGTAAGACTACACTAAACATCCTTAATTGTCGTGCAGGTACTGGTAAAACGACATTATACATCATGCGTTGTCATGTAAGAAGTGGTAAAACGAGATTATACACCGTGCGTTGTCGTGCAGGTACTGGTAAAAGTACATTAAACATCTTGAGTTGCCGCGCAGGTACTGGTAAAACAACATTATACATCATGCGTTTTCATGTAAGAACTGGTAAAACGAGTTTATACACCATGCGTTGTCGTGCAGGTACTGTAAAAGTACATTTAACATCCTGAGTTGTCGTCCAGGTACTGGTACAACGACATTAAACATCCTCTGTTGTCGTCCAGGTTTTGGTAACACGACTTATATCTTCCGATGGTGTACTATATAATTCAATGTAGTTTCAGCAATATGTCAAATTAATCAGATGTATTGCGTATCTGTATTGAAACAATAAGTTATAATATAACGCATAAGGCCCTAAAGTTATCAAAATGGCATGAATCATGACTAAATATATCCAGATGAGAGGCAAGCTGCGTCCTCCAATCGAAATTGATTAGAATAGCGTAAAATGTCATTTATTTGCATTTTGGGGGATTTAGCTCTTACAACAAATAGTAGGTTTAAGTAAATAACACATTCCGGTTTATTTATTTCATGCAATAAAATAACATTATATAACAACGTGTTTACTATTATTGATGATTGTATATCGAGACGATACATGTATTATGTTTAAGAGCAATTAAATTATGAGAAAAATGTACATTTCGTTGTTCTGGTGAAATTATTTCTTTTAAGTTTATATAAACCTGTGTTCGTTGCCAGGAAAGCCTCCTATGTAATTTGGGCCTCGGAATGATTGTAATGCAATACCTTCTATGTAACTGTGGCATACCTGCCAAACTACGATGTGTATCTAAAGCGGGTGGGTATCTATCATTTTACATAGGACTTGATTCAAACAATCTGCCAGTATGACCAATATCCAGCGAAAGAGGGCTCTACACTATAATTTTTTTAATAAAGAACCGGGCGCTACCTTAACACTAACCTAACTGAGTACTACAAAACACTCAAGCCGATCTCCAAGCGCATGTGTGGACGGTTTTCGATGACGTAATCAGCCGAGCTTATAGTGAGCGCAGTATACTGCGCGAACGAGTAGCTGAGAGCCATGGCTTACCTATGGGGCCGGGGGTTTTTTTGGTCCGGAGGTTCACCCGGTCGGGTCGCGGCAATTTATTTGTCGGTTACCCCAAAACACAAGTGTAAGACCATAATGCTAAGGCTGTAGATTCGGTAGCTCTAAACATTCAACTTTACCCACCCGGTAAATCTTGACGATTTCAATCATTTTAAAGACATTTATATATCTAAACCCGAATTTCTTTAAAAATATATTTTTTCGTCTTGTCTTCACAATCTGGCTTTGAAATCATCGGATACGGCTATGAAATACATATCTCTGTTAGACTGACTGAATTATTAAGTATTTCCTGAAAATATCCTGAAATCATCAACATTCAGGGTAATCGCTAAGAATGACTGATTCGAATAATCCGTTTCGTGCAAACCAAATGCCCCGTCTACTCAAAAGAGTTTAAGGAGAACCTAAACGAGTTAAAGGATCGCAAAAGAACAAAACAGCTCCAGCTATTATTTTCATCCTTTGTCGCGCGCCTGAATTCAGTCCGCATTTATCACATGCCGTGAATACCAGGGGAGATAGACTGAAGGGGCCCGTGCTGCCAGCATAGATTTCAAATGTAATTTCATTTGGTTCAGTGCTGTATGAGCTTTATGGTAATAGCGGGATTCCCGTGTACGGACTCCCGCTAGTATGTAAGGCCAACCAGAACACCTAAAAATGTAAAACACATAAGTGAAAATGTACAAAATTTATTGGTAGTTTCACCGATGGGCAAAACTTGAATTTATTGTGATTGCGCTTTAAATCTGCGCGCTATTGTCATTTCAGGCTGTGTTTAAAAGATGCTACTATAACTTGGAAAGAGCTTCAAACTGTCCGAAACTTATTAAGTTATAACCGACTTTTAAAGGTTATTATTTTCTGATACCGACAGTTTTCCATTTTGCGGATTACGAGTGAACGAACGCTCCTCAACGTTCCTTCGTGTTCGGCCCTTTTATCAGGCAATCTGTATGTTAATGATACAAATTCAATACAACTTACACCTGGCAGTACAATCCAGTTCTGAAATAATGTTTTTAATTTAGGCCTACATAATATTATTGAGTATACATGAGTTGTGTTTGAACTATGATAGTATTTCTACAGGGTACTTTAAATGAAGACGGGAGTGGTCACGGGCACGTTCCAGCGTATTCAATGTTTTAACGCTACGAGCGAGGCTACTTCAAAAAACCAACAACAACAAATTAATACAAATACAAACGGTTCATGACGGGAACAAGAACAATTACATTTAAACTGAATTTAGTTTTCGAACTACCATCTTTATAGGATGAAACAACTGTTACGTCTTATTATTTGTATGACTTTAAGGGAAATCAACCAATCACGTGCAATCAATACAAATTCAACATAGAGCAAATCGCAACTACCGTCATCTAGCTCATACCTCTCGCTCCTGTGGTAACCAAATTATACTATTCACAGTCACGATGAACGTTACAAGAAATGTGGTGTTTGCTGTTGCTCTTGCTCTTACGCTGTCTACACCGGGAATTTGTGCCGAAGAATCGGGTAAGCATTGCCGTTAGTGTGTGGCGTTAAATAGACCATTTTTAAGACGGGAGGGATACGGATTTTGTTATATGAGGGGCAGGAGTGATACATGATTCACACTTGACACTGTATTATAGAGTGTCAATTCATATAACAAATAATCGATTTAATTTTGACCACAAATCTATAAAGTGTTAAATAATGATCTTTGCAGATGCAACATTTTTAAGAATAAATAAAAGACCGGTCCTTCATAAATTGTCTTTAGATGATTTTGGTGCAATTTTGGAATTTTTTACCAAAAAACTGATTTTATTACGCTGTTCGAAGAAATCTGATCCAAATTTGCTGCAACTTTTCGGCATTTTACGAGGAACTTTCAATGGATATTTCAACTTAATGTGCACTTCTTAATTCTGCCGTTCCCTAGGATAGTTTAGGTATACTATCTTTATTTTTAATTGTGAACGAATTTTGTACTTTGTACTTTTTAGGGGTGCGTTGATCATGAAATCGTCTGAGTTTATTTTGACCGCTGGTCCCATTCAATGCATTTTCCAATACGTAGCGTAAAGCCGGAAGTAGGGCGTACCAACTAACTAATCGCGATTCTCGAAAATGTGTTAAATTTAAACACGTGTCTAACTCACTGAATAGTGTCTAGCTTTAAACATGGGTATGGAGGTAGTTTAACTCGCGTTTAACTAAACTTCTGCATCAAGTGTATGTCGTGATTTTCCTATCGCGATACCATGGTTTAAAAGTAATAACGATTTTTTTAAATGATGGCCCTTAATATAAAGACAAATCATTAGTTAATACATTTATTAGTTAATCAACTCATTCATCTGTATTTCTTTAACCCAATAACATTCGTTGGTTTTGTACATATTAAAAAGTTGTAGGCCTTAGTATGATTGTCTGGATGAGTAAATGAATGCATACAGTACAGATTTAGATAGATAGGCCTACAGTGAAAATGAAGAAATAATTAACACTAGTTGGAATATGTAAACAATAAAGGGACCTATAGTGGCGTAATACAATATATCGAGGGTTGAGCGCCGGAAAGCCGTAACTCAACTTTTGGGGTAAATGAGATTTTGGTACCAAAATAATCCATATAATCTAGATTTTCAGAACCATAAAGAGATAACTCATAAACACACATAATTTGAGTAAAATTAGAGTTACCAGTTGGGAGCTACAGTGTATTGTAATGAGTCCCAAATATTTGAAAGTCGATTATCTCAAAATAGCATTTCTTGAGTTACGGCCTTCTGGCGCTCAACCCTCGATATATTCCAAGAAGTAATGAGTAAAATGTATATAATATTTAGGCATTAATATCACTACATGTACTTCCCACTGATATGAAATTTGCTAAAGTAAAGCCTTTATTCAAGAAGAACAGTAGATCCGATGTTGGCAATTATAGACCGGTTAGCATATTGTCCATTGTCTCAAAAATTCTTGAAAAAGCAGTGTATAACCAACTTGAAATGTACCTCTCTGATAATAATTTGATTTATAGCCAGCACTCTGGTTTCAGAGGCTCATACTCTACTGATACATGCCTTATTTACCTCACCGATTTTATTAGATCCCGGATGGCTGCTGGTAAATACACAGGTATGGTGCTCTTGGACTTACAGAAGGCATTCGATACAGTAGACCATGACATACTTTGTAACAAATTGCAAGCTATGGGTATTCACATTGACTCTGTTAAATGGTTCAAATCATACTTATCTGACAGAAAACATATTGTTAATGTAAATCAGGTTGAATCCAAACCCATGAATATATCATGTGGCGTTCCACATGGTAATATTTTAAGGCCGTTGCTCTTCTTGTGTTATGTTAACGATATGTCATCAAGCGTTAACTTGACGTTAGCTGACGATAGTGCCATTTTCACATCCGGTAAAGACCCAAAAGTAATTTCTGACACTTAAAGTAGAGAACTTGAGTCGTGTAGACAATGGCCGATCGACAACAAATTGTCCTTACAACTTGGCAAAACAGAGTCTATTCTTATGGATCTAAACCTAGACTGACCAGGGTGGACAAGTTTGAAGTTTCTTTTGACGGAAAAATTATAAATCCTACCAACTCTGTCAAATACCTTGGGATTACTCTCGATGAAAATCTCAGTGGTGAAACTGTTGCTATATCAGTTGTCAAAAAATCTTGTGGTAGATTAAGTTTCTTATACAGACAAGGTCATTTTTTAATTGGATGATCTCGTAAGACCCTTCGCACTGCCCTTATACAATGAAATTTTGATTATTGTTGCTCTTCATGGTTTTCTTCACTTTCTGCAAAGTTGAAAAATAAGCTGCAAGTTGTGCAAAATAAGTTGATTCGCTTCATTTGAAGCTGGAGCCCAGGTCCCACATTTGGTGATGTAGAATTTAAGAAGCTTGGAATGCTGAAAGTTGAAGACGGAATTAAACAACTTAAACTTAATCATGTTTTTAAAATCTATAATGAAATAGCACCCGAGTACCTGAATTCTCATTTTTCCAACACCCACAGATACAATACCACTAGGGGCAGTGCAACAAATGTTCTTGTTCCTAAAGCTAAAGGTCAGCAGTGCAATACATTCATTTTTCTGGTATTCTGGAATGGAACTTGCTACCAACTCAGGTTAAAACATCCAAATCCCACGGGCAGTTAAACAAGGCAGTAAAAACTCACTTTCTATCTTGATTATTTCATCCATTTTTAATTTTTTTTATGCTGTTGTTTCATAAAAAGCGCAATATTATTTAGTGTGCAAATATATATTATGTTTTTCAAATGTGCTGTTTTAATATTTGAAGGACCCCAATGGCTTTCTTGGGCTATCCTTGGCATTATATGTTTTCATTTATTAATATGTTGTGTTAATTGTTGTAACATTTTAAGATTTGTATATTTGATCTGGCTGATGTATATATTGTATCACTGTGTTTTGATATGCCGAATAAAAATAAAATAAAATAAACTTCAAATTTAAAAAAATGAAATAAAACATGCAAAAGATGGGAATTTGAACCCGTATTCGCCGACAATCCAGTTCTGAAATAATGTTTATAATTTAGGCCTTCATAATATTTGAGTAATACATGAGTTGTGTTATGAACTATGGTAGTATTTCTATCGGGTACTTTAAATGAAGACGGGAGTGGTCACGGGCACGTTCCAGCGTATTCAATGTTTTAACGCTACGAGCGAGGCTACTTCAAAAAACCAACAACAACAAATTAATACAAATACAAACGGTTCATGACGGGAACAAGAACAATTACATTTAAACTGAATTTGGTTTTCGAACTCCCACCGTTATAGGATGAAACAACTTTTACGTATTATTATATGTATGACTTTAACAACAAATCAACAAATCACGTGCAATCAATACAAATTCAACCTAGAGCAAATCGCAACTACCGTCATCTAGCTCATACCAGTCGCTCCTGTGGTAACCAAATTATACTATTCACAGTCACGATGAACGTTACAAGAAATGTGGTGTTTGCAGTTGCTCTTGCTCTTACGCTGTCTACACCGGGAATTTGTGCCGAAGAATCGGGTAAGCATTGCCGTTAGGGTGTGGCGTAAAATAGACCATTTTTAAGACGGGAGGGATACGGATTTTGTTATATGAGGGGGCAGGAGTGATACATGATTCACACTTGACACTCTATTATAGAGTGTCAATTCATGTGACAAACAATCGTTTTAATTTTGACCACAAACCTATAAAGTGTTACATATTGATCTTTGCAGACCATTTTCACCAAAAAGTGTTAACAAATGAAACATTTGTATGAACAAATAAAAGACCGGTCCTTCATAAATTGTCTTTAGATGATTTCGGTGCAATTTCGGCATTTTTACACAAAAAAATGATTTTGTTATGTTGTTCGAAGAAATCTGATCCAAATTTTCGCCGACAATCAATAGGCTTCCGGCATACCAAGCAAACGGCGGTTGCAGTTGTAAGTAAAGATACGTGTTATCGCCGTATACATTCATTCATTTACTCGATTTGTTTATTTCATCGTTAAAATTAAGTATTTTATACATTTTCACCATTATAACATCAGTATTTCTTTGAATTACTTGTCTCCCCGTGTAACTGAGACACCAAAAGACACCAAAATGTTCAATTATGCCTGGCAACTGCACAAACTGTCTGATCACTTTCATTTTGTTTTTTCTAAAGGCATTTACCATTCTTTACTCTTTAAACATCAGTAACAGTGAAAAGATGAGATTACCTATTTTTTGGGTGGTGGAATTGATATTTCATGCGTCCCCGTGTAACGGAGACACCAAACCTTAATTTCCTTGTAACTCAAATTATATTGATAAAGTGGAAACTTTTGTTCCATGTATGCTAGGAGCCTATACCAAGAGACAGTTTATCCACAATTTATTCATAAAGTGTGCTGGCACATAACTATGATGTTACCCTAAAGTTCTCACAGTGTAACATTTTTGGAGACACCAAACGTAATATAAAAACTTAAAAACAGCTATATTTTCTATGTTTGTTGCAATTTCAGTTTAACTTCTCTATTATCCTTTAACCTATCAGAGAGGCTTGTAAATCAACAAAAGGGAAATAAGATGGAGATTATTGTCACTGTTAAATTTTAAAAAAAACTGCCTTCACCGTGTAACGGGTTTTTGAGACACCAAATGTTACACGGTGACGGTAAAATTGCCATGTATTCAATTATTACTTCTCAGTAATTTGCTTATGAAAAATGTGTTTAACACTTCAAAACTAGTTTGATATTGATCATTTAGCCTACAGATAACACAATTACTCTAAACAAAACACCATATTGTTAATATTTTGACCCTGTCTTTTTATGTCACACTTTTTGCCAAAATTGTAGGACATTTTGCCGAATTTTCACCAAAATAAGAAAAAATGTTGATATAATATACATGTTGTGGTGTTATACCAGTACAACTTTATGGACTTTATCAGATTTTAAAATGAGAATTAACCAAGTACATTCGTATAACAGGATATTGAACCATTTGAATATAGACAATGCAAATTTACCACTGGTACCTGTATTTATGGAAACACCCAATTGCAAAAATACCGACATATATAGAAGTATGAAATCTTCTAAGGATCAGAAATTGCTATTAAATGGTTGAAATTATCGTCCTTTAGAATATTTCATATGTCATAGGTATTATTGCTGTTGTACATAGATAGTTACCATTAGAAGATTTTTTTTAAATCGTCCATATAGAAATGATTGACCCGTAAATTCTTAAAAGTGAATCTCTTTACACAAAGTGGTGGATCTGAAAAGAGACTTTTGGTTAGAAGCTCACTGCCTCTTAATTTGCTTTGGCTTATTCTGCCACTTGCGTTGATGACGGACATTCTTCCCTTGGGTGTTGCTCTGGTTGTACTGCTGCCTTCCTCTAATCTTGGGTTTGCATCGTTCTTGTAGGAGCTCGTCTTGCTTTAAAATGAGATCACTGCCGTCCTCATTGAATACCAACATTTCCTTCATATATCGTTGAAGGCATCCGGAATTAATTTCCGGTTAACCCCCTGGGGTCTACCTGTCTATCTTACAGTGGTTCTGATTGGTTTAATTCAAGATGTACTCATTGGGATAGCCAATTAAAATGCAGCTTGTAAAATGTTTCACTACCATCTTTATCAGGGATACAATTATTCTAACAATGTCTCTCATTGGTGCAATAAATGATGTATCCATCTTTTTAACCAATCGGCTGGTAATTCTCGAGGGGTTAAGGTCTTTCAGGATCATTTCTAACATCTTATCCCCAGTTTCTTCTCTTGTAACCTGATTTTATCTTCCCCCAATTTTGATGCTGGTGCCGCCACTAGAGGAGGAGTACATTTTTTTTAAATACAACACTTTATACGTATAATTAACAAATAGAGTTATAGACACACAATTTGATCTTGACGATCAGAACAATATGCTTCACAAAATATTATGCAAAAATAAGCGAGGACACTCTATATACTCTCTATAAAGTAAGACCTGCAAATACACATAAATTATTCGCCTGATACAATTTGCTATTATATGACTTGTGCTACCGATTATTATTAGAAATCTATAGCTAGTAAGGTTCCAACATTAAAGAGATTTTACCTGATAAATTATGCCTTTCTAAATACAGTCTTGTTTTTGCGAGAATTTTGATGAGGAATGATACTTCTATTGAGGTAACATTTTATAGTTAGAAATCTGCAACTTCTTAGATTAATATATATATATAGAAACATAAATACCATTTTAATTTAGGATTAAGGCGAATTCCCTTTGTTTAATTGTTTGCCATATCGTCACAGGATGGTATAAACGTTATTGTTCTCTTTTTCCTTATGAACACATATAGGTGTATAGAATATAGAATATAGAATATCGAATATAGAATATAGAATATCGAATATAGAATATAGAATATAGAATATAGAATATAGAATATAAAATACAAAATATAAAATATAAAATATAAAATATGAAATATAAAATATGAAATATAAAATATAGAATATAGAATATAAAATATAAAATATAAAATATGAAATATAAAATATGAAATATAAAATATAAAATATAGAATATAGAATATAGAATATAGAATATAGAATATAGAATATAGAATATAGAATATAGAATATAGAATATAGAATATAGAATATAGAATATGAAATATAAAATATAAAATATAAAATATAAAATATAGAATATAGAATATAGAATATAGAATATAGAATATAGAATATAGAATATAGAATATAGAATATAGAATATAAAATATAAAATATAGAATATAGAATATAAAATATAAAATATAAAATATGAAATATAAAATATAGAATATAGAATATAGAAAATAGAATATAGAATATAGAATATAGAATATAGAATATAGAATATAGAATATAGAATATAGAATATAGAATATAGAATATAGAATATAGAATATAGAATATAGAATATAGAATATAGAATATAGAATATAGAATACAGAATATAGAATATAGAATATAGAATATAGAATATAGAATACAGAATACAGAATACAGAATATAGAATATAGAATATAGAATATAGAATATAGAATATAGAATATAGAATACAGAATACAGAATATAGAATATAGAATATAGAATATAGAATATAGAATATAGAATATAGAATATAGAATACAGAATATAGAATTAACCATACAAAATGAGCTTCACCTTAAGACATATCTTGATTGTAAGCATTTCAATACCTCTTTACATTTCAAGTTTACAGGGGCGCAAACCAGGCTGGGTCAAATTTAGGTAACATTTTAAGGGAGACATTTTTAGGGGGAAATTACAAATGAACGTCGTTAATGTTTTGGTTACCTTTGGTTAATCTTTTACAATTCCTTTTTGGTTATTATCGAAATTTTGTCTTCATTTTTCATAATCATAATAGTCAGAATTCCTTTAAAACATTTTACGAAATGCTTATTGTATTTATAAAACCTTACAAATCTCTAGCTTATTAGATTACACTATTGACGTGGTTTAAACCGATGTATTATGCCTTCTTATGAGGTAAAATCTTATTGTTATAAGTCTGCAACTTATTAGATTACAATATCGAAGCGGTTGAAATGTAGTCATTCATTTTCGTATAGAAATATGGAATCAACCATAAGACAAAAATCTCTATTTTAAGATAATACTTTTGAATTTACCTCCTACATCCTAAATTTGATTTTTTTTCTGAGCTCATGTATTTCCTTATTTTTCGAAATTCTTAGGGATTTCTTTGTTTTTCGAAATTCTTATGTATTTTCCGTATTTCTTTATTTTTCGAAATTCGTATGTATTTTTTTATTTTGAGAAAAGGTAGGTAAATCGTGGTAGGTGTAGCTCAAATCACACCTTTTAATTGTAAATAATAAAAAACGCCCTCTACCGCCATTGTTCTTATGTATTTCTTTATTTTTCTTAGTTTTTATATATTTCTTTCTTTCAAGGAAAATCGTGCTAGGAATTGTTTATTTTGTACCAGCCGCCATCCAAACTCAATGTATTAGAGATCATTATATAATACATGTACATACAAATATTCCTTAATAATCATGTAAATCGAGCAACGGGTTCTGATGCTATCGTAATTTGAAATTCTCCGAAAGTAGTCGAAAACATGACACGAAATGCCATTTTAAGCTAAAAATGGATTTTTGTCAACTTTGAACCTCTTTATTTTAATAACCATGTTGCCACCTGACGTTCGGAAGAGATTGACACACACAACCAAACACTTTTGTGGATGTCACAGTGATAAAGAGAGGCATATTCGTCATTTATTTTCAATAAGCAACACAATTGATAATTTTGTAAATAAATTAGCCAGCGTTTCTGACGTAGATTTGAGCCATATCTACTACGATATTTTCCTACCTTTTCTTAAAATAATAAAATGCATAAGAACTCTATCAGTATAGAGCGGATTATCAAAAAATAAAGGAATACGGTCTCAAAGGAAGAAGGTATGATTCAAATCCAACATTTTTAAAACACCTCATATATCGTATAATGAACACCGTAACATGTGATACGACCTGAATGGTGTAATGGTTAGCGCGCCCGTCTGCCACGCATGAAACCAATGTGTAAGTCAGCTAGCAACCAAATCTTTTTTGTACGTTACTTTTCTACTTGTTGATGTTCAATAATAGTATTTATTTACATATTATTAGTTTGTATATTAATGCGCGTTTGTTGTTTTTACTATTAATAACTTTTGTTCCATGAATGAATATATCACTGGGAAAACAATCGGCTGTTCATGGTGTTAATTTACAAAATTGTATATTGCACAATATCAAACGTTTCGATCTTTCCACATCTGTTTTGTGAAGGAACCGATAACTATAATAGCGATGCCTTTGCCGCTGTTCTGATCGCAGCAATCCACCCGGCAGGCATATTTACAAACTATATATGTAAGATGAATCCGCTGTACTAGTTCCAAAAATAAGGAATAAATCCGACAGACAAAAGCAGAAAATGACGCGTATAATTTCTTTGTAATAAAACGACCGAATCACGAACAAAGCGCCATTTTTATCATGTAACCTCGTAGTCACAGTCGTGCGTCTAAATAGTTTTTTTTTAAATGTTGACTTATATGGATAGAGGGCTTGAAATTTCGAGGGAGAAATTTGCTCGTGTAAAGTATAATCTAAAATCTTGATACCGATGCCGATTTTAAATAAGCTAATATGGTTAGGTACTTTTTCTGTTAGGTGTACATTTAATTCAAAAGGTCTTAACATATTTCACTTTTCAATTGCGAATTGTGTATTTGCTTTCTTTCTGGCAACAATATGCAGTGATTTTAATTTTTTTTGTCTTCCACTTAATGATAGCAATGATTGAAATGGGAAATAAAGCAAACCTTAAGTAGTTATACGAGCAGACCAATACAATATTCTTGTAAACCTTGATTTATTACACCGACAGTGAAAAATGGCAAACTCATTCTGAGTCAAATTTCTGCCAATTTCTACTTTGGTGTTATCGATTGATATGTTATTTTTTTTATTTGGTTGAAATTATCATATGCTATCGGCTGTTTTTCGATGAAATAATGGCCCAATGGTATATACTTGGCGAAGTATAATGAGCCAAGTATGGTTGACCCCCGTGGCCTAGCGGTAGATCGTCTGCCTCTGAACCCACAGGTCCGGGGTTCGAGCCCGGAGGCGTGGGGGCCCTCGCTTTTTGGCCGCGAAAAAAGTATCTTTGGAAAAGGTGGCTCGGGGGTTAGGGTTAAGGAATGGCTTGATAATTCGACCATCCCGTGGGGCTTTACTAAAATGAGTGTAACATGATAACGAAATGGTCGATTTTTAAAATTCTTGTTTTGAATGAAAGCCAAATTATATTTGTGAAAAAAGTTCCCGTTCTTTCTGACTCACCCTGTATGCCTCCAATAGCGCTCCGCTATGGTTGGCGTATATGATTTGTCTAATTTCTCCCGAAACACCACATACGCATTTATTGACCTATAATCAATATTTTTTTCTTTAAATGGAATCAGCATCCATTTTTTGTATAAGAGGGACTTGTTGATATCACCAGTGTCGTCCATTACAGTAATCATTTATAATTAACACCATTTTACTTTAGGATAGGCTTGTTAAAACATCTGTATACAAATTGTATTGAATATCCTAAAATATGATCAACATTTCAACGTGGAACTTTCTTCGATATTCCATCCGTAAAGACAAAGCTGAAGACAAATATTTATAGATAGAGATTTCATTAAAGAGTTGACATTGACATTATAAACATAAGAGTAATATTAATCAAACCGGTATATAAACACTAATAATTTGTAGAATATTTTGATAAAGTCGAAACTAATATAAATGCTCAATAGATATTTATGAATTTAGTGTTACCATGGTAACCAGGTACTGCCATAGCATCCAATACACATGTATGCACTCAGTACATACTGTGTGTATATGGTCTGGATGGATGTACGCAGAGCATACTGAGTATAACAATGTATTTTTAATTGTACAACTACGGAATAAAGCTATGTCAAATTATTATACATTATGTTAAGGCACCGCAAAGTTAGTTTCCCTTCACCCGCTCGCGCGTCATTTGCATGCCCGCGTTTGAATTCATTATGGAAATTTCGGAGAAAAAAATGAAAACGTCCGAATTCATGCATTTTGTGTGATGAAGTGAAATGTTTAATCATTTTGACCAGAAGAGCCTTTCTGTTACTTACATATATCTAAATTGACCCAATTGTATTCTGTAATAGGGTGCTGCGGTGTATAACAATACGTCTGACATCCACATTTTGTATAATAATGAAAGTCGTAAAAATAATGAATAATGAATAATGAAAAAGTTGCCTCGCTAATTTTGAAAACAAATGTTACGGGAAACTAAAAATCAACTTGGCGGGGCATAAGCTTTATTCCGTAAATAGCATAAGCTAGTAGGCTATTCAATACAAAATAGTGTAAGAATCTAGACCATCCAAAATTTAACTTGTTGCCATCCTTAGTGTTCATTATTTTTACCTCCCCGACCACCAACCCCTGAGTGTTTTGACATAAACTTATTCATGAAATAATTTCAGAGGTGTCAGAATTGTGTGTATACGGTCTTGTACCATAGAAAATACATTGTGTACATTCACACCCCACCCCCTCGCACTGAGAACATACATTCCTCAAAATAAGCAACTGACCAGGTAATAACATATATACTCTTAACTCCAAAATTATAGCTCCTACGTAAAAATATTAAATTTTAAATTTTAACAAAAACGTCTTTCTTGAATTAGAGACATTGTTCCCGAAGATCGGTTAATAAGTAAGAGCGCTACATTGAAAAGGATAGAACAAAGTGCAGTTTACATTGTGTATGGGCTGCATCGATCTATGATTGAAGTATCCCCAATCCTCATCTTACTATCGACCCGTGAGTTGTTGTTATCGATTAATCAATAATCTGCATGTTGCTAGTTAGAGGATGCGTGTAGACGAACACATTAGAATAAAAAACGGACTTATTTGGGTTTAGGGACATAAGTGAGTTACTATTCATTTAATCCTCACGTGTTATTTCTCAAATTGAAGAGAAGAGATTTCCTTACAACTTTATATTTTATTATTTTTACGTAGGAGCTATAGTTTTGGAGTTGAGAGCATTATCTGGTCAGTAACTTATTTTGAGGACTGTACATGTGTACACTGCAAAAAGGTTGCTTAAATATTTACTCGACATTTTACACACCGTTGTTCAAGTATGCAGCAGCTCAACTGTTGAGTAAAATTTGCCCAACACCGTTGGCTAACATGTTTTCACCAACAGTTGAACAATTCTAGTTACTCAAAAGTTGGGAAATTATATTCACTCAACAGTTGTTCAAGTATGCAGCAGCTCAACTGTTGAGCATTTTTAACCATTTGTTGAGTGTTTTTATTGTTTATTGATTGTTGGGTTTTGTAGTAATTTAGGTATTTTAGGATCTCAGCTCATGCACATGACGCCATGATGATTGAATGACCACTGCGTATCACGAAATTGGCTTTTTTGGACTACATTTGCCTAAAATTCACATGTGCTTAACTTGTATCAACTGTTGCTTGATGATCCCCAATGCTCATGCAACAGTCGCCGAAGTGGACTATTTCTACGCAATATATTTTAGCAACAGAAACAGTTTCCACCAACATTTAAAGGACATTGTTTTGCACGAATTGCTCAACGCTGGTTTTTTTAAAAACTTTTATACAACGCCTTACATTTTACATATATTGAATGAATGTCAATCAACACGTCAACCAACGGATGATAAAAGTACTTTTAGCAACGTATTTAAGTAACCTTTTTTTGCAGTGTACTGGGTTGCGAAACAGTTGTTTTCAGGATGGTGTTTATCTTTGTCATTAGCTCAAATATTAATTCATGCAAATAAGATTAGCTTAATTAACTAGAAATTGGTACCTTGAAATAATAGTAGAGTTACAGTTTTTATGGTTCAAATGTTGACACTATTTACTTACATTCCTATTATTTCAGCATGTACGGAATTCTTCAATGTGGGCAGAGAAAATACAATTAACATCACGTCACCAGAGTACCCAAACTTCTACCCAGATAATATGCTGTGTTATTGGTTCTTCAAGTCTACAAACATCTCTATCAACGCGAGCTACGAGATCACATTTCACCAGTTTCACACTTTTAATAATAACGATCGGCTGACAATACGAGGCGGGAGTGAAACAGTTGTAGCCGATGCAATCGTTCAGTTTGATAGCTTCGTCACACCGGGGACAAAAGTGTATGTAAATGAAAGATATATATGGATTGAATTCAGATCGTCCCGCATCTATCGTCATGTTGGATTTTTCTTATCAGTTGGAATTCTTGATCAGGAACGAGGTAATTCAAAACTTAGTGATACATAATGAGCTATGCTGAGTATATATTGTTCAGTAAAAGATTATCGCCTTATTGATACGGTTTATTTACCTGATATGCCTATGACACCATGCCGGCCGAAATAAGGTACATACGTAATGGTTGAGGGGCATATAGAAAAAGAATAGGAATGTTCACATGTACGATAGGCGTTAGATTTCATTTTAATTATCAATAGTTCGTGAATTTAAGATGAAATCATGTTAGACCACCTACCGTGTGACACTAATGATTCAGTGTAGCAAGATACCTAGCTATGATCCCAAGGCCATAGTGACGATACAATGCGTAAAGACCATTTCAAATCCGAAAATATACGATCGGTTCCGAATGCTTCCGATTAGCCGAGTGATTTGACGCTCGGTTACATGACCTGTCAGCTCCCAGGTCATGTCCATATGCCGGAGAAAAACAAACGTGTTTTTCACATGTCTGCCCGTGTGGTAGATTGCGCTGGTGTTGGTGATAGATTGTATCTCTCACAAAGTTGATGTTGCGGCATTTCAGTAACAAAAAACGGTGAGATGAAAGAGATTTGGGGTAATATTTTTCACTTTTTACCGTCTGCTCGATACATTTGGAATTTGCCGGTCACCGCCTTTGTTGATAAAAAAACAAAATAGTCTCGTTCCACATTTTACTTCTCATGTGTGCACGCGTGTATGCAAACATAGTAAATCACTAGGCGGACAACCAACTAGGACAATGCTGTGAATGCGATCAACTGTTGCGAAGAACGCGCAACGCACCTACTCCACGTGACCTGTTTTTCCGAAGATTTCCGATCTCAATTTGAAATGGTCTATTAGGCCTGCTATTAGTATTATAATATTGAAACTCACCTGATCCTAAATGAATAAGGTATCAAATTATGGGGAAGAAATGATCGTTTATTATCTCAGCTTGTATACCGTTTGATTAAAGTGAATTAGCTGACATAAAAGCACCTACATGATGAGGTACTTTTTGTGTTTCGTGTATGTTTGACCCAGTGAAAAGCAAATTTGTTAACTTTGTTTGTTTGTTTGTTTGTTTGTTTACACGGTCGGTACGTACGGACACACGTTTGGTTCCTGAAGGGACCAGACTCGAGCAAAATGCTCGGGGCAATAGCCTATATAAGCATGATAGCTGACACGTCTGCAAAACTAACCAAATAACCACCAACAACATGGGCACGAGATTTTGTCTGATCGGGGTCTTTGTATGAAAAAAGGACATCTTTTGGAAAATTCTTTTTTGAATATTTTCAAACATTTAGTTCAATTCTCACAAACATATGATCCTTTATAGATATAAACTATAGACTAAATGGTGGGTGTTAGTTAGCGTCGTTGCAATATATAAATATTAAATTCACTTTAATATACCAAAACATTTAACATTATAAAGGTAGCGTGTTCCTCATACTCGAGTATAATATCTTTCATAATGTAAAATCTATTTGGTGGCCATTCTAACTACTAACGATGGTTACTATCATACAATTTCAGACAGCCAATGCAATGACAGACAGTGGTGTACTACCGAATTGGCGCGAAATAAATGCAACAATATGTCGTCTGTTTGTGATAATGCTCTTGATTGCATCGATGGATCGGATGAATTTAATTGCCGTAAGTGTTCGTTTGAGTTTACACCTTATGTATTCTCCCAAATAACTTCTTCCTTTCATCAACCAATAGACTACCAATGCGGAGAGCAACGATTTAAGGCCATATTATACAGTTCTTTTGCTCCGTCAACCTTTCCCTTGTTATTATATAATTATATCGATTTTTAACAAAAGCTTAGGGACGACGTCAGAACTCGACCTGTGGTTGCCTCCGGTTCCGTCCGTTTCAGTGCGGTTACCATTGAACCGCAGAGTGTATGGTCACACACACATGAGCAATACAATTTCGAAGTAAAGTGCTCTCAAACGACCGTTGACAACCAGTACAATATACTAGTCATTGATTTTTTAATGGGGCTGGCTGCTTTAGTCCGTTATAGCCCAATTAAATCGATCGGAGCCGAATGTTTCAAGGGTGCTCTATTGTGACCGCAAATTAACAATTGATAGTAGCATAAATTGTACCGGATTCGAATATTCATAAACCAGTACAAACATTTGACCCGAACCAACCGCGCTCCACCGGACGGAACCGACGGGAAACACATGTCGAATGTTGAAGTCGTCCCTTAATGATTATGCATACATGATATCTCGTTGCATTTGCAAGCATTCGCGTTATGACGACCAGAGTTTATTGGGACCGCCATTTAAGTTTTTAGGTATATGGTGACCATGATGTAAGCGTATGTTAATTTGACATAAATTGAATTGCCTTTTGTTTTGCAATGTAATAAATCATGTTTTCCTTTGCCAAAATTCACACTATGTACACAGATACCTGTAGTCATCAAGAATGGATTCAAATGAATACGGGCTCGGCGATATACTTCACTTCTCCTCTCTACCCGGCTGATTACCCCAACAACCAATACTGCGTCTGGCATATGCAATTAATCAACGGCACTGGCAATTTTGTATTGACAATTTTCAATATGTATCTCTCGTCGTCTACGAGTGACTATCTAAAAATTGGCCTTGGAACGGAGATTTCTGAAAACACTACCGTGGCCGTAATCAACAATTACTACGCTTTTCCAAATTCAATCGTTGTTGAAGGTGCTTGGATGTGGGTACACTTTTTTTCTGATCATAGTCAAGCACGTTCCGGTTTTTTCATACAAGTGCGAGCTACCGCTAACATTTCAGGTAGGAATTGAAATATAACTAGATATTGCTCTGGTCAAAGACCAAGAGACCTTGATTTTTTTTCTCGTTCCTGACATTTGACCCCAAGGTCATGATTGACTTTTCTTCTTGTCTTATCAAAAGAGATCAGATGCATCAAGTCCGATCAAAATAGGAGCTTGTCTTACATTTTACCCCTGTATAAGTAAATGACCCCTAGTGACCCCAGTTGACATGTCAGTTTTAATCACTTTGGAAACTATATGTGCATGGTCCCATTGAATATTATGACTAATTCTAACGGGCATCAGCCATTTCCTCTGAGACCCCTTATGACCCCATCTTGACCTTTGACCTGGTCATGATGATTCACTTTTTTTCTTACCTTATCAAAGCACATACTATCTATTACATGTTATCCCTATATAGGTCAATGACCCCTAGTGACCTAAATGACATGTCACTTTTAATCTCTGAAGACCCTATGTGCATGGATCCAAGGAATCTTTTGACCAATTATTGCGCTGAAAAAAGTATCAAAAAGCTTCAAAATGCCATGCAAAACGCAGTAAGGTCTCTAAGAACCGATTGGAGACCCAGTGGTATGATGGTCATCAGTCATTATATTGGCTACGCGACGCGAGCCAATATACTGTGATCCTCGCGTTTTTTAAGGCGCTATCACACCTAGCCGATTTAGCTCGCCGTAACTATACCGAAGCACACACCTAGAACACTGCGGATGCGTTCTAATGTATCCACCTTGTCCTCCTGTTCTGTGATGAGAGTTTTGGCTCGGTGGGTTAATGTACTGATCACCCCGAGTTTGTGTTGAAGAGGATGATGAAAGTCCATAAGTAGGTATTAGTTTGTGTGTGTGTGTTTACAGTAACACCCAGACGTAGCCGGAGGCACCCCGCTGAAATCCTAACAGACCTAGACTTCGCAGATGACATTGCCTTGTTATCTGACACGCTACAACAAGCCCAAAACTTGTTCTCTCGTGTGGAAAGTGCTGCTGCAACAGTCGGTCTCCAGATGAATGCAACAAAAACTAAATTAATGACCTGTAACATCAAAGGCAATGCTCCTCTGTCCACCATTGATGGGAACCACCTAGATCAGGTCAATGACTTCCAGTACCTTGGTTCATGGGTAGACGAATCTGAAAAAGATTTCAAAATCCACAAGATGCGCACCCTCTGGAAATCTAATCTGCCAGCCTCCTTGATCAGCTTCACCCGTGCTGCTGTAAAAAGCGTTCTACTTTATGGCGCAGAAGGGTGGACACTAACAAGCAGACTTGAGGCAAGACTCGATGGCTGCTATACCAGACTACTAATGATGGTATTAAAATTCAACTGAAAGGATCATCCCTCAAGAGAGGAAATCTATGCAGGGCTACACAAATATCAGAAATTGTCAGGGGTCGACGCCTCAATGTTGCTGCCCACTGTGTATAAGACGGCTGAAAGAACCAGTATCTCAACACTAGTCTTCTGGACCCCCAACTCAAGGTCAACGTACCCATGGGAGACCACGGATGACATACCCAACGCTGCTTAGTGAAGATGCTGGCATCAGCCAGCAAGAGCTACGGAATCTAATGCAGGACAGAGTGAACTGGTGAATATTCATCATGGCTTCCGACCAAGGTCGAAGTAAAGTAAAAGTAAGTGTGGGTTTACGGTAGATGGTAATTTTTGTTGAGCCATCTTCACGTTTGTGAATATTAGTGTCCAACATAGCGAGTTTATCGTTCTCTTCGCGTCCATGGTGAACTTAATTGAGGGCGATATGTTGTTGATGTGTGTGGTGAACTCTTCGATGTATTCCTCGCGAATGACCACAAACGTATCGTCGACGTATCTGCCCCAGAAAGATGGAGGATATTGGGGTAGTCTCAAGTGCTCGTATCTCAAACCATTCCATACAAATGTTGGAAGCTAATGGTGAGACTGGAGATCCCATCGTGAAATTTTAAACTGGGCGGTAACAACCCGGTGCTACGGCAGTGTAATAGGTAACAAAGATGGTTCTGTCACCTAGCGATTTTTCGCGATGTTCTTTCCCAACATCGCACTTTGTGTAGAAAATCCTTTCCATAATTTGTTCGTCTTGTTTGGTTTGATGACCCAAGAAAATAAGTAAATCATTACAACGAGGCCAAAGGTCATTGAGGGGTTAAATTGTCAATATTTGCTCACATTTGGGCAAAAGATTCCTTATGTTTTTCCTCACATAGGGTATTAGAGATTAAAAGTGACAGGTCATAAGGGTCACTAGGGGTCATTGACCTATTGTCCGATTTTAATTAAGGAAGCCAATATCCGTGCTTCTTGAAGCACAATTAGCTTTAGTTTCCTCTGCGACTAGAAGCATTTTAAGTTAACAGATTGAAAATTAACTTTTGACCCTTAGTGACCCCTTTTTGACCTTTGACCCGGTAGTGATAACTAACTTTTTTCTCGTCTTATGAAACTACATAATTTCGGTCCAAATCGGAGCATGTTTTACCCTGTATAGGTCAATAACTCCTAGTGACCACATGTGACAAGTCACTTTTAATCGCTAAAGACCCTATATGTCCATGGATCAAAGGAATCTTTTAACCAATTCTGACGGTCATCAATAATTTCTTCTTGAGACAAGATGCATTTTAAGTGAAAGGAGTAAAAATTAACATTTTGACCCCTAGTGACCCCAAATAATTTTTCATTATAAAAACTATTATATTTGCGTACGGTCATAATGAAGATGACGATTCTGACCATTCTAGGTCATTCCAATCAATTGTAAGATCGTTTTTAGTAACAATCACGTTTTGACCCCTATTGACCCTGTGTGACATTTGACCTCAAACTGTGAAGACCCCATTTGAAGGTCAGGTAGGTGGTTCCACTGACCACGTCTGGTGATTGTAGCATGTAAACAGTAGGAGAATATGCATGGCGGAGAACGGGTTGGCGCTTTCACTACGCTGTAAAATTATCAAAACGCCAAACCAAGCGCACAAAGGTCTCCAAGAACGCATCAGTGACGCAGTGGGAACTGGCTGGGACGTAAGAGGGTCGTGAGATGGTCCCCATGGTAGCCCAGTACGGTCTCATTTTGAAATGCGGTCTGCTCACCCCCACCCCCACCCCCACCCCCCCCCCCCCCACACACACACCCCTACATACCTGGGAGTAGGGTACGGTGGGGGTGGAGCGGACCGCCTCCCCCTCCCTCTGCCCTAGGTGTTAAAGCAGTGCCTGTAAGTTTGAGTCTTCCCGTGGTGCCTATGTGGTTCTATATATGTGTTATATTAGCTTGTCAAACTCCGAACAGACCGAGCAGGCAGGAGGCTCTGATAGGGCGATTGCACGGCCCGGAGGTCATAAGTTCAAATCATCCTTTAGGCGAAGACATGCATGGATGGAGTCCAATCACTGGAATGTGCAATTGGTCTATACTCTCCGTGCACACGCACAGACCGTTGTGCAAACGTATTGAGAACGCACTAGTAACGCAGGCAGCAACTTGGACGCACTAAGAACGTTTACAGCGTAGTGAAAGCGCAGTGAGAGTTCATGAGACTTTAAAGTAGAAACACAATGGGTCGTACTAAAAGCGCCGTGAAAATGGGATAAACGGGAGAAAAGCGTACAATGAACTACCTTGTTTTAACATTTTGACAATTTGGAGAAAGGATTTATTTATTGATGCAGTCCTACTTCCTAAATGGTTGCATATTTTCATGTTGTTTGCATAAGGTTGTAAATATCTCTCTCTCTCACATGTCTGTCTTATCTTGTCTTTGTCTGTATTTGTTTATTATCTCTAGTTAACTCATCGTATTTGTTTCGTTTATTGTCTTTATATAATTGTTTGTTAACATGTTAGCTTAACACGTTATTTTGGTATGAAATGATGTGAAAAAATGAAAATTTTGAAAATAATTTTTAAAAATATACATAAAGGACTGTGTGCGATTCAAATTGATGTTTCGAAAATTTGGAATAGAGTTTACTATTACTGATAATTGGGCATTGTGGCGAAAACTAGATATTCTCTATTACATGATTCTCTATTTCGAATTTCTGTATGTTTACAGCATCCTGTGAATCCCATGAATACCGCTGCTTATCCGGGTATGGATGTCTTGATTTCAATCTGGTATGTGATTCAATTCCTCAATGTCTGGATGGCTCGGATGAAATCGGTTGTGGTAAGAGAAAAAAATCTTCTCTTTTATGGATATAGGTATCAGTAATTTTTGTTGGGAAGTCTTGTCATGGGAAGTGTAATGGCACGTCCTTTCCCTACTCTATCTAAAGTTGTATGAATTTTGTGGCAGTGCACAGTTTTTGCAGCCAAAAAGCGCAGCATTTACGAACTAATCATGGAATTTGTCATTGATCATACCTGCACATGTGTCAGTCAATAAGCTTAGCGTCATGCATCCGACGGCAAGCTGCGTAACGCCTACGATGGCAAGCTGGATTCACAATACACTCTGATGTCGCGTTCCTATTTTTGGATTAGTTACTACTTTAGTCTTATGCTCACTTGATGGTCGAAATTAGTCAGTTAATTATAGTTAGCGCCCTCATGGTAAAGAATCATTGCCAGTCTGCGCGTAGAGTTTTATTATTGTGAATGTTATTGCCTTACTAACTTTGAACAATGACTATTAACAAAGCTAAGCGTGTGTTAAAAAACTGTCGCAGTCAACTTTCGAATTTGGGAAAGTGGAAGCCATCTAATTATCATCCAAGTATAGATTTGCTATTTTCTATATTAAAAACAGATTTCTGTGGTGAAGATTCGATCTATTTGTCGCAAGGCATACCCGTCGTTCTCCAATCTAAGCCTTCTTATCCTTACCGCTATGCCAACAACGTAAAATGTCGTTGGTACGTTAGCGCCATTCTGGATGATTCTTTCATCGTTATTCGATTTGTGCGTTTTTCTGTGGAAACTGATTACGACTTCTTATCTATGGGACATGGTCATAACATCAATCAGAGCTCTACCGTGTTGTATCTCAGCGGTGAAGCGGCACCAACATCACTCACTGTTAACTCATCCACGATTTGGATAATGTTCAACACCAATGCAGTCGTACAAAAAAGGGGCTTCCATGTTGAAATGCAATCAAGTGAAGTATACGGTAATAAACCATACATACAAAACAAGTATTAAATGTTAATGACCATGACTGCAAATTGCGTATTACAATTTGCCTCTCTTTAGAAGATCTATCTCCTTGTAGGAAAATTGTCATAATAGTGTTCAGTGTCTCAATACAGTATGACTATCAACTATACGTTGACTAAGAGGAGTGTCTTTGAATCTGAAAGCAAAATGTGCATGACTGTAAATTATTAAATGAAATCAGTGTCCGAAAATAATGGTCTAAAATGATATTTTGTGAATGATATAAACATTTATAGTCTATACTACGAGGGGGATCAGTAAGTTCTGTCACCAAAGGTTTTCCAGCTACACAAGACAATACTGTCTTTCTTTTGTTATGTCATCCTTTACATCACATTCTTAGCTCAGTCTTATGTACATTTAGTGGGGCTATATAGCCTGTATATAATTTGCCAAACCCATTTCTTCAACTTCTTATCTACCCGTTAAATGGAGCCTACAAAGACGGTATTGAATCATGCTGCATCATGACAATGCAAGTCAGTGGCGTAACCAGTGTGAGGAAGGGGGAGTGGCGAAGGAGGCGATCGCCCCCATCCAATATTGACGTCGTGTCGGTTGAGATTGGCATTGTGGGTTCATTTGACAAGAGATGACACAGATAAACATTTTTCGCGTGACGCGCGCATATGTGTCCCCAAATCGCAATAGTATTTGCTACAAGTTTGTTTAGAGCCAAAATGTACCTCAATCGTGCCAAAAATAAGTATAAAGTCGAAAATGTTCGCGCGCTGCGCGCGCATTTATGGAATCAGAACAATATTGTCGATTGACTTTCATTTCTTGCCCCCCGACCAATATCAATAACCTAGTTACGCCACTGATGCATGTCCTCACAAAGCATGCCTCAC
Source organism: Ophiura sarsii (assembly GCA_035610835.1). Classification (NCBI taxonomy): domain Eukaryota; kingdom Metazoa; phylum Echinodermata; class Ophiuroidea; order Amphilepidida; family Ophiuridae; genus Ophiura; species Ophiura sarsii. Next base: position 16,810,249 of record CM069450.1, on the reverse strand, counting down.
CTAGATTTACCTTGATGAAAATTGTATTCATTTGATGGAACATTCACCCTAATCACCCGAATTTGCCCACTGAAACTTGTGGCCCTTTAATTCCCAACAATCAAATCAAAGATTGCTGGAAGGCCTTTCCAAGGATCCAAAACCTATCCAAAGCTGTTCAGAGATGAGACAATCACTTCTTTGGAGTACCGCCAATGCTTCGAAAATTAGAGGATGAGGATGCAACGGCGTATAAACGGCAAGGGAAGCTACTTCTAGGGGAAATTGACTGTCTTTTTTAAAATTGTATGGCCATCTTCACTAGAAACATGGGTAACACTTTATGATCCGCCCTCGTATTGGTTTGAATGCCTAAGAAATAATCTATATTCCTTTTACGTAGTTCCCTGCGAGACCACAGAGTTTTCGTGTTATTCTGGATATGGTTGCTTGGACGTCTCTTTACTTTGCGACGGACATGCGCAGTGTATTCATGAATCAGACGAAACATTTTGCGGTATGATACTATAATTGTCTTAGTTTACAATGGAAATTATGATGTAGGTAACATAATGTATATATATAGCTGCTGTATTAAGGGGGCCGTACACCTTCAGCATAGCCTCCGTAAAACTGCTGTAACTTCTTCATTATTCATTTAATCTATATAAAAGTATACCGTTTTTTGAAGAAAAGGGTTCAATGAATCCAACCATGATAATGAAATTGCCCATTCTGGAGAAAATTATAAAAAACACGTTTTTTGACCCATTTTAGGTTCTGCAATGATAACTAAAAATGTATTTTGTCTAATTTTGTCATACTAGTTTTATTATATTCCTAACAATTCCCTAAGAATCGGGTTTTTTTGGTTTTTTTGAAAATCTTTATTATTTTTTGGAAAATGCTCACAAATTATCTGAAATGTGTGACTACATAGGGAGGTCACCTTGGATTTGCAAAATAACCCCTCCCCCAATTCATTGAACATGAGTTGCTGGGGATCTTATGCAGTCAAAATCCAAGATGGCCGCAAAATGACCCTTTTGGAGTCATTTTTTTAATTTTCGTGAACTTGTGCAAACCTGTTTATTGACATCCTAAGCCATTCAAAACATGAGTCTCGACAAATCTAAGAGTGGGTCTCGACAAACTTTATCTACACTTTGTTTTAGTTCAAATGCTCATAGAGTAAATTTCTTGGTCGACTTGAGGTAGCGTTTTGGTGTTTTACGCATGCGTCATTCAAAGTGTGGGTGGTGGTAGTCTGACCATAGGAAACCGGAGGTCAAAATCTCTGATTATTGAGTAATTCCATACTTGACTCTTTTAATACACACAGGTATATGCCAAGATGGTGAATTTACGTGTCACGTTGGATACGGGTGTTTAAAACCGAATCAAATATGTAACAAACTCAACGAATGTATTGATAACTCTGATGAGTATTACTGTGGTAGGTAAAGATATTGAATTCATCAATCAATTTGATATTATAAGTAAACAATAAAATGCTTGTAGAAACCAATAAATTGATTCTCATAATTATATTGATATATTATCATCCTCCTATTTTGGCAGGAATAAACATCGTCGCTGTTTTGTATGTATAAATTAATCCTGCCTATTATGTATAACCTATGGGCAGTCTGCTCTAAACATGTTCATTGGCCAAAAACACATCTATCAAAACCTTGTGTCTTCTTTTGCACCTGAACGTGTGTACGGGAACATTTCCTATGCATGAACATGTATAAGGGAACATTTCTTATGCATATACGTTAGGCAGATGTACTTTATACACGCTGAAGGGCCGGAAAAAACATACACGGTTTTGACAGAACAGTGACGATATCAGCCAGTTTCCATCCAGTAATTTGAAAACCTGTCATATGTAATGTATGGATCGGGCCAATATAACAAGAACCAACAAATTACCATAAAGAAAAAAGGCATTGGGTGGCGACTGACACCTGCCCTCACATCACTGCACTTCTGCATTCTTTTGCTCGCTAGAGGCCTACCAATACGCAATTTTAGGTGATGAACAAAATGGCGTCCGTGATAATATGTGAAGAGATAAGATAACCATTCTTTCTTAATATTATATCTTTTTTATGTCAGATTTCTGTGACATTAGTTATATAAGCATCATAACAAATGAAACTCAGTTTGTAACATCCCGGAGTGTTGCGGATAGGTATTATGCCAATAACATGGACTGTACATGGCTTGTGACGTCCATAGACGCAGACTTCATCATTATTACCTTCAGTTTTGTTCTTATTGAAACTGACCGGGATTTTATCACTATCGGATATGGACATAATGTGACTACAACTTCAGAGGTGATGCGATTAAGCGGTGTAAGTGCCCCTACTAACGTAACTATTAACTCTTCTGATGTGTGGATTCGCTTTACTACGGATTGGAAGATGTCATGGCTCGGTTTTTTCATCAAGCTTCAATCGTCACCCCATTATAGTAAGTGATTTCGTTCAACATAATGTCAACAATTATTGGCGGAAACGGTGGATAAAGTGATATCCTTAATCAGTTGAGTGCGAATTTCGTAACTAAACGCGATAAAAGACATAGATGTATTCATACACCTCTTGGCCAGCCTAAGAAATGGCTTGCATTATCATACTGTACTTCTATATAGTACGTAACTGTGTTATTGCATCATAAGCATACATTGGGCCTAACGTTTGTTGGTCACTCTACCAAGCTGCCTCGGACGGACACTGGATTGGGGTAGCCAGAGTTTGGGGTAGTCAGAGATTGGGGTAGTCAGAGATTGTGGTAATCAGAGATTTGGGTAGTCAGAGATCGGGGTAGTCAGAGATCGGGGTAGTCAGAGGATATATCATTATATAAAGAGCGCACACCGGAACATGAGTGGAACTTTGACAAAAAATGAACCTGAACACTACTCTGAAATTCAATGCCTAGGCCTAACCATTGTGATAACGGTTATTGCACTATAACGCCATAGTAACGTTTTTATGAGCCCTCTGTTGTTCACTTTCCTCTGAGAATGCAGGTTGTTGCCACATCTGTAAACAGCAACACGGAAAATTGAAAAGCAAAAGCCCATAATCAAGATTTCAAAAAGTGCTGATATCAACTCAATTTCGATTGAGTCTAATAGAAAATCAGGTCGCCTTAAAGGCATACCATGTGATATTGTTCATACATTGTCATAGAGCACTCTCTATCTTTGATGTCGCTCTCTAAATGCATTCTTGTCTTCAATTTACATTTATAAACATGAAACGAAAATATCTTCTACATCACAGAGCAAAATGTTTCCTAATTAATTAGATAGAATTACATCTGTGTTAACGCAATTTTCAGTGATTTTGGCAACGATAACAACTGTACATAAGTGAATAATATAGTAGGGAATGTTTTATGGTTTAGTTATGGTCTGTGATGGTTTTTACGGACAATAGGGTCAAGGTAGTTCGGAATCAGCCCGGGAAAGTCCTTTACGATAAGCCAACTTCATTGCAAGAGAGAGACAAATAAGTGTAACATTTGAAAAAAATATTACATATAATATTGCTGTTGTTATTAGATTTGTTGCATTGTCCATCGCAGTTCCCTGTAAAGAAGAGGAATTTACGTGTGACTCAGGATACGGATGCTTGGAGTCGTCAAAAGTATGTGACAATTACCCACAATGCTTAGGTGGATCGGACGAGTATGGGTGCGGTATGTTGAGTAACATAGTGTTATCCTATTTGTATTACCAAATGTATGCTATATCTTTTATAATTACACTACTTCCGTGTCAAAACTGTACGAAAATGAGCTCAATATAACTCATGTTCGTTTAAATGTTATCTTTTTATAATATTGTTTAAATAATATATAGACAAGGACAAACTGAAGTGAATTAAATTAACAACGATCTTAAAAATACACAGTCTCAACCTCGCCCCTCTTTGCCATCGCGGAAACGGATTACCTACTAGACCACAGAGACTTTGTGTTATAATGTTTAGGTAAATAACACATCGTACTTGATTTACCAAAGGGGGGATAGTTACTATTTTGAAAACGATAAAAAAAAATATCCAAGATGGCCGTCAATTATTGTTCAAGTTAAATTAAGAGTTTAAATGGTGTTTTTATTTACCTTTTCATCAATGTTAATATAAAGATGAGGGTGTTTCCGTTTTCCGTTTTATAAAAATGTATTGGTATTATAAAGCAATGACACGATGGAAAGAAAGTAAACTTTATGTTTCTGCTCATTTTCTAATAGATATATGTCGCGATACAAAATGGCTGACAATCTCTACAAATGCTTCAATTAACGTGACGTCACCCGGATATCCAAGTCTCTATCCGGTTAATCTCGACTGTCAATGGATTGTCGTTTCCGAATTTGGAACCGGTGAAATATTTATCCGATTTTGGGATTTGTCTATAAGTGCTTGGTGGTACGAACACACCTTTGAATATCTAACCATAGGAATAGGAGAAACAGCTCAACTTGCGACACAACTTATTATTTTACTAGGCAAATCTTATCCACACTCACTCGTTATCAGAAACGCGATGGTTTGGCTTGAGTTCCACTCCTCCCCATCGTCTGTGAGCGTAGAGAACGTTGGCTTTAATGTCGAGATCATCCTGATGAGTGTCAATGGTAAGATAAATGTAGCCTAAATCCACCACGCCCTCGATCTTCAGCCTACCCATAATACAATGAGGGCCTCCTCTTGTTGTCACACCAGCGGAGAGTAGCGGAGGGTGCGTACTAAAGTCTAAGATAATTGATCATATGGAGAGGTAAATTTACTCCGGATCGATATTTGACGCCAGTAACGGCGCGTTCATACTCACGTTTTTGCGCATCGGCCAACGTCCGGTGGATATCGAGTTGAAACAATAGGGAGCTTTCGATTTGGACGACGGACGCTTAAGATGACACCTCGAGTCATGTGCGCATTCGTCAACTTAGCAATCTGCCGGTCGTCCAATTTCTAGGACCTGTCTTCGGCTGATTATTAGGGAGCTTTCGACTTGCACGACGGATGAATCTAGGACGGTTGAATGACACTTTTTGTCACATGCGATTGCGTCAATTTTGTCATCCGTTGGTCCTCTCAATGCTACAACGCGTAAAGGGACTAACAACCGACGTGGGGACGACGGTAACGTTTTGTGTTTTACCGTCGTACAAGCGTCCGTCGCGCAAATCGAAAGCTTAAGATCACAGGTCCCAGAAATTGGAAGACCGACGGATTGCTAAGTCGACACATGCGCACATGAATCGATATGTCATCTTATCGTAGAAGCGTCCGTCGTCCAAATCGAAAGCTCCCTATTGTCAATTATCCGACAACGGGAGCATGAACGCGCCTTAATGAGTTGGGTGAACGCATCATCTAGGATGTAAAAATCATATTACGAAAGTTTTTATTACCAACAATGTCGAGAGTCGACAAATATAGCAAATATTGACCGTAACTTATCGTTTACATGTATGCTCTGATTGCTGGCCCGATTTTCGACTCTTTTTTTCTTCTTTTTTTAACTTTGTTTAAATTTGGAAATATATTTTCTATGAAATTGTTTAATTAAGTGTCCATTTTTTTCCTTCACTTTAGTGCACCAAAATGAGCGTTTATTTTTATATATTTTTATTTTATATAGTGCTCAAACAACAAACAGATAATTACAAAAAACATACATACATATACATTAACAAAAATATACGAGTTTCGACTTGATGTTTTCTATTTTACATGAAAGGTCATTCTTAAAATTGTAGCATTCCAAAGTTTGAGAAAAAAACTTCAATGGTTCTTATTTTAGAAGCACAAGGTCACACGAAATTTGCCCATTGAGTAGTACACACATTGGCTGGTGGTTAACAACCTTTGGCACTAATTCACTACATTTTAGCCTATGATTTCTAAATGGAACAATTCTGGCCCCAAAGATTTTACAGGCATAATGGGGATAATATGGGTATTCTTCTGATATTAAAATATCTTCGTCTGAAAAAGAAATCATAGTCAATTTTTTTTATCAGAACATACACCTTTAAAACATTAAGATTTACTCTTTTATTATCCATATACTGTATTAATATTTCAGCTACCTGCGAAAACAAAGAGCTCTCATGTGATTTAGAGCCACATGGTCACGGCCAGATATGTCTATTTGATGATCAATTGTGTGACGGACATAGAATGTGCCCGGATGCATCTGATGAACAAGACTGTGGTAAGTAGAACCTCCCGGTGTATTTTCATTCGGGGGAGGGGGGGGGGGGTAACTCCCATTGTAAATTGGTCGGACAAGTTACAAGTTTTAAAACTTGTCCGACGGCGAACCCCGTTAAACTTTTAATTTGTATTATGAATACCCGTCGTAAAAGCCTATCTCACAATGTAACGATTTTTTTCTGTTGATCATGCGTAACAAATAACATCACGAGTCATCATTCGGGTATAAATTAAGAACCCACATTATTTTTCTAACGTAAGGCTTCATACTCGGTTTACCACCCAATTTTAAGTGTCCGCCAAGATTGAATCCTCCCTGTCTTCACTATTTGAACATGGCAAATGCGAGGCTGCTGAGTGTGAAGCGCGAAGAATAACAAAGTGGGCGCTGATCAACTCACCCCTACATGTGATCGATGAGGCACCATCGTGCAATGGCGGTGTCATAGCCCCCACGAACATCGGGGGGGGGGGGTGTTTTGCCTGGCGTAAAATGCGCATGTGAAATAAGTCTAGGGGTGCCCGGATGTGTCATAGAAATATATATCTACGTCACTTCCGTCCACTATTTTTCATGTGTTTTACGGTACCTATTTTGGTCCTTCTTACGGCGGCGACCATATTATAGAAGGATTCTTGGGAAACAGTCTAATGACCATCCCGTTATTCTCCTACGGATCCTTAATAGTAACAAGTAGGTATCTAATCCATTCAGATGGATAACTATTAATGTTCAGTTTTTATAGAATTACAAGTTTTAAGAAAATGTATTAAAAAACGTACTCATTTGTCTTCTCTTAGGCACATGTGGTGTCCCATTGATTTACCTTCGCTCACATGAGGCTCAAGCCAATCTGACATCGCCAAGCTACCCAGGATACTATGAACCCAATCTAAATTGCATATGGTATGTATTTGGAGTGGATCATTTCAAATTGGTCGTGCACATCTTGGACTTCGAGCTGGAGGAGGAGTTTGACCGCTTGACATTTGGAGCTGGGCCCGACTCTTCAGCTAGCTCAACGATAATAACTGCAATCAGTGGTGTCACTCAACTGCGAACTTTGACGGCTAACAGTTCTGACATGTGGATTGAAATGACCACTGATGACGTCGTGTCTCTTAAAGGTTTTGTGCTGCAGATTAAACACACTTCAAATGAAAGCAGTGAGTTGATAAATGCAATTGCAATAGTCAAAATGTGTAGTAACACTTTCCACACGGCATGCATCTGCAGACGACATTCCAAAATGTCAAAAAATGTTAAAAAATAAATCTCCATGAGAAATGCATTGAAATAAGTCCAAACATGTTGTTTTGTATGGTAAACCTAATAGCCACGTGGAAGGTGTTAAAAAACGGTATCAAATTAAACCGTTACATTTATTGGTGTAAATATAGATATAAGGACAATAACGCAATAATTATAATTATGTAGTAAGATTTTAAATGTTAACGTCACATCATCCCGTAGAGAAAATAGTGGTATCTTTATTTTTATTTTGGGTCATATCAATTGATGTATGTATGACAAGTACAATACAATTAGTATTCCAACTTGGAAAATATTGCACATATTTGATTAAAACAAATACCTGCAGCATGTGTGGTCCAGCGAAACAGCGCGGGAATCATAATCATGTGGTTGTTAGTTCTAACTCTGCCGTAGCCAACTTGTTTGTGTCCCAGGGCAAGATATTTAGTATTAATTGCCCCGTTGACTTGTGCGAGATTAGGTATGTAGCTATTAAGGGTGATATTACAATCTAAGTGCTAATATGATTAGGGTTAGGGTTAGGGTTAGGGTTAGGGTTAGGGTAAGGGTTAGGGTAAGGATAAGGGTTAGGTTGCCACATAGGTGAAGCGAAATGATAGTAGGTCATGCGTTATGAACTCGCCTCCCAATAGGGTGGTGCTGTTACATTTTTTAATTTCATGCTGTCATATTCCTCAAATATTTTTAAAACCACAAAAGCTATCTCAACAAATTTGGTAACACTTTAAAGCCCTAATAACAAGCTATATGCCTGCAAACTGGCATTGGTATAGCTAATACAGAACAGGAAATATAGCTGTTTGAAGTTTGGGGATTAGGGGTGGTGCTGGAAGGGGTGCCGCCTGTACAAACTCAATGGGGATAATTCCATGGTTTGTTCTTTTTACAATAACTAGTCATCCCCTAATGTTACAAATACCATTCTGGTCCCATTTTAAAGGATATTTAGTGGTATTTAAGTATGTGGTTCAACAGACTTGTCAACTATTTGTAACAACTACTTAATTATGAATAAGACCATGATCATCAGCTTTCTTCCTATTCGCTACACAGTCAACATGAATAATCAGCCTCATTTTACCGGATTTATAAAAATTGACTATAACAGACAAAGTTTTCATCCTATGATAGCAAAAGTATACATTTTTGTAAAGCTTGTAACTAGAGGAATTCAGAAATGCAGTTTAGATCAGGAAAGGGTTCATCCTTAACAAATATTTCTAAAATTTCTAAAAATGTATAAAACAAAAATCTGTAGATATTCACTAGCCGGTATATTTACCATACCAACGTAGTAACCTTTGACAATTATATATCATCTGATGGGTAATTACATGAGAAATTCAAATATGTAAAGTAAATAATGATAGGGGTTGGTATAAAAAATATATGGATCTCAAATCAAAAATTAAAAAACTCTGATATTTGTCCGAACATTTCCGATCATTCCATTTTAGTCCTTAATCGTACTATAATTTCAATGGCATTTTTGGTTTTCTCATGCAATTTTCCTTTAGAAAATGTATACTTTTACTACCTCAGGGGGGTATACAAGCAAATATAAATGTGTTAAAATCATGTCGCGAAAGCCAAAATCCGTGTGTAACGCGAAAAGGGGCGAGCTTAAAACACATGACCAGTAATATAATGGCTATAGCGCCTCGGAGTAGGCTACCTAGATATATGGCGCTTTATAAATGTCCATTATATCAGACGATGATGGGCATGGGCTCGTTCACGAATATTCAAGGTTAAAAAACGTGATAAAGCGAATGGGACGAAAAAAATGATACTGACACTTAAGTTGATTATCCAACTCCAGCGGTTTTAGGATGAACTAATTTAGTTCCAACGTGTGACGAATTTTCTGGGGTCATGTAATCAAAATCCATTTTTACATTGAAACCAACAGAGATTCAAAATGTACAGCCATTTGTGTCCACCGTCGTCTGCATTATTATTATTATTTTCTTTTTTTAACTTCGCACATTTCTATCCTTTTTTTGCGCAAGCTCAGATACGGCCAGATTAGTACGTTTGCAAATGACCAAGAACAACTCCATGGAGGACCAGTCTCAGTCGTCTCGCGACAGGACGACATTCTTGGCCTTTCATTTAAATATTCGTAGACCTCCGGCCCGAAATTGTACATACATTGTAACATTTCACTTTGTACAATAATGTAACAGAATAGAAAAATAGAATTAAGTATGAAACGTTCCTAAAAACTGAAGAAGAAAAAAATGCCAAAAAGGAGTCACAAAATAGAAATCTTTGGATGACAGTTACTAGTTGAATTGTCAAAATGGGTGAGAGCAAGACTGCAAACGGGACTCATAACCGCCTTACAATAAATATATGCGTACCTGCCCGGCTTACAATTTTGCGGTGTAGCAACGTTGTAATATAAAGTTAGTTTCGAAAACGTTATGTACGTTATAAAAACGACATTTTATGTCGTGAATGTACCCCCACAACGTTTGGTTTAATAGTAACGTTCCTACAACGTTGTTAACCTGAACAAGGTTCTGAAAACGTTCATGCAACGTTATGTTTGAACATTGTATGAGAGTGCTAAAACATTTTTCCATAACCTCACCAAACTACAGCATAAATTGAAGGTTAACGTGCCCTGTTTGCTGTGTTGGACATTGTAAGAATGAATATGATTTTTTTTCTTTCACTTTTCGATCGATGAATCGATTTTTAATATTGATGTTCTTCTCAGATGTGTGTATGTCAACTGACTTTCATTGTGGCCAGGGTTTCTGCACTGACCCAAGCGCCAGGTGTAATGGATTCAAAGATTGTGCCATTAACTATGCTGACGAAATTGATTGTGGCAAGTATATTATTGATAACATCAATATGTTTCATTTGAATTTGTGCCATCAAATATGCTGACGAAATTGATTGTGGTAAATGTTTTTGATATTTTCAATAGTTTTCATTATTTTGTGTATTCGATAAACTATGGTGATTGTGGTAATTATTATTGATATTATCAATATTGTTCAATTTTCATTATTTACATCTAGCTTTCAAAAGGTACAATGAAATGAATGTATTGAATATTGTTTAGCCAAAGTACCTGGATGTGAACAGTCTTCTAAAATAATTGTTTTCATTAATCTTGTTATTATAATCATAGTGATATTTCGACATTTCCCCTGCAGCCGATATATTTTGTCCTGGATCTTACCTCTGCGATATTCATGCCGGGGTCAGTCTGAGGTCATGTGTAGCCATGCACCAGGTGTGTGATGGGAAGGAAAATTGTCCCGCGAGAGACGACGAGATTAGATGCGGTAAATTTAATTCAGTTCAAGTTCGATATTGGGTTTTCTTGCTTTAGGTCATTAAAATTAAATATTTATGTCTAAATAACATAGGAAAATATATACGCTATTATCATTATTTGGTATTTTGTCAGAGTCAATTTTAGCATAACCCCGTTACGAAAGTTTATCATCTGTATAAATTGAACATTTATGTACTACGTCTGATCTTTTCATTAAAAAGTGGCCAGAAAGTGAAATGCGAAATATGGGAATAAGTTGTCTGAATTTAAATATTCGTCATTATGTTTAGCCTTATGATCTCCCACCCATAACAACTATTTGTGACCAATAACCAAAATAAATGATACAATAGTCGGAGAGATTTAAACCTTGGTATGATAAAGGTGTATTGTTTGTAAATGATTTTTTGAAAGGAAATTGGTTGGTGTGTTTTTCAATTATTAAATTTTGTAATATACCGTATATAAGATACGTACAAATAAAACTAATTATTATGGTATTGTGAACTCAATCAAAAGTAAATGGCCATACATTGGTAAAGACGGAACTTTAAACCTATGATTGTAAAGAGCTCAACAAAAGAAAGTCATACACTTTGTTTATGTCCTATAGAGTATCATTTAAGTATGTTTAAATATTGTTTATTATTATTTATATGAGCCGTCCAAACGGTACAATAAAAGTGCGTATTGAATATTGTGCACCAAGTTCCCGGATGTGCGTCCAATAAAGAATATTGGACGGCGCAGAGGCACTGAGATAAAATATCAATGGCGGCATGCAGATAAGACGTATGTCATCGCCGGTTTGGTTTTGTTAGCCAATCCAGACGTAATTTGCCGTAGTTATTTTATTGTGTGGCCATAGTGTGTACATCATAGTGTTTGCCAACATCTGTAGACTATATAATGCTCAATTTTGTTTGGAATGACGACTCGGAGTAGGAAAAAACTAACTGTAAAGAACGACGGTAGCGCGGGCATTTCGAACGTTAACGGGTTAGCCATGGCTGACCAGTCCACTACAGCTAACACTGTAGCCAGCAGCCCCGCCAACAACAGACAGCAGAGCAATCACTCGTGGCGAAACCAAGTACTGCTACGCAACGTGAACAATTTGAGTCAGGCGGGATCTACTATATGGTTTGAGCTGGACTAACATTACGCTAGTCGAGCCAAGCCGGACTAATCTTACGTTAGTTAAGCTAGCTTGACTAACCTTACGTTAGTTAGTCAAGAAGGACACCATCTGGACTAACTTAAAGCTAGTCGAGCGACTAGCCTAAACTAGTCCAGCGATTAGCCTAAACTAGTCCAGCTCAGGACGGACTAACATCAAGCTAGACGAGCGACTAACGTAAAGCTAGTCAAGATAGGTATCATCTGGACCAGTTTAGGTTTTCAGTGATATTGGTATAAGTGGAACAAAAGGCTTGAAACCTTTTAAACCTATAATATTTTGAATGATCTGGTTGTGATTTGTTCTAGAAATTATTGCTAAACATTTAAAGACATAATGTAACAATGAACTAAATAATAAGAGTGACAAACACAATAATGGACAGGCAACAAATATGCTACCGACCTATACAAATTACAAAGGACGCAAAACTTCATTGGTTCCAGTACAGAATACTTAATAGCATACATCATATAAAACATAAGTGATCAAAGCAGTTTTTGCAATATAACGCCTTTAATGGTTATTTTAGGCCAAAAACAACGACGATGCTCTTGATCTCTTGTATTGGAGTATTGTTAGCCAAACTCCATGCATATTAGACTTGAAACAAAATGCAAAACCAGATGTAATAGCTTTTAAATGAATTACTTTTTCATCTTAATACCCAAAAATCTGAAGAAATAAGCAATAATACACTTAAACAATTTGATAAAAAATGGGCTAACTGGATTTGTCTTTTCGGTCGACCTATTTTGCATCTCATTGTTAAAGGCATTTTATAGGACGCCCTCTATCCTTGATATTTTTTTGAAAGCAGATTGTCTTGCAGATTTACATATCTGATCATAAATCATAAATATATTCTGAATTACAGAGCGATACGATTCCTAATTACTTGAAAATCATGGTTTAAAGAGTGAAATATGTTCATTCTAAATTCACTGGCCTTGTCTGTCTCACATACAATTAGGAAAGTAGCTATGCGATATGCGATTTAAAAGAATTTAAAAAAATTGGGAAAAAATAGCTATGCTAAATGCGGATTTGTTTCGGGCAACTATAACAAAAGTCATTGGGATCATCGCAAAAATGACTCCACATACTTGTGCCCGCGGGGTATGTGAGACAGATCTTTTTTTCTTGGCCTAATAATAACATGAATCCGGTTTCCCTGATATTTCACACTTGTTTATATTGTTTTGTTTACAGATAAGAAGCGGTGTCCATCACCCTGCACATGCGGGTACCGATCGCATTCGGACGATTGGTCTGCAGATATTCTCCATATAATTTGTATAACAGAATGGGTTGAACTCATTGAAGACTTACCACAAATAACTCATCATTTGTAAGTATTCATATTCCGTGCATCTACCACTGTGCAGTGACGTTAGAGGGCATCACAATTTTTTCTTATCGCGTGCCTGATTCCATACAATTTACACACAATCTAAAGGAATACCCTCTCAAGTCACTGCATAGAGGTAGGTAAACAGAGTGATCATGAAATTTAAAAAGCTACTTTAACCGTGCTAGCAAATAGAACACAGGTCCATATCTCAGTATATTAACTATGATCCAGGCAACAGAAAGACACACGCGGGCGCACTCCTATTAGCTCGCTGCGCAAGCTTGACAACTAACAACATTCCGCGAACCAATCAGTACGAGAGGTCAGCCTCATGTGATGTGCGTCCATTGTCGTTTCATTTTCTACTTAACATGATATTGTCGAATTTGCTTGCGCGGATTTGGATCAAACGGTTGCCAACTATAAAATCGGCACTGTGTGCGATTGACTGATATTTTATACCCAAATTGTCTTCTACAAACCACGGAAGTTGTCATTCTAATATTTTGTGCAAATGTGCACGAGGCATGAAAATGTAACCTTTTATCCAAAAATGGATGCATATATTTTGAGATATAAGTGGCAGTTTCCTACCACATGTCCCTTCTCGGCATAATTGATTCGACCCGGTCATGTCGGTGATTTGCTGACAGGGTCTAATTTGCCAGACTACCGACCCCTGATACGGCACTTCAAATTTGTGCATAGCTAAAGAATCAAACATGTCAAGCATGTCAAATGCAGCATTATCTTTGAACTATCAATACGTCTTATAATATCAAACATCTATTTTATTTCTCCAGAGAATTGAGTGGAAGTCGTATATCGCAGCTAGAACCAGCTACATTTAAAACGTTTCTTCATATGATCATTCTGTAAGGAGTTAAATGTTACTTTTAAATAAATTATATTTGCAATTCATTTATCGCATCGTATTGTGTATTGATAGCACCAATCACGGGCCTTACGTCACTGGTATATTTTTACCATAACGCCTCCTTGTCTACACTACAAGTCAATAGTTAGGTCACCCTGGGTCACCCAAGCCCTATATGAAAGCTATGAAGATTGTTAAACGGGGTCAGTCGATCGTCATAAACATGTACAAACACAATAGTCAAACGACCTTGCTATTGTCAACACTCCCTACACTGAGGACTGCAGTGCATTTTCGCCATGTAAGTGTCTATGGCGGATTTCATTCCGGGGTATGAAGCTATGAAGTTTCCGTGGTCTTCGCTATCTCCAAGCAGATAGAGCAATACGTACATGGACATTTTTTAGACGAGGGTTCATTTCATAATTTGGTGAGGTTTAGAATGAGTTAGGATTCCTGTAATTTCGAAAAGACCACAGATTTTCAAAATGTGAATTTTACAACATTTTACGACATATTTGCTCACAAAACGTGTTTAATACTATACATTTTACCGTTCTGTACATGTTATTGACCCTCTTGCGTACAACAAAATATGACATGCAGCGTAACCTCTCTGCTGGCTGCTACCTAAAATATATACGCGATTATTTAAAATGACGCATTGTCTCTCATTTTTTCAGATCCCTAGCAGGAAACAAGCTTACGAGTATACGAATTCAAACATTTGTGGGATTGTCTACTTTGCTCTGGCTGTAAGTAGGCCCAGCTCTTATTGGGTTTGTTTAAACGAATTATCCAACCTAGTGGCTTATCTGCCAAAATAGTTATTTGCCTCTCTCAACAAATGGACATTAAATAAACTTCTGTGTTTGATATCGTACTCCAATTTTCAGAGATTTGTCGAGGAACGACCTACAGTTTTTAGAAACTCGTGACATTCATGATGATTTGTAAGTACTATTGATTAAACGTCAGCTGATAAAGTAAGGGAATATATAGGATGGTACGTAAATATGTACATTCATTTACAGTATCACACAATTAATAGATACATTTTATTTTAAAATACTTATAACTGAGACTTAAACGGTGTTGCCAGTGAGATATTCTTTTGAACAGTATACTCGTTTTAAACTGATATGCCACCGATACCACTCCGTCCTAGATATGAGTGCAATAGATGGCTGAGGAGCCAATGGAAATTTACTATACTAAGTATTCAGACTGTAGCAAAAAAAATCAATACTATTTTTAATAATGCAACGGACATTTTCGTAGCTCTTCTTAATAAGCTTTGTTTCATGAAAATCGGTGGTCAGGAAGCAGAGAATAATCAATCGTCTAAGGTAGTCATGAAATCATCTGGGCCACTTTGCCAAACCACTAGGATGAACATGATGAATGGTATCGAACCATGAACATAAGAATATAGCGCTTTTGTTAGACAATCTTTCATTTCAAGCAGACTCTAATCCTTTTGAAATAGGATCAAGGGGCCTCATATCAAAATCTAATAAGACACGTCTCAGAGGTCTCCTACGAACCCTAAAGTGCAACGTTAAATACACCGCTCTCAAAAATATTATCTCGAAAAAGAGTCTGATGTCTTCTTTTTCCATTTTCCAATCAAGACACGAACGGGATTGGAACGTTGCCACCTTTACATAGACCTTCAGGGCAGTACAGGTCTGTCACGACCGGCTCACCTCCCTTTTTAAATGTGATTTTATATTGATTGTAGTGCAATTGTGCTTTTTGTAACACCTTGCCTGGTGGTCAGTATAGGCCCCAGTTGTCTTCTTTATTTTATATGTGGTTATTTGACTGAATAAAGACGATTTAATATAATAACATAGAAGGGTAAATAGGCGACAGGAAAGATGTATGCGTGATATTTTCATTGAGGATGAGGCAATCTTTCCTATGGATAGCAGAGTGAACGCCAGTCTCATCAGCCATTATTCACACTGGAATGACCCTCGTTTAGACTTTAATTATGACCGCCCACATACTAGACAGAAACTGCTCGTTTGGGCAGGAATATTTTGGTAATTGGACCCATCTTCAGAGATGGGAACATGAATGCTTAACGCTACTTTGATCTGATCAATAACACGGTGGTACATGAGTTGTTAGCATGTGCAAGATACCCGTTGAACCAGAATTGGGTGGTTTCAGGATGGTGTACCATATCAGGAGGAATGATGAGCTATTTCATTTTTGGACCCATCGAAATATATAATTTATCGAGATATAATTTACTCATTTAATAATATCCATGTTATTTTCGCCTCGAATTTTGCCACCATGGTGTGATATTAAGGATCATTTGTTTGCGTAAGCTGTCCAACAAAATGTTATGCAATAAAAGGGCCACATTTTAGTTTGTGACGTAATCGATGTAATGTTTTTCAAGGCCAAGGGGAAATGCATGTTTTTGTCCAAAAGCATGCATGAAACAAGTTTGGGTATAACGCGATATTGAATAGACTTTAAAAACTTAAAATAGTCATTATATTAGTTCTGTATTTGGCGCAAGATATGTTCCATTTAGACGTTACAGGCTACAATGCAGTGAATGAGTCCAAACATGCCATGTTTTTGTTGCTTATAAATTCAGCATATAAGAAGAGGTCACCGTTGATTTTTTTTTATTTGACCTAGGTCAACAATTCCGCAATATTGCTTTTGTCATTTGAACTTATTTAAAATTCGACCTATTTTGACCTTTGCCCCTATAACCGTAGGGTGTACGAAAAAGGGAGTTTTTTCATGTTTGAGGACAATCGGGCAACTTTTAAAATTTGACCCTAGATGACCTTTGCCCTTGGAAGACTTGAATGTGTTACCAAGGATTACAACTATAGAGATTAATCATCGGGCCTCTCAATATCGCGTTATACCCAAACTTGTTTTATGCATTTTCCCCTTGGCCTTGAAAAACATTACATCGATTACGTCACAAACTCAAATGTGGCCCTTTTATTGCATAACATTTTGCTGGACAGTTTTTGCAAAAAAATGATCCTTAATATCACACCATGGTGGCAAAATTCGAGGCCACATTTGCACTTTTGAACCAGCGGTGTGATACTTTTTTCAATGTGTATATTAACAAATATATAGTTCTCTTAATGTTCCTTGCATAATACCTTAACCATTCAATTTCTACAATTGTATGCTATGCTGAAAGTGGCCCAAACCGATTTCTAGACGACTTAGTAGATTGGTCATTATTTTAAAGCAAAAGCAGTTAAAATGACCAAATAAAATTATACTGGTAGTCAATACATCACTTTTCACACTGAGTGTAAAATATTTTGACATTGCATGATTTCAAAAATGGATTTAAAAAAAATTGCAATTATACATGTAAATATTTTTAAAATTACAATCTGTAGTAAATGTAGGATGTCCAGGTGTACACAATTAGTCTTCGATTATCATAAAGATATAGCATTCGCTGAAAGAATTGGAATTTTCTTTTTAACAAATCCATATGTACTCACTATTATCGACGTTTCACAACCTACTTCTCTGGTTGTTTCTTCAGGAATGATGATGTTATTGATCCAGTGTTTCTAGAGGATTTCTGGATCAGCTGATCGTATGCATGACTAAGCTGATAAGCCCCGCCCCCGTCATTGTTCATGGCTATTTCACCTATTCTTCTTATCCAGTGTATCTCTCGTTTTCTCGGTGTAGGATTTTTGCCCCCTCCTTTGGTCTGCGACATGATCTGTGATGGCAGACTTATATTGTTCTGATGTTGATGCCTTTCTTGAAGCACGTGTGAACGACTTTTTGCTGACTTTGTCCGACTCGGTTTTGTGTTCTTTCATTCGAGTGCCAAACTGTCTTCCTGTTTCTCCCACATATGTTGATTTACAGTTTCGCTTGTCCCGCTTGTCCTTGGGGTGAACCAACGCCTTCCTCAACGTTGAGTGAACAATATCAGAACAATATAAGTCTGCCATCACAGATCATGTCGCAGACCAAAACCACGTTATCCACTGGGAGGGGGCAAAAATCCTACACCGAGAAAACGAGAGATACACTAGATGGATACGGGAATCCATCTGGATAAGAAGAAGAGGTGAAATAGCCATGAACAATGACAATATATACTCCCTGTCATAATGCCTTGGACATAATTCCATCAAATCATGCGTACGTTCGAGTTGCGTACGTATGTGCGTAGGTGCGCATTGCAATACGTAGGTGCGAGTGTGCGTAAATACGGAAGTGCGTACCGGTTCCTTTAAACAAATAATCACGCGTCCTGATTGGTCAATCGTGAAATCGTCACACGTTGATTGACGGCGCGTGACATTGTTCGCGCCTGTCAAGCATTTTGACGCCGCGCCCCGCAAACAACAACAGAATAAGCTCGCGTAAAATAACGCGAATTGTGCCCAAGGGACTATGACAGGGAGTATAGTATTCGCTCTTTGCACGGACCCGCCATTTGCGAGGAGAGCCTCGAACTGGAATCAGATTGACTGAAAGTGTTGCTTCATTTCATAATGCCTCACTGCATGGATCAGTCATAGTGTGCAGAGAGATCGAACTTATCTAGTTATATAATGTTATGGAATTGTCACGATCAATGCGGTACCAGTTCGAAGCTCTCGCCGCAAATGGCGGATCCATGCAAAGAGCGAGTAGTACAACAAAAGGATAGTCGCTAATTAACCCCGTGAGAACTACATGTACCTGCCGATTGGTAAAGAAGATGGATAAGCTTTCGATTTGCGCGACGGATGCTTTTACGACGGTAAAACACAAAACGTTGCCGTCGTCACCACGACGGTTGTTAGTCCCTTTACGTGTTGTAGCATTTATAGGACCAACGGATGACAAAGTTGACGTATGCGCACATGACTCAAAGTGTCATTCAACCGTCCTAGATTCATCCGTCGTGCAAATCGAAGGCTCCCTATTGTTAGAATAATAAATGTATCCCTGATAAGATTGAAGTAAAATATTTTCAAAGCAGTATCTTAATTGGATATTCAAATGAGTACAACTTGTGATTAACCAATCATAGACACTGTTATATCGGCAGGTAGTGCTCAGAGGTTAATGGGGGTGGAGTAGAGTATAATAAGCGTATTAGCTCTAACGAAATAATTATCAAATGATTACTTTATGAGCGCTAGAAAGCAACCTTAACATTTCATTTTAAATATATAAGCAATGGGCAATGGTAAAATTAGACGTATATGTTAAGAGTTTCACAATTTGTTCAATAATCATTAGCAAGTCTGTTTATATTTTTCAGCGCCGATGTGAACGAAACAAAGGCTTACTACACAACAGCATTTACTGGTCTGGAGAGTCTGCAAACTCTGTAAGTTGTTTGCATCCTGGTGTCCTAAACAATTATAAACAGTCTACAGTCATCACAATAAGTAACTGACCAGGTAATAAATGTGCTGATAACTCTAAAAGTATAACTCCCACATAAACATATTAAATTATAAACATGTTGAGAGATTTATCTTCTTGAATTTGAGATATTACACGCTAAGAATGGCTGATTATTAAGGACGTTACAATCCCAAATGTACTGTCAAGTCTGATTTTCATTTTCACATTTTCGTTTTCAACACGGGGACTCAGACCGGCAAATTATTGATTACTCGTAGTGGTAGTGCCAATTCACCCGTCGATGGCCTGGTTGTTGGATAGTCGGCCGGTGGCATTTATTTATTTATCCTAAAATGGATGCATATATTTTGAGATATAAGTGGCAGTTTCCTACCACCTGTCCCTTCTCGGCATAATTGATTCGACCCGGTCATGTCGGCGCACACACGCCTTACCTGTCTTACTCTCCCCGTGTTGAAAAGAAAATGTTAAAATGAAAATCAGACTTGCCCTAACGTTTGGGATCGTAACCTCATTAATCAACCATTCTTAGCGTGTAATATCTCAAATTCAAGAAGGGAAATTTCTCAACAACTTTATAATTAAATATGTTTATGTAGGAGTTATACTTTTAGAGTTATCAGCATGTTTATTACCTGGTCAGTTACTTATTGTGATGACTGTATATGAGATTGAACCCACATCTATATTCAGTTACGGAATGCGAAACATTGGTGTTTTTTTCATTGAAGAATGTATATATGAATTGTACTAATAAGTGTAAAGAAATATGAAAGCAATCTAGCCTTTCGCTGACAAGTTATAGCTATTCTATTCGGACCTTTCAAATTCAGATTTGGCCACTTGGCATGCGCAGACAAGTCTGTCATACACGTTTTCATTCAGTGAGTGAGTGATTGATCGAACAAAATAAATGAAACCTATCAAGTAGTTATTACATTTTGTATATGAGAAGAGTGTGGTTACATGAGGCTTATCATGTTTTGTGAATAAATAATTTTCTTCTATGTCTCAAAATAAACACAATTCAATGATCTTAAATACTGGAATGGGAGCATTGTTATGTTGGGTTATGGTTGGTTTTATTCTCTTATTTGCTCACAAAATGTTGGATATTTCAACTAATGACCTTGTCGCAGATTTGATCGATAGGTGTAATTGTATAACTGTAAAATGGCCAAAAGGCTACCAATACCACGTTTTTGTTGTGTCCTCTCAGCTTTTCTGTCGGCAGTGTATCCGCGTATGATTAAGATATTGTTTATAAACTAATTTGTTTACAAAGTACTGATTTTTTATCTTTGCATGACTTGTGTATATTTTTTTCTTTGTATTTTTCTTGTTTATAATGCTGTTTGATACTGTCATGCGCTGTGTTCTTTGTAGAGCGCTATATAAATGCTTGTTATTATTATTATATTATTAATAATAATGGACACGTCTTCAATCCAAACATTATTCATCTTTTTTATGCGTTCGATTTTCTATTTTATACATTTTGTTAAAGCGATCTGTCCCAAAACAACATCACGTTTTTAACCAATCGCATGTTTGAAGAGCTAAGCCAACTAAAGGAACTGTAAGTTAAAGCGCTCAAAAAAGAGAACAATCACGATATGGCGACGAAAAAACAACCATGTTCTATGGGCCCGACCGACCTAGACATTTAACAAATGGTGGACATTTCATAACATTTAACCCAACACAATCTACCAACCCAATCTGAGAGGTCCGTCCGCAACAGGTTTTTTCGTCGCCTAGTTAGAAAGGTTGTAACAAAAATCGTGTTATACATTGCCATTCTTTAAAAAGATTTTGCCATATCTTAAAACGCTAATATTTAGGTGATACGTACTTAATCAAAACATTTCGTTCAAAAATGTGACCAAAAGTACCGTTTCATTTTGATGTAAATCATTTGAAGCACTTATTTGGTCAAGCCGTCACATTTTAAAATGAATGAAATGCGTTCCACAAGGGATCATCGTTTATCCTTATTTATTTTCAAACATATTTATACTTTTTAATCAACAGCAATATGCCTATATTAATTAATTAACGAGTGAGCGCCTAAATATCTTTAAGTGAAATACCATTAAAAATTCCTACCATAGACCTACTGCTGACCCTGTTAACCCTGACGGCGTTGTTTGGGAATAAAACTACCAGGGGAGAAATACGAGTCAAATGGGGTGTGGGGCTGGAATCGAACCAGGGTCGGCTGCGTAGCAGTTCCGCCCGTGTGTACCAAGGAGTCAGTTTGGAAAATCTTTAGATTTTTGTTCGTTTCTGAAATCCTACCTTGGCGCGAGCTCCCAGTATCTAGTATAGCACTATTTTTAACATTCAGTGCCGTTAGGGTTAATAAAAAGATGGCTTGTAATTTGTTGTTTCTATAATACAGAGATTTTATATTTCCCTACATCCGTTGCCTTTTTTTTAAATACAACAACACTATTAGGGTAGGTTCTCGACGAGCATGAAAAGACATGTTTTAAACATATAGGCATACCTGCACCTTCAAATTGGGAATAAATGTTCTATTTCCCAACATTTTGAAGTAGGATTTTTTCCACCTCCCGACCAATTTAAAACACAAACAGTAGTGAGCAAAAGTCGATTCAAAAGGCAGTCGTGATTGTTTTTTGATATGATGTCCATAATAACACGTCATTAATGCCGTATTTGTATTTAGCTTTTTGTTCCAAGTTCCATTGCTGCAACTTGCATCTCACGCCTTCCACGGTCTGGAACAACTGCGAACCTTGTAAGTTAAGTATAGCACATGCTTATATTTACATATTTTAGATGATATTGTTCAATGATTATGGGTAAACCGGGTCCTGGTCGCCATCTTTAAAAATGGCTGACCAAAAAGAGCGACTGGGAAAAGAACACGGCGAAAAAGTGTGTGATTTTCTCGTGGAATTCCACGTGTATTTAGCATATATGAATATGCATATCAATACAAAGCATGCGCAATTGTACACAGCAACAACGGAAATACCACCCGATTGGTCCAATTCAAATGCAGTGCATCACAATATCGTCACGTCGGGCCACGGGAGGCAAATTGTGCGCCGTATCGCGTCACGGGGGGTACAACGCTGCGTAAAACTACCGACGCACTGTGGCGTGACTGGTGCGTGAATAAGCTCATGTATATTCAGCAGTTTACCATCGCGCACTTTTGGAACTGTATTTTTTCCGGTCTTCTCATTTGAGCATCCTCGCAGGGACCTTGTGTAAAATAGAGAAGACATGAATAATTAAGTCTAACCCTCGCACAGGCCGTGCTTAAATTGTGAAGATGTGGAGGATTCAGTCCAGACTATGGGGTAGATTTTATTCTTTTCTTTCTTCTTCATAACGTTGGTTCTAGCAGTGCCATAATCTATGAAAATCTCATTTACAAAGTTTGCATTTGCATTCTTCAGTCGCCTCCTTCATACAGTAATTCAAACATTTCATTAGAGTATAATTGTAAACATTAATCTTGCTGAATGCTAGTCTAGTATACGTGTCAGTGATATGATTGAAACTTTTCTTTTGAGTTTCAAAATATATAATGAGAGAGAATAACATCCTTTTAGGAAATGAATATAATGTTGGTATGAATTCACTTTTTTACAGATTATATTGTTCAAAGTAGGGTAGTTCAGTTTCAAGCAATATCAACCAACTTGTTAGGCTCTAACATTGGACCGGGCTTCAACGAGATTGTCAATTTCAAAACATGACATGGATCTGATTGTTATTTCTTTATTGTAGGGTTATGATAAGAAGATCTGAATTGGATATTGGCGATTTGATCGTTAAACAAAATGCATTTCGTGGATTAGTAGCACTAGAAACAATGTAAGACTCTTGGATGCAAAACTGTTGTTTTTGATGTAGTTTGTTGTTGAGGCTGGTGTTTGTTGTTGTTGTTGTTGACAACTCTTAGTCATGTTAGTAGTGTCGAAACAATCAGAAAGCAAGAAACTAAAATACACAGAGTGCATTGAAAGTGTCTAATGCAGTCCTCGTGTGCGCCGTTCAACGCGCGCACTACGCGCTTTCTTATGATTTGTTGTTCAGACATCGCGGGTTCGCCGATTTTTACTGCGGGTGTTAGCAAACTTGTTAACATGTTTTTATTCTTAGTTTATTTTATACATAGATACAAAATTATGCCCAAATTGTGAATTTGAATTTGGTCAATACATGCGTATGTTTTGTTTCTCGAAAAATTAGAAAAATCAACGCACTTACGCAAATGTTTATATGCTCACAATAGCCCCCCCCCCCCCCCTGCGCGGTCGTGCCATTATTCACCTATAATTATTCAAGCAAGTATTTTATATATTTCTTCCCCACAGATATGTTGATGACCACTCGATGTGCTGCTATTTTTCACAACTAGCGAAATGTACAACGCTAGAACCTCTACCACCGTTATTTAACTGCGGTAGCTTGATGCAAAACGCCTTACTAAGAGTTTCCATGTGGATATTAGGGTTTAGTGCAATTTTTGGTAATGTTTGTGTCGTTCTAGTTCGACTGACCGAAATCACGGATAGTGTTATCCAAGTAAAACAACGATTGTTTATTTGTAGTCTTGCAATTTCGGATTCTCTAATGGGTATTTATATGATCATGTTGGCTTCTGCTGATACTTACTACGGCGATGAATACTTTCGCAAATCTCAGGAATGGCGCACGGGACCTGTCTGCAAAGTAGCAGGTTTTCTGGGGCTTTTTGCTAGTGAAGCATCTGTTTTCTTCATAACCCTACTTAGTGTAGATCGGTTTTTAAGCATAGTTTTCCCCTTCAGTCAAATCAAACTTCGATCTAGATCATCTAAACTTTCCGTAGCACTAATCTGGATTTTAGCCTTTGTCGTTGCATTGGTCCCAATATTATTTGCCGGTCCAGAATCAGATTTTTACGACTTGTCCGATGTTTGTATTGGTTTGCCTTTAATTACACGACCATCAAGTTTTACCATTAAGACAAGTGGCGTTAGCAGTCAGCTTGCGTTTGATTTACCCGTAGCTAATGACTCCAGACCTGCGTGGTATTTTTCCATTGCCATATTTCTGGTGCTCAACATGGTGTGTTTCATGGCTATTTTGGTATGTTATATTTGCATTCTAATATCAGCGAAAAGATCGGGGAAATCCGTTGGTAGAAAAGAAAACATAAAAGATGAAATCAAAATGGCCATCAAAATGGCCGCTCTTGTTGGAACAGATTTCATTTGCTGGTTCCCTGTGATAATGATGGGTGTGTTGTCCCAAACTGGTGCCGCGGTTATTCCACTGGACGCCTATGTGTGGTCAGTTGTATTTATATTACCCATCAATTCGTCGTTGAATCCCTACCTTTACACTCTTGCGACTATGATATCAGATCGCAAGGGCAAAAAAAAAGGCCGAAGCACAATGACAGGGACAGTATCGAGTAGAATAATTTCCGAAAGTCAAAGTCCTGAACAAGTAAAACTTTCAACAGTAAAAGATAGAATATAGAAATACGACCCGGTGGAATAACATTTAGATTCCCCGAAACTGGCATATTCCTGCTGCAAAAATCGTCATTTTCCCAAGCCCTGCCGATAAGGTCATCCTGCATTTGATTTATGTTAATACTTTCCACGCAGAAAATTATCTGCATGCAGACGACATCCAAAAAAATTACAAAATGCTTCAAAAATATCACAATTATTTAAATGCATCACCATTTTTGAATTACCAAGAGAAATGCAAATAGGTATAAACATGCCTGGCATTGGTTCAGTAATTCTTGAGATGAACGTTGAGAGTTGGGAAAGGTTTCTGACAAATCTGGTTGTATATGGTAGTACTAATAGTCATGTGGAAAGTGTTAATCAAAGCTAATTTGCCTAGTTATGAGGGGACAGTCAACTATCAAAGTGTACCTAACAAACGTACGCTGACCTGATGATTGTTTATTGACCATTGACCTGTCTTATTGAACCCCATATGTAAGAGGACCCGGTCATGTAGCTATGAAAAGTCTACCCAAATAAATAGTGATAGCAAATCATCAAAATCATCACCTGTTCCGATTGTTAAACAGTGATTTACTTTGAGAAAGAATGCGGTGTTGTCTCTATATCTTATTGGTACGCGGTTGAATGCAAATCTATTTGAGATAGTATCTTTTTTCTTTATAAAATAGTTTAAATAGTCATTATTTTAAAGGTCATAAGCCAACCATGCTTATTGTCTTTCTATATTAGTTATTGAACTTTGGTTCCTAAAAACATTGTTGTATTATATGATTTAAAATAATAAATATTATTATACTAGTAAAACGAGTTATATCTTGCGTTGTAAATCAGGTACAGTGTACTTGTAAAACGAAATTATACATCCTGCGTCGTCGTGCAGGTTCTGGTCAAACGGCATTGTACATCCTGGGTTGTCGTGCAGGTACTGGTTAAACGACATTATACATCCTGAGTTGTCGTGCAGGCACTGGTAAAACGACATTATACATCCTGGGTTGTCATGCAGGTACTGGTAAAACGACATTATACATCCTGAGTTGTTGTCGTGCAGGTACTGGTAAAACGACATTATATATCCTGAGTTGTAGGGCAGGTACTGGTAAAACGACATTATATATCCTGGGTTGTCATGCAGGTACTGCTAAAACGACATTATACATCCTGGGTTGTCGTGTAGGTACTGGTAAAACGACATTATACATCTTGGGTTGACGTGCAGGTACTGGTAAAACGACATTATACATCATGTGTTGTCATGTAATAACTTGTAAAACGACGTTATATATCATGCGTCGTCATGAAGGAACAGGTCAAACGGAATTCTTTAAAGGTGTAATATGTGATCTTTTCCAGGGGACGCCCTCAATCCTCGAGAAGAAAACAAATTGGAAGCAGATTTTCTTGCAGATTTACTTTTGTGATCATAAATCACAAAAAGTAGCGCCCTCTAAAATAAATGATAGAGGGCGCTACTTTGAAAAGATCACATAATATGCCTTTAATCCGTCAATAGAGTGTTTTGTGCAATAGAGTAATGTATACGTGCTGTCTCACACCTGGGATAAACCGTAAAACGACATTTTACATAATAGGTTGTCATGTTGGAACTGTTAAAACGACATGTATCATGCGTTGTCGTGCAGGTACTGGTTGAACGACATTAAACATCCTGAGTTGTCGTGCAGGTACATATAAAACTACATTAAACATCGTGCGTTGTCGTGCAGGTACTGGTATTGAACCAATCAATTGATATATAACGCATAAGGTCCTAATGTCATGAATTATGACTAAATATAACCAGGGGTGGATCTTTACTTTTTTTGGCACTAGCCAGTGGGACTGGTAACTTGAGAAAGTTACCAGTCCGTAAGAGAATTTACCTGCCCCATCTATTGACTTGGAAATCTGAAACACATAACATAACACATGCATTGAAACGAGAAGCGAACAATGAGGAAATCATAACAAATTGTCATGTAAATAAAGAAATCCGCATGCGCAGTTCGCTATTTTGGGGGTATCGTTATTGCAAATATTTTACCGGGAGGGATATGGGCATTGCTTCTTTACGACGACTCAGCTGTTTACGCTGGTTCCCTGCACGCTGTCCACTCGTCACGGGTACGTTGGTGGCTGGTGCGTGGTGTCATTGAGGCAGGGTACCAGCAATCAGCTGTTACGCTGCATGTACAGTGTACGTACAGTACGTTTGACTGGAGAAGATGGCGTGCATGGTCATTGCAATGGGCGGGGGTTTCCCAATTCTCAAACTCGGCAAACTTTAATGTTTGGTTGCGGTGGGTTTATTCTTCGTGCGTGTAAGTGTGTGTGTGTGGTGTTTTATTTTTTATTTTAAGCTTACTGCTTACAGCTACTCATTCGACAATAGAATCAACACTTCAGTTGGTTAAAAATGTTACCCGCCAGCGGGACGGGTACTTTTGAGAATCTACCCGTCCGACACCAAAGTTACCCGCCGCTGGCGGGCGGACCGGTGCTAACGTCCAGCCCTGAATATAACCAGAGGAGTGACGTGCTGCATCCTTCAATCAACAATGATGAGAATAGAATTTCGTCAAATGTCATATTTGCATTTTGGTTTGCTTTAGCTCTTGCAACGAATAGTAGCTTAAAGTAAATCACAGATTCCGGTTTATTTATTTCGTGTAATAAAATAACATTATCGTGCAATAAAATAACATTATATTGCAACGTTTTTACGATTATTGAGGATTGTTTTGTCGAGATGATATACGTATTATGTTTATGAGCAAATAAATTATGAGAAAAATGCACATTTCATTGTGTTGGTGACATTATTTCTTTTAAGTTTATATAAACCTGTCTTCGTTGCCAGGAAAGCCGCCTTATGCCATTTGGGCAATTTCAATGTAACAGTGGCATACTACCTGCCAAACTACAATGTGTATCTAAAGCGGGTGGGTATCTAAAGCGGTGGGTATCTATTCATTTTACATAGGACTTGATTCAAACAATCTGCCAGTACGACCAATATTCAACGAAAGAGGGCGCTACAGTATAAAATGTATTTTTAGAGAACTGGGAGCTACCTTAACACAAATTACTACACCCAAGCCTATCATATCCAAGCGCATGTACGGGTGGTTTTCGATGACGTAATCAACCGAGCCTAAATTGTGAGCACAGTATACTTCGCAAACGAGTAGCTGAGAGCCGTGGCTTACTATGGGGCCGGGTTTTTTGGTCCGGAGGTTCCCCGGTTCGATCCCCGGTCGGGTCGCAGCGATTTATTTGACGATTTCTCTTCCAAAATTGCGATCCCGGTTAATCCAATCAGGAGCTGTTTTTAGTGGCTGCTTCTACACTTCAGTTAATTGGCATACACGTTTGGGTACTCTATTAGAAGTTTATAAAAGTAAATTTGGTAGTCTGTTAATTTGTTGTTTGATGGACCAATACAAGGTTTTGTGACAATACATAGCTTCAAATGTTAAATGATACGTTTCTACCTACAGAAAACGAGAATTAGTATCACTTATAAACTTAGAATCGAAAAATGCCTCTTTGAACAAATCTATTCAGGCGCTGGTTTGATGCATCGATGATGAATGCGGCGCCTGGACAATTTACCGGATGCGATAAAAGACGTATCAATAGCTAAAAAGCGACACCCAGCTCCCGAATATTTTCAGCCTTGCGTGTAGTATATACTTACTAAACGCTAGAATGAATAGATAAATCCTTCATGTATAGTGCAGTTATTCTGTCTATTATTCAACCAGCAGACCAATTTGACCCATTTAAAGTAGTTGCTGAATTACTTTTAACCTGTAACCATCAGTTGTCACTAAATATATTCATACCGTCAAAATGAGGTGTCATGTATGGTGTCATCGTCTTCTTAGTCACAAAATGGAACAATAAAGTTATCTAAACTGTAATACTGATATTTACGATAGAATTCCCTTAAATTTTGACGTGGAAATATAAATCGACACCCCCGTTTCAATCACACCTAAGTGTAAAATCATGCTGAGGCTGCATATTCGGTAGCTATCACTATTCAACTCTCGTAAATCTTGACGATTTGAATAATTTAAGAGACATTCAGTGATATCGAAACTTGAATTGTTTTTCGTCTTCAAAATCTGGCTTAGGAATCATCGGATACGGCTATTTCCCTGAAAAAATCCTGAAATTGTTAACAAAATCGCTAAGAATGACTAATTCGAATAAAACATTTCGATAAATATTTGTTCCGTTTTGCATACCAAGTGCTCTGTCAGATCAAAAGATGAAAAGAACCTATAACGAGTTGAAAGGATCGCACAAAAAAAAGTAGCTCTCGCTCTGTTTTTCAGCACCCGAATTCCGTCCTCATTTATCATCCGCCGAGATCACCAATCATAGTTTTCAAGTGATTCAATAGGGTTCAGGTCTGTAAGGAATTTATGGTAATAGCAGAATGCCTGTACTTGCGTGGACTCCCGCTAGTATGTAGGGCCTACCAGAACGACTAAAGATGTAAAACACATGAGTATTGAAAAATGTACACCAAAGAAAATACTTTAATGTGCGTAAATTGTAAGTTCACTTATTTAGGTCAACTGTTTTTCAAGTCTTTTTGCTGATAAACTCGATCTCTGAAGAATCCGTTTCAACTTTCGCGCACATTATGAGCATTATGAACGCCCATGTGTTATACATTTATATACTTATAGGTTTATAAATCTATGGTAATTCCATTGACATTTGTTAGCCTTATTTGACTGTTTTCGAAGAGTTGGCGGTAAAAACAACGTTCACGGCCTTTACAAGAAAAGTGAGGGATCCTAGTAAGATACGAAAAAGTTATATAAGCGTTTTTATACCAAAATGAATAAGTGGCTTTAAAGGGTAGTACTTTCAGATAAAGATAGTTTTCCATTTTCCAGATTACAAGTGAACGAACGTTCCTCACCGTGCCTTCGTGCTCGGTTCTTTTATCAGGCAATCTGTATGTTAATGATAAATCAAATTTGTGATTGCTTGACCATGAATATAATTGATTGAATTCATCCAATGATACTTACACATGGTAGTACAATCGCATTTCAGGAATAATTTACGACTTCATAGTATGTCAGTATACAAGAGTTGCCTTTGAACTATGGTAGTTTTTACGAGTAGTAGCACCCAATACATGTAGAAGTACATGCAAATATACATGCGATTGAGATACACAATCCCATGTTAATTTGTATGACAGATTATAATCTGACCACATAATGGCACAATTAAAATTAAAAACACCTCATGAATAAGTTTATGTCAAAACCCCAAGGGGTTGGTGGTCGGATAGGTAAAACTAAGGATGGATCCAATAAATGAAGAGCTATGTTCCAAAAGGGATCAACTCCATATTATAAGTGAAATAGGAGAAAACCAACGTTTTTTAAATTAAGGATGTTGCACTTCTTTGATTATGCTCATTTTCTGCCATATGAAAGATACCATGCGTGTAAGCTTAAAAACAGGTTTGATTTCCTTTTTTTGATTTTTACCGTATATTCTATGTCATACTTCCGGAAATTACCGAGGGCCATAACTTTTGACCCGAACATGCTAAAGATGTAGAACAAAGTATAAAAGAGGTATTTCGTAACTCTCTTTAATGTTCTGCACCTAACTCAATTTCGACAAAAAGTGGAGTTGATCCCTTTTGAAATAGAGCTCTTCAAATATTGGATATCCTACATTCTTAAACAGTGAATATTGGATTACACTATTTTGTCAGTGTTATTGCGCTTTATTCCGTTGAGGACGCTTTAAAGGAATAAAGATGATCTATGATTAACAGATTATAATCTGTCATTGTGTATCTCAATCCCACGTATATTTGTATGTACATGTACGTCTACTACATGTATTAGGTGGTAGTAGAATGAAGAAGGGAGAGGTCACGGACACGTTCCAGCTTATCCAACGATTTAATGCTACAAGCGAGACTCCTTGAACAAACATAAACACAATAATACAACAAACGGTTTCATGATGGGAACAAGGAAAATTAAATTTAGACTGAATTTGGTTCTCGAACTCCCGACGTTATAGGATGAAACAACTTTTACACACGATATGTATGACTTTTAAGGAAAATCAACCAATCACGAATAATCGATACAAATTCAACATAGAGAAAATCGCAATCATCGTCATCTAGCCGACCCTGTAGCAAACGAGTTATACTTTTCGCAGTCATGATGAAGATGACAAGAAATGGGGTGCTTGCTGTCGCTATTGCTCTTGCGCTGTCTACTCCAGGAGTTTATGCCGATGAATCGGGTAAGGATTGCCGCTATAGTATGGCGTAAACTAGGCAATTTTAAATAGAGAATAAGGATTTTGTTATATTAGGAGCTATTAGGGGATGGAGGTCATAAATGATCCACTTGACACAGTGTAAAAAAGAGTGTCAATTCATTGGGCAGCAGATATTATAAAGGAAGTAATTACTACAGAGGAGGGGCGACCTTTACGCCCGTTGAATGGCTGACTGTAATAATGATTTAGGAACCAATTGTTTCGTAGAAAGAAGTGTTCTATTTAATAAATTTGGTTAATTATTAATGACGGTTTCCCGCACTTTTACCGTTACAAATAAAATGTGTGCACCGTATAACTATTTGCGTGTTATGCGCCCAATCTATGTTCTGTATTCGGGTTTCGCAAATAATAGGCCCACTTATTAATTAGAATTATTGAATTTAGTTTAAAAAAGCTTTTTTTCGCGTGTTAGTGTGGCGGTAACACATATTACAAAGTATTTTTATTTTATTGTAAGTGTATCATGTTAAAGCTGAAAATCTAATGATTACCAAACTACTGTAATATTTCTAGGATTGCTACAGAAATTAAGCCAAAATGGTTATCATGGTTATTGTAATGGACATGTAGAAGAAATGTACACATTATAATGTGATTTTAAAATCAAAATCGTCTTAATTTCCACTGAAGATAAAAGAAAGAACTTGCTTTACCCCCCCCCCCCCCCCCCCCCAAAAAAAAATGGTTAACTACGATGTAGATTTATTAACATCAAGGGTGCCATCGATGTTTTGGTATATTGTACATGTATTTAATTTGTAAGTGAAATATATTTTAAAAGTCGGCTTGTTGGTGGTGCAATTCGTTTTTCTTAATTCATACAAGCTTATTTAACTAGAAATTGGTCATGTTTAATCTGGTGCCTTCAGATTAGTAGGGTTATAGTATTTATGGTTCAAATGTTGATTTTCCAATATACATTGACACTATATTTACTTACGTTCCTATTATTTCAGCATGTACGGAATTCTTCAATGTGGGCAAAGAAAATACAATTAACATCACGTCACCAGAGTACCCACACTTCTACCCAGATAATATGCTGTGTTATTGGTTCTTCAAGTCTACAAACATCTCTATCAACGCGAGCTACGAGATCACATTTCACCAGTTTCACACTTTTAATAATAACGATCGGCTGACAATACGAAGCGGGAGTGAAACAGTTCTAGCCGATACAATCGTTCGGTTTCATAGCTTCGTCACACCGGGGACAAAAGTTTATGTAAATGAGAGAGAGATATGGATTGAATTCAGATCGTCAAGGGTCTATCGCCATATTGGATTTTTCTTATCAGTTGGAATTCGTGATCAGGAACGAGGTAAGGTTTAGTGATAAATAATGTCCTGTGCTGGGTTAACATTGTTCAGTAACAGATAGCAAAAGGTGCGCGCTGATACAAAAGAAGATTTTAAAGACACCACCACAATGCATTGCGATTTTGCAAAATGCCATAATTCTGGTCTCCAATTTGTCTCGGTTCCCATAGACATATATACACACAATCATGGCTTCATAGCACGTTAATCTTTGGAGCAATTAAGTTCTAGTTAACATCAATTAATAGATTGGTTATCAGTGTTCCTTTCTCTTATTTCTAAAACTTAGAGCTCGACAAATGTATCATGTGAAAAAAGGTTTAGTTGGCTGGCGTTCGCGCAATGCATTTTACAGCGAAGTCGTTACACGCCTGAAAAACTGAAGAAAAATACCCAACAAAAACATGGGCCCGAGATTTTGTCTGATAGGGATTCTTTTAATAAGAAAGGTCAACAACTTTTGGAAAAATCAGATTTTGAAAATGTTCAAACATTTATTTATAACCCTTTTCCGCTTCAAATGAATATGTGAAACATTGAAGGTATTTTGCTAATAAAACTTGCGCCCGCCTATTCCTACTTTAAAGTCCCATCCGCCCATGGGAGATTTTACCACATCTCATCAGAGTCTAATGAACAAAAGATATGAAATTACTTGTTTTGATTGATTTTATCCACTAAGCTTATCCACCAAATTGGCGTGCCTCTTTACAGCAGCGAATTGATAAAGAAGAGAAAGAGAAAGCTCGCGCATGAACGCAATTATACCGCGCATCATATTCGCCTCATGTACGTGACGCGCGCCTATTCCAAAATCGCGAGGGATCGCTTGGACAACGTTTTCACGTGGAGAGATTTTTAAAAAACCACCACGTATTCCTCTCCAATTTTGAACTGAGCAAACTACATTTAACCTATATAAACTGCTCACAAAAAGTATCGAAACACTTAAAAATGATCCAATATATAACGGCTCGAAAATGTATGCATTAATCGAAGCAAATAACCAAGTGCATAATTTTGTTCTGCGTATTTTGACAGCTCAATCGTTGAGATACGATGTTGCGGAGCGGAGTTATTGTCATTTCAATGATCGTGGGTCCAGTTTCCAAGGTGACACTCATCCCTATTGAAAATCACGAATCTGATCATACAGTAAATGCAAACCTCTTTCTATAGGGTGATTGTCACTTTTGAAACTGGACCCACGACCATTGAAATGACAATAACTCCGCTCTGCAACATCGTATCTCATCGATCGAGGTGTCAAAATGCGCAGAACAAAATTATACACTTGGTTATTTGCTTCGATTAATGCATACCCTTTCGAGCCGTTATATATTGTATCATTTCTAAGTGTTTCGATACTTTTTGTGAGCAGTTTAGATGAAAAAGTTCACCAGAATATCATATTTCAGATTTAATTCCATTTTCACGAACCCATTGTGATCCTTTGTATTCATAATCTTTAGACTGAATGTTGAGTGCTAATTAACGCCGTTGCAATATTAAAATATTGAATTCACTTTAGGTTTATCCTTGCAGTAAGAGCGTGTTTCTACTAGGGCACTGCAAATTTAACGCTAAGTTTTAACGCCAAGTTTTAACGCTAACTTTTTAATCCCCCCCCCCCCCCTCCCGTTTCTACTCACGGAAAGTTACCGCTAAGTTTATAGATCCTAATGACGGGCCAGAACATTTGACCTTTTGTTATACCAAAAGCACAAAATCCTCTATTAATGGATTAAAGGATTATACAGCTTTTTCCGTAATGGCGTCTTGGCACTATACTAACTTCGAATGTCTTTCACCAAGGATATAAGATACCAAAGGTATAACATTATAAAGGAAGTGTGTTCCTCAATACTCATGTATAATATCTTTCATAATGTAAAATCTATTTGCTGACCATTCTAACTACTAACGATGGTTACTACCATACAATTTCAGACGGCCAATGCAATGACAAACAGTGGTGTTCTACCGAATTGGCGCGAAATAAATGTAACAATATGTCGTCTGTTTGTGATAATGCTCTTGATTGCATCGATGGATCGGATGAATTTAATTGCCGTAAGTTTTCATTTGAATTTTGTATCTAAAACAGCTCCTTCTGTCATCTCTGTCTATTTCCCGCCTTCATTTTTCTACTTTTTACACCTCATGTTTTCTCTCCAATCACCGCTTCCTATCATCAACCAATAGAATACCGATGAGGGCAGCAATAATTTAAGGACCTACTCTTATTATACACTTCTTTTGCTCCACTAACCTTTCCCTTGTTATTCTATAGTTTTTAATAAAAGCTTGATAATTATGATTACATGATATTTTTTAGTTGCACGCATTCGCGTTATGACGAACTGAGTTTATTAAGACCGCCATTTAACTGAAGTTTAGGGGTGTTTGGTGACCATGATTTAACGTATGTTATTTTGACATTAATTTGATGTGCTTTTTCTTATCCGCAATGTAACAAATTATGTATTTCTTTGCCAAAATTCACATTAGGCCAAGAAGGGAAAAAATCTGTCTCACATACCCCACGCGCATAAGTATATGGAGTCACTTTCGCCGCATAACCCTATACGCGATGAGGCCCAATTTTTGTTTTCTTTTTTCTTCTTTCTCTCAGCTGTCAAAAAAAGCTGAAAAAATAGCTCCGAAAGCGCAAAAGAAAGTGGGCCAAAAACACAATAAATGCATGTGAGACATACCTCTTTTTTTGCCTTATTATATGAACAGATACTTGCAGTCATCGTGAATGGATACAAATGAGGATGGGCTCGGCGATATACTTCACTTCTCCTCTCTACCCGGCTGATTACCCCAACAACCAACACTGCGTCTGGCACATGCAATTAATCAACGACACTGGCAATTTTGTATTGACAATTTTCAATATGTATCTCTCGTCGTCTTCGAATGACTATCTAAAAATTGGCCTTGGAACGGAGATTTCTGATAACACTACCGTGGCCGTAATCAACAATTACTACACTTTTCCAAATTCAATCGTCGTTGAAGGCGATTGGATGTGGGTACACTTTTCTTCCGATCATAGTAGAGCACATTCCGGTTTTTTCATACAAGTGCGAGCTACCGCTAATACTAGTTCAGGTAGGAACCAAGATATACTCATTATGTCAGCTACTATGTTTTTTCCCTTATTTAATTTGATTTGTTCGTTGGATGTAGGTATAATTTTCGTATTCATACAAAGTGTAAAGCATCACTCAAGTGTCAGGTAAAATTTAAATTAAAAGTACTGTTTGCCACCTCGATCCAATCCCCTATAGCCTTCAATGTATGGTTATAAGATGCTGTTTTTTGTTTAAAATCAAATCAATAATTGAATACGGTTGTTTTATGAAAACATATATACACATAGAGATGAAGGTCCGTTTTTAATCACGCGACTTTTGATAACCTCGGTTTCTTTATTCTGTAAAATATTGACAATAGAGCAAAAAATATTAAAAACCAAAGCATGTTTTTATTTAGATGATTGGTTTTATTTAATTTAACATTGATTCGCACTTTACGTGATCGCGGGTATTGTGTGAAAAAGATGAAACTCTCAATACAATTGCAATAATTAAAATACGCACTTCCAACTTTTATCGTATACAAATTCAACAATACACCATCATCATCGGTCCTCCTTGGACGGAATAGTTGAAGTAGCTGACATACAGGGTGACCCAAAAAAAGTAGGACTCTGTTTCATGACGGTGTAATTCTTATTATAATCATCTCCATGTAAAGCCCAATTCATTATTATGATATCCTGAAAATATGAGATCAATCCGATGAAGAATAAGAAACCTAGCGTACTTTGTGTAAACCATGTCATTTTGGCCATGACAAATTAATAAATTGTACATAAAATAGTAATAACCATGTTTGGCAATCTTTCATGTGTCATAAGAATGTGTCTCTATTTGTTTTGGAGTTTTCTTTATCAAATTATGGCAAATCTACTCAGGCATATCTAATTCAGCTTTGACCCCTTTTCATGTGCAGACAACTATTTGATTAGAATCGTCATTCAGTGTGTAATTAAACATAATCAATCAAATCAATAATATTCTGCCTACTTCATGTGGATAGTTAGTTCTATTTGAACAGAAAACATATTTCCATCCATATTAACCATGACAAACCACAGAATATTTTAATATTAGATATATTTTATACAATACATTGATGTATTCTATATATCAATCATCATTTGAATCACTACCACGGCCGAGTGCACCAATGACGGGTAACTTGGTAAGCTACCTCCCTAGTAGTTATGCTCTAACTGTAGCATAACTTACTAACGATGTAATTCTTAGAGCATAACTGGCGAGTAACACCAGAATAGCAACTAGCGAGGTAAATATCCACATTAATCAGCATCGTCCCCTTTTAAAATTATTTGGCGCATATGCCAAGTGTTAAACTATAGTTTACTGTAAAATTCTGACGTGAATGGTCCTCCGTAATATTAAAAACGTGTCGTCACTCGCTAGGTCATAGGTAAGTGTAAATTAAGAATCACGTGGAGTCGGCCTGCGATCCGGACAAAAATGATGCCATTTTATGGCCAAAAATTTCGAAGTCTGTTTACCGCTTCTTCAAAAATAAGGACTATCATGACATTACAAACATATTTTGGGCGAGGGGCACATACAAAAATTGCACCAAAAAGCACAATTTTAATGACAACTCAAGCACCCGATGGAAACAATTATATACAATTATAACACATCTCTTAACACAAATACTTCCGTGGCGTGGATACCTTGTCCTTCGCTTGTTAACCGCAGAACCCCGGTTCGATCCCCAGACCACGCACGGCACGATGTCCTTTTATTTTTTTTCGGTCTTCTAGTTCTACCTTTCCACTCGCAATAATGTTGAAACTTGGCTTTATCAGTTTTTAATTAATAAAAACAATAATAAGTTTATTTATTTAGTCATTATTTAAGATCCTTGGACAATTAGTACATTTTGGTCAAAATATGACCAAAGTCGGTGCGATTAATGTTTGAATGGGCAAAAGGAGTTGATCTAAATTTTGACTAAAAAAATCACAAAATTGCATGAATGGATTTTCAAAAATATAAAATCTTTCAGCTTATGAGGGGTCACATTCCACTTTAAATAGACACCCCCTGGGCATGCAAGCGCAATTGGTCCTTCAGCATCAGCGAATCATCCCCTCCAATGTTCACAACAAATTTACGCTACTGCTAGAATCGACTGACTTGTGGCATAAAACGTTATGCCCCAACTTACTCTTGGGTCCGGTCAGGTATAACATTAAGCGTAAATTACCCGCCAGTTACTAGCCTAGTAGCTTACCCTGCATTGGCGCTCTCAAAATGTTGGGTTACGCCTCAGTTACTAGCGAGGTAGCGCTATTCTTCAGCTACCTGTCATTGGTGCACTCGGCCGAAAGGGTAGGTTTTTTAGTAGAAAATCCAATTCATGCCCAAAAGTGGCCAAAGTGGGATTCGCACACTTATTACTGAATCGATCCTATCTCGGGAGTTGATGGGTGAAATTTAATGGAATAAAGAGTATATGATAGAGGACGTAGGCCCTGGACATACTCCGTAACGCTCGACCGCTGAGCGCAAGCGTTGTTAACGCTACTCGTGTCACAAAATGTATCAACTCTCTTCCGCTCGGCCTGGGTTTTTCGGAGAGCAGACGACCACCAAACAATGAAAAATCCCGGGGGGGGGGGGGGGGGTCAGTGAACTAACCAAGCGGGTACGCATCCGCGTCAAAAAAAACCGTCGAAAAGGGTCCAGATTTTACCACACGACGTCGTTGACGTCTTTCTGAAAAAGGGGTACTTTTTAGGGGGAATCGCACTTTAGGGTATCCATTACAGCATCAAGGTATCGACGTTTAGGGGTACTAAGTGTTGTATGTGTGACTTTACAATAAACATGCAAAATATGAAAAAAAATCTTCAATATTTCCCTACTTTAATTGTATATCCCCGGTATATCAAAAAAGTTGCTGGATTATGAATTAAGATTATGTTGAGCATTACCATACTTTACGCCATTTAGGGGTGCATTATTGAGTTTGGTAACGCCGTTTAGGGTAGGGTTTGTATGTGTTACGCCATTTAGGGTATCAAAATAGTGTTCTGGTTTACGCCATTTAGGGTCCATTTCAGAGGTGCTTGGACGCGCATGTGTACCCACTTGGTATGTTCACTGACCCCCCCCCCCCCGGTGAAATGCTATGCTTCAATGAACTTATTCTGCTTGCATTATTATTGGACCCCATTAGAGCCCATTCAATTTATTTATAACAACTCGTGTCAAGTACAGGATGAACGTCAATTTTTTTTTTTATAATGTTTACAGCATCCTGTGAGTCCCATGAATACCCCTGCTTATCCGGGTATGGTTGTCTTGATTTCAATCTGGTATGTGATTCCAGTCCTCAATGTCTGGATGGCTCGGATGAAATCAGTTGCGGTAAGAAAAATATAATATTTCTTCTCTTTTATGGATATATTAGGCTTCAGTAATTTTTGATAATTGTCTTGTCATGTGAAGTGTAATGGCACGTCCTTGCTCAATTCCATCTGAGGTGTATTAATGTTGGGGCAGTGCATATTTCTTGGCAGTAAAAAAAGCGCAGCAATTACGCGCTCATAATGTAGATTTTCATTATTGTGATTGTTATTGCTTTACTAAATTTGAACAATAACTATAAATATAACAAAGCTAAGCGTGTGTTAAGAAACTTTCGAATTTGGGAAAGTGGAAGCCATCTCATTATTATTCAACTATCGATTTGTCATTTTTTACATTAAAAACAGATTTCTGTGGTGAAGATTCGATCAATTTGTCGCAAGGCTTACCCGTTGTTCTCCAATCGAAGCCTTCTTATCCTTACCGCTATGCCAACAACGTAAATTGTCGTTGGTACGTTAGCGCCATTCTGGATGATTCTTTCATCGTAATTCGATTTGTGCGTTTTTCTGTGGAAACTAATTACGACTTCCTATCTATGGGACATGGTCATAACATCACTCAGAGCTCTACCGTCTTATATCTCAGCGGTGAAGCGGCCCCGACATCACTCACTATTAACTCATCCACGATTTGGATAATGTTCAATACCGATGCAGTCGTACCAAAAACTGGCTTCCATATTGAAATGCAATCAAGTGAAGTATACGGTAATAAATTATACATACAAGTAGATGTAAATTGTAATGACCCATGACTGCAAATAGTTTGTTACAATTTGCATCTCCTTAGAAGATCTATCTACATGTAGGAAAATTGTCCTTATAATGTTCATCAGTGTCTCTATACAGTATGGCTATTAACTATAGCCTACGTTGAATAAAAGGAAAATCTTTGGATCTTAAGAACACTTTCCACGCGGCTATTAGTTTTACCATGCATATTATACAAAACAGATTTTCAGAAAACTTTCCCAAATTTCAAGGTCTATATGAAGTATTACTGAACCAATACTAGGCATGTTTGTACTTATTTCAATGCATGTCTCATGGTGATTCCAAATATGGTAATGAAATTTAATAATTTTGACATTTTTGAAACATTTTGTGAAATTTTAGAATGTCGTCTGCAGCCGCCTGCCGCATGGAAAGTATTTTAAAGCAACATGTGCATGACTGTAAACTATGAAACGAAATCAGTGTCCGATGTAATGTTTTAAATGTCAAATGAGATTTTGTGAAAGATATGATGAAAGGTTATATCTAAACTATCGGTTCGAACGTCTAAGACATAATCTATATTCCTTTTACGTAGTTCCCTGCGACAGCACAGAGTTTGCGTGTTATTCTGGATACGGTTGCTTAGACGTCCCTTTACTTTGCGACGGACATGCGCAGTGTATACATGAATCAGACGAAACATTTTGCGGTATGATACTATATATGTATTTTCTGAATAGTTTATAATGGAAATAATGATGTGGATAACATAATGCAATAATACAGCTGCTGTCTTGAAAAGTGGTTACCAATTTGAAAATAATATAAAATTATCAATTTCGAAATGGAAAAATTCTCTCCAATATAAATACATGGAGGCCACCTTGGATTTGCAGAATTAAAAAAAAATTAAAAAATACATCGAACATAAGTTTGCCCTTTGGAGTCACTTTATCATTTTTGTGAACTTGTTCAACCTGTTTATTGACCTCCTAAGCAATTCAAAACACAGAGTCACAACATAAATCCAAGAGCGGGTATCAACAAACTCCATCAACTTTTTTAGTTCAAATGCTCATAGAGTATTTTTCTCGGTCTGAATCTAAACTAGTTGGACATTGGCGCAGTCTGTAATTGTTCTACGTATGTTTACATGCAAGCGGTATTGAGTGCGACTCTACAACAATCTCTTAACCCAATGTGAACGGCGCGCTCAATCAACCATCCTTCATTTGATTGAACGCATTTTCTATCGTGTGCTATAAGTGATGTATTAGTTATTAGTTAAGGTTTAGCTGGACCAACAATCGCCGTCAGCGGTTCTTTTCCTCACCATGACCGCTTTCCTTTAAGGTAGCGTTTTTGGTGTTTTACGCATGCGTCGTCCAAAGATTGAGTGATAGTAGTCTGACCTTATGAAACCCTAGGTCAAAATCTTAGATTATTGAGTAATTCCATACATGACTCTTAACACACAGATATATGCCAAGACGATGAATTCACGTGTTTCGTTGGATACGGGTGTTTAAAACCGAATCAAATATGTAACAAACTCAACGAATGTCTTGATAACTCGGATGAGTATTACTGTGGTAGGTAAACATATTGATTTCGTCCATAAATTTGATTTAAGTAAACAATAAAATGCTTGTAGAACCCAATAAATTGATACT
The DNA here is from genome assembly GCA_035610835.1 of Ophiura sarsii. Classification (NCBI taxonomy): domain Eukaryota; kingdom Metazoa; phylum Echinodermata; class Ophiuroidea; order Amphilepidida; family Ophiuridae; genus Ophiura; species Ophiura sarsii. The sequence goes on along the minus strand of CM069450.1, from coordinate 16,768,558 downwards.
CATAATTAGCACCCAATCTGTGTAGTAGCACATGTAAAACAATATATGATAGTAATACAGTATCACATGATTAGTATCATGTCAGAGTATACTCTAGTACTCCAGAGTACAGCATCTCATGGAAAGTGTTTATATGTTGACACCGCTGAAATGATATTCATGAACAAGTGTATGCCAAAACACTCAGGGGGTTGGTGGTCGGGTAGGTAAAAACAAGAATGGCCACTAGCTTAAACAATAAATATGGGATATCCTACATTCTTATACTATTTTCTCGGTGTTATTGCGCTTTATTCCGTTGAGGGCGCCAAGACGGATTAAAGCTAATCATGAGATAAGTACTAGAGTATACTCTGACATAGTAATACTGCCTAGTATGCAAATTGCATACTAGGCAGTATTATCCTTCCCATGTTTAAGGGCCAAAAACACATCTATCTAAATCTTGTAACTGCTTTTGCCTCTGAACGTGTATAAGGGAATATTTTCTAATCATAACCGTGAAGCAGATTTACTTTATACATGCTGAAGGGCGGAAAAAACATACAAGGTTTTGACAGAACAGTGACGATATCAACCAGTTTCAATCCAGTAATTTGAAAACCTGTCATATGTAATGTATGGATCGGGCCAATATTAAAATTGAACCGACAAACTACCATAATGAAAAGGAGGCATTGGCCCAAGGGGAGGGCGACTGACACTTGCCCCAACACCACTGCATTTCCGCATTTTATTGCTCGCTAGTAAGCTTACGATTACGCAATAATATGTGAAGAGATAAGAAAACCACTCTTTAACGTATTTTTCTTATTACATCTTTTTTTTTGGTCAGATTTCTGTGACATAGGTTATATAACCATAACAAATGAAACTCAGCTTCTAACATCACGGTCGGTCGCTCATAGGGCATATGGCAATAACATTGACTGCACCTGGCTTATGACGTCCATAGACGCAGACTTCATCATTATTACCTTCAGTTTTTTTCATATTGAAACTGACCGGGATTTTATCTCTATCGGATATGGACATAATGTGACTACAACTTCAGAGGTGATGCGATTAAGCGGTGTAAGTGCCCCTACTAGCGTAACTATTAACTCTTCTAATGTGTGGATTCGCTTCACTACGGACTGGAAGATGTCATGGCTCGGTTTTCGTATCTTGCTTAAATCGTCACCTCATTATAGTAAGTGATTTCTTTCAAAAAACCGTTAACAATCATTGGCGGGAAACGAGGGATATAAAGTGATATCCTTAAAGCCTCAGTGGCATAAATGAGATTGGATCAAGACTATTCTTTTCTCATGTCTGAAGGCTGACAGCAAAATTGTTAACTTTATTTGATGGGAGTTAATTCAACCAGCATGCTTATATAGGCTTTTAAGCCTGGCCCGAGCAATTTGCTTGAGTCTGGTCCCTTCAGGACCCAAGCGTGTGTCCGTACGGACCGACCGTGTAAACAAACAAACAAACAAACAGTTCCGAGTGCGAATTTCGTAACTAAACGAGATAAAAGACATAGATGTACACCTCTTGACCAGCCTGAGAAATGGCTTACATCATACTGTACTATATACGCAACTGTGTTATTGCATCATGAGCATGCACTGGGCCTAACGTTTGTTGGTCACTCCACCAAGCTACCTCGGACGGACACTGGATTGGGGGTAGTCAGTGATTGGGGTAGTCAGAGATTGGGGTGCTCAGAGGATATATCATTACATAAACAGCGCACACCGGAACATGAGTGGAACTGTGACAAAAAATGAACCTGAACACTACTCTGTGAAATTCAATGCCTAGGCCTAACCATTGTGATAACGGTTATTGCATTATATTATAACGCCATTGTTCACTTTCTTCGAAGAGGCAGGTTTTTGCCACATCTGTAAACATCAAAACGGAAAATTGAAAAGGAAAAGCCCTTAATCAAGATTTCAAAAAGTGCTGATGTCAACTCAATTTCGATTGAGTCTAAATTCACTATATAAAATCATGTCGCCTTAAAGGCAAACCATGCGATATTTTTCATACATTGTCATAGAGCACCCTCTATCTTTGATTTTGCTCTCTAAATGCATTCTTTTCTTCAGTTTACATTTATAAACATGAAACGAAAATATCTTCTACGTTACAGAGCAAAATGTTTCCTAATTAATTAGATAGAATTACATCTGTGTTAACGCCATTTTCAGTGATTTTGGCAACGATCACAACTGTACATAAGTGAATAATATAGTAGGGAATGTTTTATGGTTTAGTTATGATCTGTGATGGTTTTTACGGACAATAGGGTCAAGATAGTTCGGAATCAGCCCGGGAAAGTCCTTTAATAATTGTAACATTAGAAAAAGATCACATAATATTGCTGATGTTATTAAATTTGTTGCATTGCCCATCGCAGTGCCATGTAAAGAAGAGGAATTTACGTGTGACTCCGGATACGGATGTTTAGAGTCGTCGAAAGTATGTGACAATTACCCACAATGCTTAGGTGGATCGGACGAGTATGGGTGCGGTATGTTGAGTAACATAGTGTTATCCTAATTGTTTAACCGAATGTATGTTATATCTTTTATAATTACACCACTTCCGTGTCAAAACTGTAAGAAAATGAGCTCAATATAACTCATGTTCGTTTAAATGTTATCTTTTTATAATATTGTTTAAATAATATATAGACAAGGACAAACTGAAGTGAAATAAATTAACAACGATCTTTAAAATACACTGTCTGAAACTCGCCCTCTTTGCCATCGCGGAAACGGATTACCCACTAGACCACAGAGACTTTGTGTTGTGTTATAATGTTTAGGTAAATAACACATCGTACTTGATTTACCAAAGGGGATAGTTACTATTTTGAAAACGATAAAAAAAAATATCCAAGATGGCCGTTAATTATTATTCAAACTAAATTAAGAGTTTAAATTTTTATTTACCTTTCCATCAATGTTAATATGTAGATGAGGTTGTTTCCGTTTAATGTATTGGTATTATAAAGCAATACCACGATGGAAAGAAAGTAAACTTTATGTTTCTGCTCATTTTCTAATAGATATATGTAGCGACACTAAATGGTTGACAATCTCTACAAATGCTACGATCAACGTGACGTCACCCGGATATCCAAGTCTGTATCCGGTTAATCTCGACTGTAGATGGATTGTCGTTTCCGAATTTGGAACCGGTGAAATATTCATCCGATTTTGGGATTTGTCTATAAGTGCTTGGTGGTACGAACACACCTTTGAATATCTAACCATAGGGATAGGAGAAACAGCTCAACTTGCGACACAACTTATTCTTTTACGAGGCAAATCTTATCCGCACTCACTCGTTATCAGAAACTCAATGGTTTGGCTAGAGTTCCACTCCTCCCCAACGACTGTGAGCCTTGAGAACGTTGGCTTTAATGTCGAGATCATCCTGATGAGTGTCAATGGTAAGATAAATGTAGCCTAGATCCACCACGCTCTCTATCGTCAGCCTACTCATAATAAATGGGGGCCTCCTCTTGTTGTCACACAAGTGTAGAGTAGCGGAGGGTGTGTACTAAAGTATAAGATACCGTAATTGATCATGTAGCGGTAACGGCGCAAGTAACGGCGCGTTCATACTGCCGTCTTTGGGCATCGCCAACGTCCGGTGGACATCGAGTTGAAACTATGTCAATTATCCGACAACGTTGGGCAACAACGGAAGCATGAACGCGCCTTAATGAGTTGGGTGAACGCATCATCTAGGATGAAAAAATCATATAACGAAAGTCTTTATTACCAACAAAGCCGAGAGTCGATAAAATATAGCAAATATTGACCGTAAACTTATAGGTATATGCTCTGATTGCTGGCCCGATTTTCGACTTGATGTTTTCTATTTTACATGAAAGGTCATTCTTAAAATTGTAGCATTCCATAGTTTGAGTCGCATAACTTCAATGATTCTTAGTTAAGAAGCACAAGGTCACAAGAAATGTGTCCATTGAGTAGTTCACAAACTGGCTGGTGGTTAATCACCTTTGGCACTAATTCACCACATTTTTAGCCTATAATTTCTTAATGAAAATTTCTGGCCCCTAAGCTTTTACAGCCACAATGGGGAAAATATGGGGATTCCTCTGATATCAAAATAGCTTTGTGTGAAAAAGAAATCATAGCCAATTTTTTTTATCAGAACATACACCTTTAAAACATTAAGATTAACTCTTTTAGTATCCATATTATATTATATACTGTATTATTATTTCAGCTACCTGCGAAAGTAAAGAGCTCTCATGTGATTTAGAACAACGCGGTCACGGCCAGATGTGTCTATTTGATGATCAGTTGTGTGACGGACATAGAATGTGCCCGGATGCAGCTGATGAACAAGACTGTGGTTAGTAGAACCTCCCAGGTGTATTTTCATTCGGGGGGGTGGGGGTAACTCCCATTGTAAATCGGTTAATATGCTCGTCATGGCATCTCAGGGCGTATTCAGCGGTACAAAGATTATTCTTTTTTGGCGTAATATATTAACGTAACGTTTACCATATAAGTTAAAAGTTTAACGGACAAGTTACAAGTTTTAAAACTTGTCCGACGGCGAACCCGTTAAACCTTTAATTTGTGTTATGAATACCCGTCGTAAAAGACTATCTCACAATGTAACGATTTTGTTCTGTTGATCATGCGTAACAAATAACATCACGAGTCATCATTCGGGTATAAATTAAGAACCCACATGATTTTCAAACGTAAGGCTTCATACTCGGTTTACCACCCAATTTTAAGTGTCCGCCAAGATTTGAATCCTCCCTGTCTTCACTATTTGAACATGGCAAATGCGAGGCTGCTGAGTGTGAAGCGCGAAGAATAACAAAGTGGGCGCTGATCAACTCATGTATACATGTGATCGATGAGGCACCATCGTGCAATGGCGGTGTCATACCCCGGAGGATGTTTTGCCGGGCGTAAAATGCGCATGTGCAATTAGTCTAGGGATGCCCGGATGTGTTATAGAAATCTATATCTACGTCACTTCCGTCCACTTTTTTCATGTGTTTTACCGAGTACCTGTTTTGGTACCGAAGTATTGTTGGGACACAGTCTAATGACCATCCCGTTATTCTCCTACGGATCCTTAATAGTAAGAGTAGGTATCTAATACCTTACAGGCTATATCTTGCTAGACGTTCCGTACGAAATAAACCGTGTACTGCTACAACACATTTTAATTGTTATGAGCATGCGCACATCAGTTACGTCTAGCAAGACATTGCCTCCTTACAGGTGGTTTTCTATTCAAGGTCAGTTTTTTATAGAATTACAAGTTTTAAGAAAACGTATTAAAAAACGTACTCATTTTTCTTCTCTTAGGCACATGTGGTGTCCCGTTGATTTACCTTCGCTCATATGAGGCTCAAGCCAATCTGACATCGCCAAGCTACCCAGGATACTATGAACCCAATCTGCGTTGCATATGGTATGTATTTGGAGTGGATCATTTCAAATTGGTCGTGCACATCTTGGACTTCGAGCTGGAGGAGGCTTTTGACAGCCTGACATTTGGAGCAGGGCCCGACTCTTCAGCTAGCTCAACGATGATAACTGCGATCAGCGGTGTCACTAAACTGCGGACTTTGACGGCTAACAGTTCTGACATGTGGATTGAAATGACCACTGATGACGTCGTGTCTCTTAAAGGTTTCGTGTTGCAGATTAAACAAACTTCAAATGAAAGCAGTGAGTTGATAAATACAATTGCAATAGTCAAATTTTGTAGTTACCAATTTCCGCGCGGCATGCATCTGCAGACGACATTCCAAAATTTCACAAAATGTTAAAAAAGGTCGAAATTATTGTAATATTGGTAATCTCCATGAGAAATGCATTGAAATAAGTCCAAACATTTTGTTTTGTATATGCTAAAACTAATAGCTGCGTGGAAAGTGTTAACTCAATCAAATTAAACCGTTAAAATGTATTGGTGTAAACATAGATCTACGAGGGTCATTCAATAAGTTCTACCTTCTCACTCATACCATCGGTAATATGAATGTCCGCCTCATGACATTTGTCATAATTATAGCTCTGAATCATAGCTACACATTTATAGTAAATGCTAATTGATACCTATTTCACTTTTGTCATGATGAAATCAAAGCCAGAGAGAGATTTTGGACAACGGACACGGAAAAGTACCTTAAAAAAAAGATAAATACATGTTTTTTCGTTTTCTCTCCGTATTGTATGATTAGGTTAACCGCCCGATTTAGATACTGAAATCAGAAAACAATGAATGATTTCTGAATATAATGCTATACTATCATGTATAAATCAGATTATAGGCAATATTAACCTGTGTAGCCTACAAATAGTATAATACCAACTCGAATGTATTGACACGCCTTTAGCATACTGGATTACTGATATTCAGTAAAATGTTCGTTGTTACAAGTCAAGCCACAGTGATGCCTCGAATGTTAAATCTTAGCATGATAGTAACTTTATCAGTTTTCCTTATATGCAACATTTAGAATAGTAAATCAGGTAGTCAGTGATAGAAAATTATATCTTCGAGGGACTTGAAATATTTCCATTAAGTCCTATATAATGAAGATCTCTTAGTTACTATGAAAAGCAAATATGACTTTTGAGGCGGTTCTCTAGGGTAGGGTTAAAATTGATGGATGTCCTGGTCTGGTTCTGGCTAATTATAAGGCATTTTCCGCCAACAAATCAGTCACGTGTATAGTTAAAAGTCTGTTCAAGAGATATTTGTAACTTAGAACGATTGTAATTGACCAATAGGTACATTTTTTCTATTAGATTTAGCCAAATGAATAGCACTTAGGAGACATTTTGGCTGTTTTTTAACCTTTTCTGGAAGTTTGGTTTTTACTGCATATCCAGAAAAGTACAATGTGTAATCAAACCAATTTACTATGATTTTTTAGCCTTAATTGTGGAATATTTCATACGACTGGCTTGTATAATAGCAAAGTTATGAGGTAGGAGGTAAAACTTATTGAATGACCCTCGTAGGTGCAATATGTTTTTCTTTATCATTACATTGAGTATTTTTAAGAACAATAACGCAATAATTATAATTTTATAGTAAGATTTTAAATGTTAACGTCACATCATCCAGTAGAGAAATAGTGGTATCTACATTATTCATGTTGGTTATATCTAGTGATTTATGTATGGCAAGCACAATAGAATTAGTATTATTCCAACTTGGAAAATGTTGCACATATCTGATATAAAAACACACCACCTGTAGCATGTGTGGTCCAGCGGAACAGCGCGGGCCTCATAATCATGAGGTTGTGAGTTCTAGCTGCGCCGTGGCCAACTTGTTTGTATCCTAGGGCAAGATACTTAGTCTCAATTGCCTTGTTGACTTGTAATTAAGGGTGATATTGTGATGATTTTCTATTGGAAGCGTAATGATAATGGCTATAGCGCCTCGGAGTAGGCTACCTAAATAGATGGCGCTTTATAATTGTCCATTATTTATTTATTTTTATTTTTAACTTCGCACATTTCCATCCTGTTGTTACGCAAGCTCAGTGGATACGGCCAGATTGATACGTTTGCATATGACCAAGGACAACTCCATGGTGGATCAGTCTCAGTCGTCTCGCGTCGCGACAGAACGACCTTCTTGGCCTTTCATTTAAATTTAAATTCGTAGACCTCCGGCCCGAAATCGTACATAAAATGTAACATTACATTTTGTACAATAAAATAATAGAATAGAATAATGGAATAAAGTATTATAGAACCGCTCCTAAAATAGTGGCGGAGAAAAAACAATCAACATTTTCCAAAAAAGTATTCAGAACAAAGAACAATAGAAGTCTTTGGGTTACAGTTACTAGTTGAATTGTCAAAATGGGTGAGGGCAAGACGGAAAATGGGACCCTTAACAGCCTTTACCATGCGTACCTGCCCAAATCTAACAATTTTAACGTAATAAAGTTGCAAGTTAGTTTGGAAAACGTTATGATACTACGTTATAAAAACGATATTTTGTGGATGTACCCCACAATGTACATGCCGTATCACAACGTTTGGTTTATTAGCTACGGGACGTTCCTACAACGTTGTTAACACGTAACAGGCAGTATCGTATCTCTCGGGGGTCAGGGGGGGGGGCAAGGTGACCCCCCCCCCCCCCCAGACGGCTTTGACCGGGAAAGCCAGCTCAAACTACCGAGCTAAACAAAATCGAAGAGAATGGAAGAAAAGAAGGAAGAGAGGAAGAGAAAAGGGGAAAGGAAAAGGAAAAGGGGAAGGAAAGGGAAAGACAGAAATTGGAGAGAAGGAAAAGGGAATGGAAAAGGGAATGGAAAAGAAAGGAAAGGGAGAAGAGGAAGTTAAAATGGAAAAGGAAAGAGAAAATATAAGGGATTTCCCTAATTCCCATCTATATGACAACTTTGCCCCTTGCCCGGTTTGATGACGGGCTGTTTAGTATAAAAATGGCAAATGTTCGTGCGCTATACGCGCGCATTTGTCCGTCCAGGAATATCATTATAGAAGCCCGTTTGAAAGAAAATAAACCTTAATAATGGCCAGATTCGTGTAGATATGTTGTTAAAATTTCGCGCGCCGCGCGCGCATCAACTTTAGGACGTAACGTCATTCGCTGGAATTAAACAACCCAGCTGCGCAATTTGATTTACTTAATAGGGTCGAACTGGTGTCCACCGGGAAAAAAATTACCCTTGCCCCCCCCCCCCCCCCCCCCCTCCCCCCTCAAAAAGACTCCAGATACGCCACTGGTAACAGGGTGCTGAAAACGTTCACGCAATGTTGTGTTTGAACATTGTATGAGAGTGCTAAATGAATATTCCATAAAAGTTTACCATTGGCTAACCAAACTGCAGCGTAAGTTGAAGGTTAAGGTGTCCTGTTTGCTGCGTGGGACATTGTAAGAATGATTACGAAATGTGTTTGTTTTTTCTCACGTACTTTTCGATCGATTAATCGATTTTGAATATTGATGTTCTCAGATGTGTGTATGTCAACTGACTTCCATTGTGGCCAGGGTTTCTGCACAAACCCAAGCGCCAGGTGTAATGGTTTCAAAGATTGTGCCATCAACTATGCCGACGAAATTGATTGTGGTAAGTCATGTCTAAACCAGGCCACCTATATTGAAGTAATTGATTCTCACTTAATGGATCGTTTAAGGTGACACATATCAAAAAAGCTACTCCGCCCACTTCCTTTGTAAATTGTTATGTCAATAAAACCAACGGGAGAAAAGTAAATACACCGAATGACCCAACATAAGGTGCAGTGGTTCTGGTATGAATGGAGATACAGACAGGCAATATCTTTTACTTGTGAGTTTAAAAACTGAGAAAACCACCCAAAATGGGTTGAGGTTAACACTTTCCACGCGGCAATTAGTTATGACATTATACAAAACAGATTTTTCAGAAACCTTTCCCAATTTTCAAAGTATACCTCAAGGATAACAGAACCAAGACTAGGTATGTTTGTACTTCTTTCAACTAAAATTCTTTCAATGCGTTTCTCATAGTGATTCTAAATTCTAAATAGGGTATTGAAAGTCAATACAATATGGTTTTTTTAAACATTTTGTGAACTTTCGGAATGTCGTCTGCAGACGCCTGCCGCGTGGAAAGTGTTAAGGAAGTGACGTACATGAGGTGGGGTAGGCGGGGTGATGACGTGTGTTCCGGTTTTTAGGATCGAGATAGGTGTGATGTGACATGAAATATAAATAAATTCAATTTGACATTCAGCAAAGTAGGAATAATTGGAGGATTATAATTATATATAAAAAACTTTTTATTTATTATTTTAAAGAAAAGATTTGCATATAGGCTGCCCAAAAAAGTTACTTTGAAAAAAGAAAATGTGTAATTAATGATTTTCTTTTCGAGATATGGACGATTATGTAAAATTATCTCGATAGAGCTGTGTATAAAAGCTCATTTTCTCCACCCCACTGTCTTTTAATGCAAGATCCTGCGACATTGTCACTCTCGGACACGTGCCCTAGGCACCAATGATTGTTTTAAACAATTTAAAGTTTAACATGTTTTTTTATCGAAATGGCAGAAATATAAGGGTTTCATTTTCGCTTGTAGGAACAAAATTCGGAGAAAAACATTTTTTTTAAATATCAAAAATATAATTTTAAAAGAATTACGAGCCAATGAGAAAAAAAAAGATTTTGAATTCAAGTTTTTGAATTTTGAATTTTGAATTTTGAATTCCACCCCTCCCGGTAATTAATGATATGCTTACTTCCACCCCTCCCCCCCCCCCCGTAATTTAAGTTCTGTTTACTTCCACACCACCCCTCTCCCCCCCCCCCCCCACCGTAATTCAAGTTCTGCTTACTTCCATACCCCCTCCCGTAATTCAAGTTCTGATTACTTCCACCCCCTCCTCCACTTCTCTATTCGTTGCCGCCGCCGCTACCGCGTGTAATTGACATAAATAATATGTTCAAAAGATTTTTAATTCAAGTTCTGCTTACTTCCATACCCCTCCCGTAATTCAAGTTCTGATTAATTCCACCCCCTCCTCCCCTTCTCTATTCGTCGCCGCCGCCGCTGCCGCGTGTAATTGACATAAATAATATGTTCAAAAGATTTTTAAATCAAGTTCTGCTTACTTCCATACCCCTCCCGTAATTCAAGTTCTGATTAATTCCACCCCCTCCTCCCCTTCTCTATTCGTCGCCGCCGCCGCTGCCGCGTGTAATTGACATAAATAATATGTTCAAAAGATGTTTAAATCAAGTTCTGCTTACTTCCATACCCCTCCCGTAATTCAAGTTCTGATTAATTCCACCCCCTCCTCCCCTTCTCTATTCGTCGCCGCCGCCGCTGCCGCGTGTAATTGACATAAATAATATGTTCAAAAGATTTTTAAATCAAGTTCTGCTTACTTCCATACCCCTCCCGTAATTCAAGTTCTGATTAATTCCACCCCCTCCTCCCCTTCTCTATTCGTCGCCGCCGCCGCTGCCGCGTGTAATTGACATAAATAATATGTTCAAAAGATTTTTAATTCAAGTTCTGCTTACTTCCATACCCCTCCCGTAATTCAAGTTCTGATTAATTCCACCCCCCCCCCCCGCTCTATTCGCCGCCGCCACCGACTTAATTCAAGTCTGCGTACTTCCATACTCCTCCCATGTCTAAACCAGGCCACCTATATTGAAGTAATTGATTCTCACTTAATGGATCGTTTAAGGTGACACATATCAAAAAAACTACTCCGCCCACTTCCTTTGTAAATTGTTATGTCAATAAAACCAACGGGCGAAAAGTAAATACACCGAATGACCCAACATAAGGTGCAGTGGTTCTGGTATGTATATTATTGATAACAACAATATGTTTCATTCGAATTTGTGCCATCAAATACGCTGACGAAATTGATTGTGGTAAGTATATTATTGATAACAACAATATGTTTCATTCGAATCTGTGCCATCAAATATGCTGACGAAATTGATTGTGGTAAGTATATTATTGATAACAACAATATGTTTCATTCGAATTTGTGCCATCAAATATGCTAACGGAATTGATAGTTTTGTGGTAAATGCTATTGATATTTTTAATAGCGTTCATTATAGTTTGTGTTTCCGATAAACTATGCTTACGAAATTGATTGTGGTAAATATTATTGATATTATCAATAATTATATTTATTTATATTTAGTTTTCAAAAGGAACATGAAATTAATGAATTGAATATTGTTTAACCAAAAGAATTGTTTTCATTAATCTTGTTATTATAATCATAGTGATATTTTTTAACATTTCCCCTCTAGCCGACATATTTTGTCCTGGATCATACCTCTGCGACATTCATGCCGGGGTCAGCCTGAGGTCATGCGTTGCCATGCCCCAGGTTTGTGATGGGAATGAAGATTGTCCCGCGAGAGACGACGAGATTAAATGCGGTAAATTAAAATAAAGTTCAAGTTCGATATTCGGTTTTGTTGCTTTAGATCATAACAAATGAACCATTTGAGAATTCAGAAATATTTTGTATTTTGGCAGAGTCAATTCAAGTAAAACCCCGTTACAAAGAATATGTCATCTGTAAAATACAATTTATTATTTCTAGACCCAATGTCTCGTTAACACATTTATCTATTGCTGCGGCGCAATGTATCTTTATTTATTGCTTGGCGTAATACAATTTATTATTTATCGACTCTATTATACCATTATGAATGTTTAATGGTCTTTTAAACATGTGAAAAATAATAATAATATTTATGTATCATATTATTTCCACATGCTCAATTATGGAAACACTGTTCCATGCTAAAGGGCGGGGCATGTGACATATAGATCATCATTGACCCTAGGGTCAATGTATAAATGAAATAGAAACTTTACTACAATCCACCTTTGTACACAGGAAACAACATGTCAAAGTTTTGATTAATGAACATCCGTTTAGAACCAAGATGTTCTCTTCAATGCTTCAATTGCCCACTATCTGGGCGATGTAAATTGGAATCCCTTACGGGGATCAATGAACCTTCCTGGGCTGCCTTGGACCTGTCCCAATATTTATTACAGGTCCATAATTGGTTAGAAAGTTTTATACCACTATCAGTCTAACACTAGTTAACACTTGCCGGTTTTCTATTGGATAAGCATTAGCCTTATAATGTTAAAAGGATACGTAGGCCATTTCGTATGTGTGAGAAGTTTACTTCTCACATTCACTTCTATAACAAGATTCATCAAGACAACATCGAGATTAGAGAGATCACCATAAGAACTCTCTTAGTTAATATGATCGAAAAGAATATTTATGTAAGCTACTACGTCTGATTTTTGCAAAACAATTTTGTCTTCTTCTTTTTTCATTCATACATTTTTTGTTCGGGTGTTTCAGACTTTGAGATGTTTGTTACAGCTTTGCTTCTTTCTTATAAGCATTTTTAGCAAGTTTTGTGGTGACCAACACCTCATAACCATGAAACAAAAACAATTTAAAGAAGCCTCCTCCTCTTCATGGTTCGTAAAAAGATTATCGCAAGAAGGGGAAATTTTACTATAAAAGTAAAAAGAAAAAGAGAAAAAGTTTCCTCCTTTTCCGTTTTTTGGAAAATGTCAGACGCTTAGCAATTTTTTTTAAACTTTGACTAATTAGTGCAAGTCCTAGATAATTAGAGCGAGTCCTAGATAATTAGTATGGTCCCTTGGATCTCCTGGCCACAATGGGAATACCGGTAATGCATCTACTGAAACCATATTGGAACCATTTTAATAAAGACATTTATTTAAAATTATGTAAGATGAAACCATAATTGATTGCTCTACTCCGTTGCATCGTTATGTATGCAATTAAGCATAAATAAATGTCAATTGATAACCAGCTAAAAAAAACACGGCCAAATGTTTTTGTTTTTTAAGTCTGAAATACTTTTCAATGTAAATGCAGAAAAACTCTGTGTTTTAAAGCTATAATTATGATAAAAATTGGGACATCTCTATTGTGTTAAATTCTAAGCCATGTATAATATGTATAGCATCTGTAATATGAAGCACTAATATTATGCAAACATGCATAAGTGTGTACATAATTAATTAATGATTATGTAAATATGTAAATATGTGCGGTTTTGAAATGAGAGGAATTAAACAAAGTCTCTTGCTAGGAGAAAAAATTTACACAAATGTAATTTTTTTAACCACAACCATTTCAAAAAAGAAGACAAAAAGAAGAAGACAAAAGAAGGAACATCGCGATGCGTGGATCCTATTTGACGAAATGGACATGGTACAATTTTGAAAATAACAAACCATTTTGATATTCATCTATGATAATAGAAACGATGGAACACGAATGGTTTGGTCTTCATTTCTAAAATTAATATCATTTCAAGCGCTAACTATTTGTTTTGATGTAGGCGTTTTGATGATCTAAACTCATCCATTCAATCTACGACGTAGTTATGCTCATTTTGCCTGCATTTCAATGGATGTACGATGTGTTTATATTAAAATTATGCCAAATTATGGTACCAAATACACATAACACAAAAAGTCCTTTACCAGGCGCTTTGATGCTGGCTAATGCAAAAACAATAATCGGTACCAAAAATCTGAGATATACATTAAATGGGCAAATTTCTTCTCCGTCATACTTCCTTCGTAAAGATCTAATGGATACTTTTAAAGTTATGATGATTTCCATAACCACAAGGTACGACAACAAAGTTGCACCGGAATTGGTTTCCTATGGGATATCACTGATTCATATTGTCCACTGTGTGCTATCTCAACCAGTCAGGTAACTGGTATCTGGATGAATTGGTAACAGGCATCGACATTTTACACACTAAGCAAGGATATCCCATTGAAACCCAATTTTAGTGCAAAAATGTTTTTGGTACTTGTGGTCGATTAAACTATCATAACATCAACAATATCCACTTGATTTTTATGAAGTAGGTATCAAACTACGGAGAAGAAATTTGCTCATGAAATGTATATCTCAGATTTTTCGTACCGACTATTGAATTTGTAGTAGTCAACATCAAAACACCTGGTCATGGACTTTTCATGTTAGGTGTTATAAGGCCAAACATAAAAGAAAGTCTGTCTCAGAAACATTGTGCAAAAAAAAGCTAAGTGTTGTGCGATGTTTGTTTGGTTGGTTTTTTATTTGGTTTTTTTTGCTTATCTTAGCTAACAGAGAACTTTTTTTAACTTTTTTTTAAAAATAAAGAAAATAATCCAAAAAGATAATCCAAAAAATAATCCAAAAAGATAATCCAAAAAATAATCCAAAAAGAAGAAAAAAAGAAGAAGTTTAGCCCCCAGCGCATAGACCTACGCGCCGTAGCTCATTTCACACATACCAATGCGGGCGGGCTTTTGGGCAGACCTTCTTTGTTTGGCCCAAGTTACTTGTTTTCAGTGTTCACTGTTCAGCTACTTTGACAGAGAATAAGGTGTGGTCTCAAGCCAAAGAAGATTTCTTGATGCACCCCCAGGATGCTTCACTTTCATCACATGACCACTGATTTCTGTCACCAGTGTCTACTGGTTCCCATCGACATTACATTGCAAGGAAATACTTATAAAGTTGTTAAACGATGGTCTTTAAGAAAATCCTGTTGCAAGTAATAATATGATTAATGTGTCTTTAATACAGTCCTCTTTTGATTTTCTTAAAGACCCTATATTTTTATAAATACAAGTTTTAGTTGAGATTCAACTTCTTTCATATTTGTGGCCAAGTTTACCCAATCTACACCATGTATTACTATGGTAGAGGTCAGACGACCTCCAGCTGTTAATTACTTTAAAAGCATGTGTGGCACTGTTTGTTTTTGTGATAAGCCCTGCTGGTACTGTAGGGGCGCTAAGCATGATGGGGTACATCAAGAAATCTTCTTTGGTCTCAAGCTGATGTACCAACGTCGCCCACTATTTTGTGCTCCTAAGAACCTCGCTGTAATTGTGATGTGTTCGATCAAAGATTCTCTAGTGCAGGGATTATTAACTCTATTGAAATGTCGTTAAGAACTGATACTCTGTGTGTTTCATAGCACCTGTATGACATTAGTATGGGCATTGGTAGTCTCTTGCGACAATAGCATGGCCCTTGTAGTGGCTGTTGTGACACAAAACTAACCGTCCGTTAAAAAACGAGATGGCCCGGGGAAAGTGTAAATACTTCTAACAATTTCAACGTGTTAAATAAACACATACAATCACCGTGTCCGATTGATTTTACTATAATATGTGTGATAATTGTACATAATTTCTCCACCCCGTGTTTTTAAAGAACTAAACTCGAACTTTGATTGTGTTTTGGCCCACTTTTTTTCTTCCCCTTTCAGAGCCATTCCCCCCCCCCCCCCCCCCCCCCCCCCCCCCCCCCATTTCTGTCGGACAACAAAATTGGGCTTGGCCTAAGTAATAACATTAATCCGGATTCCCTGATATTTCACACTTGTTAATTGTGTTATGTTTACAGATAAAAAGCGGTGTCCATCACTCTGCACATGCGGGTACCGATCGCATTCGGACGAGAGGCCTGCAGATATTCTCCATATAATTTGCCCAACAGAATGGGTTGAACTCATTGAACACTTGCCACAAATAACCCATCATTTGTAAGTATTCATATTCCGTGCATCTACCACTGTGCAGTGACGTTAGAGCGTATCACAATTTCTTATCGCGTGCCTGATCCATGCCATTTATACACACAATCTAAAAGAGTACCATCTAAAGTTGCATAAAACGTTATGCCCCAACTTACTCTTGGGTCCGGTCAGGTATAACATTTAGCGTAAATTACCCGCCAGTTACTAGCCTAGTAGCTTACCCCGATTTGGTGCTCTCCAAATGTTGGGTTACGCCTCAGCTACTAGCGAGGTAGCGCTATTCTTCAGCTACTTGTCATTAGTGCACTCGGCCGATTGTCGACTAGATCGGCACAGTGTGTGATTTGATACCCAAATTGTCTTCTACAAACCACGGAAGTTGTCATTCTAATATTTTGTGCAAACTTGCAAGACGCACGAAAATGTAACATTTCAATCATTACATTATTATAATTATTTTCTCGGCATCATTGATTTGCCCCCGGTCATGCTGATGATTTGCTGACAGACCCTACTTTGCTAGACTACAGGCTCCTATTACGGCACTTCAAATTTGTTTAGCCAAAAAATCAAGCATGTCAAATGCGGCATTATCTTTGACCTATCAATACGTCTTATATATAATATCAAACATCTATTTTTTCTCTCCAGAGAATTGAGTGGAAGTCGTATATCGCAGCTAGAACCAGCTACATTTAAAACGTTCCTTCATATGAACATTCTGTAAGGAGTTCAATGTTTGTCTTAAATAAATTCTTGTTGAAATTCATTTATCGTATCGTATTGTATTTTGATAGCACTATCCACAGGCCTTACGTCACTGGTAATAATTCTACCATTAAGTTACTGGTATAATTCTACCATAAGGTCACTGGTATAATTCTACCATAACTCTCCCTTGGTATACACTACCCAAAATGGCAAATTGTTTGAAAAGACGCATTGTCTCTCTTTTTCTTTCAGATCCCTAGCAGGAAACAAGCTTACTAGTATACGAATCCAAACATTTGTGGGATTATCTAATTTACTCTGGCTGTAAGTAGGCATGGGCTTTGTTTTAATGAATTATCCAACCACACACAGAAAACACTATGTAAAAAAGTATGTAAATATAGAACTCTATAATTATTATGTAAGAGTTTACATAAAACATGTAATATATACCCAAGCTTGTGTAAATTCCTATGCAAAAGCTTAACACAACTGTTTACATAGTATTATGGAGTTCTATTTTTACACAGATTGTGTATTTTTACATAATTTGTGTAATTTTTTTACATAGTGTTTTCTGTGTGGCAATTGGCTTATCTGCAAAAATAGTTATTGAACTCTTTAAATAAATGGACATTTAAGAGCCTATCTGTATTTGATATCTTACTCCAACTTTCAGAGATTTGTCGAGGAACGACCTACAGTTTTTAGAAACTCGTGACGTCCATGATGATTTGTAAGTACTATTGATTAGAGAGTATCTTGGCTTTGATACTCAGTTTGAAGACACAATGCATTTCAACACAATATTTTTTCGGTAGCAATTTCTTATTTTTACCAAGACTTAGAATAAAATCCGAAATCGCTAGAGTGGGAGAGGGGAGGGGGAGAGGGTCAGGTACATTGGGTGGAGTAGAGTATAATAAGCTTGTTAGCACAAACCAAATAATTAACAAGCGATGCTAGAAAGCAACCTTAGCATTGTTCAATAATCATATAGCAAGTCTGTTTATATTTTTCAGCGCCGACGTGAACGAAACAAAGGTATCCTACACAACAGCATTTACTGGTCTGGAGAGTCTGCAAACACTGTAAGTGGATTGATATATAGAGCCGTGTCCTATGCAAAACATGGGTGTTATTTTATTGAAGAATGTAAGAATTGTAAATATTACGATACCATCTCATTAAAAGTTTGACATTATCCTAACCACGCTTTTCAAGCTTTCCAGGGTATCAAATATCCCCCTTCTACACCATTTCTCTGATTTATATCACACCATCTGTTTTTTTGCCAGTGCACTTGCTACTCTACCACCGCTCTCCCAAGCATGCCCCAAGGTTGTATGCTCTTGGGGTGTTCGGACTGTGTATTAAAGTCGAAGAAATATGAAAGCAATCAATAAAGTGCCATAAGAAATTGTCATTGAATTTCTGACTTTTTGCTGACAAGTTATAGCTATTCTATTCAGACATTTACTACACTTACTATTTACTTCAGACTTGGCCACTTGGCATGTGTATACAAGTCTGCCATACACATTTTCATTCAGTGAGTGAGTGATTAAACTAAAATAAAATGAAAAAAATCAAGTAATTATCACATTTTGTTTTAAATGTGAAGAGTGGGGTTACGCGATGCTCATGATGTTTTGTGAATAATCAATTTCCTTTTCATGTCTAAAAATATAAACCAATTCAATAATCGTAAATGCTGGGAGCATTGTTGTGTTGGGTCATGGTTGGTTTCATTCTTCTATTTGTTCACAAAATACTGGATATGTCAACTCATGACCTTGTCGCAGATTTGATCGATCGGTGTAATTGTATTTCCGTATAATGGCCAAAAGGTTACCAATACCACGCTTTTGTCGTGTCCTCTCAACTTTTCTGTCGGCAGTGTATCTTCGTATGAATAAGATATTGTTTATATATCATAACGGACACGTCTTCAATCCAAACATAATTCATATTTTTAATGCCTTGAATTGTCTATTTTATGAATTTCGTTACAGGGATCTGTCCCAAAACAACATCACGTTTTTAACCAATCGCATGTTTGAAGAGCTAAGCCAACTAAAGGAACTGTAAGTTAAGCGTTCAAAAAAGAGAATAATCACGCTATGGCGACGAAAAAACACCCTGTTGTTCGGGCCCGACTGACCTAGACAAGAATGGTGGACATTTCATAAATATTTAAAAAACAAACAATCTACCAACACAATCTGAGAGGTCCGTCCTCCTGGATCTCGTATAACAGGTGTTTTTTCCGTCGCCTAGTTAGAAAAGTTGTATCAAAAAATGTGTTATAAATTTTCATTTTTTAAATAGATTTTGCCATATAACGCTAACATGTAGGTGACACGTAGACTAAAAATTATAACATTTCGTTCTAAAATGTGACCAAAAGTACCGTTTCAATTTTATGTAAATCATTTTAAGCATTTATTTGGTCAAGCCATCAGATTTTAAAAATGAATGAAATGCGTTCTCCACAAGAGTTTATCCTTATTTATTTTCAAACATAGTTATAATTTTGACATGTACTTTTAAATCAACATAAATATGCCTATTTTTATTAATTAACGAGTGAGCGCCTGACTATCTTTAAGTGAAATACCACTTCAAAATGTCTACCATAGACCTACTGCTGACCCTGTTAACCCTGACGGCGTTGTTTTGGGAATAAAACTATCAGGGGAAAAAACGAGTCAAATGGGGGTGTGCGGGGGGGGGGGGGGGGGGGGGCTGCGCCGGCGCCAGGAATCGAACCAGAATTGCCTGCGTAGCAGTACCGTCCATACGTAAGCTAATTGAGCCAAGGCGCCAGCTTGAAAATCTTTAGATGTGTGTCTGCTTGTGAAAGCCCGCCTATTTTTAGCATTCAATGCCGTTACGGTTAACCAAAAATATGGCGTGTAATTTTGGTGTTTCTAAATTTTGATATGTTCATGCATCCGTTGCTTTTTTTTAATACAACAACCTTAAGGGTAGGTTATCGACAAGCATGAAAAGACTTGTTTTAAACGCGCAGCCGGTTTTTCTGGCCTCAGAAATGCGAACGAACGCTATTCCCTAAATAATTATAGAAAGGCATACCTGCACCTTTAAATTAAGACTAAATTTCCTTTTTCCCCAAATTTAGGATTTCTTCCTCCTCCAACCATTTTAAATGATTTTCCAGTATGCTCCAAAACAACAACAAAAAGTAGCGAACAAAGGTCGATTCAAAAGGCAGTCGTGAAATGTATTGATTGATATGATCCCCATAATAACACGCCAATAATGTATTTGTGTTTAGCTTTTTGTTCCAAGTTCCATTGCTGCAACTTGCATCTCACGCCTTCCACGGTCTGGAACAACTGCGAACTTTGTAAGTTAATTATGGCACACGGTTATATAATAAAACAATTTAGATGATGATTGTTCAATGATTATGAGTAGACTGGGTCCTGGTCGCCATCTTTAGAAATGTCGGACCAAATCATATTGAGCACCTTCACATAGGCCGTGCGTAAATTGTGAATTGTAGATTTTGGGGTATATTTTATTCCTTTCCTTCACCTTCATAACGTTGGTTCTAGCAGTGCCATAATCTGACTATGACTATTATATCACAAAATGTCACTTAAAATCATACATTT
Source organism: Ophiura sarsii (assembly GCA_035610835.1). Lineage (NCBI taxonomy): Eukaryota > Metazoa > Echinodermata > Ophiuroidea > Amphilepidida > Ophiuridae > Ophiura > Ophiura sarsii. The sequence continues at coordinate 16,748,063 of CM069450.1, read as the reverse complement.
ACTTGAGTTGGAAGGATTTCATACTAGTAATTCAAACATGTGCCGGTACCCAGCCGTGGATGCCGTAGTGCATTTGCTGTATACAACTTGTTGAAATATTACAAGTCCTAAATGTGCCGGTACCCAGCCGTAGATGCCGTAGTGCATGTAGCAGGATATAATTGTAACCTTATTTTTTGCTGAATCTTAGTCTAGTATTATACGTGTCAGTGATATGATTGAAACTTTTATTGCTGAGTTACAAATACCGGGAGAGAATAACGTCCTTTTAGGAAATGAATATAATGTTGGTATGAATTCCCTTTTTTATAGTATACAATATTGTTCAATGTAGGGTAGTTCAGTTTCAAGTAATATCAACCAACTTTTTGGGCCTTAACATTGGACCGGGCTTCAACGATATTGACAACTTAAAAACATGACATAGATCTGATTGTTATTTCTTTATTATAGGGTTATGATAAGAAGATCTGAATTGGATATTGGCGATTTGATAGTTGAACAAAATGCGTTTCGTGGATTGGCAGCACTAGAAACAATGTAAGACTCTTGGACGCGACTGCAAAATTGTTGTTTGTTGTTGTTGATGATGATGATGATGATGATGATGATGATGATGATGATGATGATGATGATGATGATGATGATGATGATGATGATGATGATGATGATGATGATGATGATGATGATGATGATGATGATGATGATGATGATGATGATGATGATGATGATGATGATGATGATGATGATGATGATGATGATGATGATGATGATGATGATGACGACGATGATGACGATGACGATGACGATGACGATGACGATGACGATGACGATGACGATGACGATGACGATGACGATGACGACGACGACGACGACGATGATGATGCTTTTTTTGTTGTTGATAAGAGAACCTTTATAGCGTATGCTATATAGGGAACACATTTTTATAAGAAATATGTCAGAGAATGGGGTGTGCGGTTAGGGTATGCTGTATTATTTGCTAGAAAGGTTTTGGCTGTCCAATGAATTTGATTAGCTTTATTCAACCAAGTACTTTATATCTTTTTTCCCCACAGATATGTTGACGATCACTCCATGTGCTGCTATTTTTCTCAACTAGCGAAATGTACAACGCTAGAACCTCTGCCACCGTTATTTAACTGCGGAAGCCTGATGCAAAACGCCTTGCTAAGAGTTTCCATGTGGATATTAGGGTTTAGTGCAATTTTTGGTAATGTTTGTGTAGTTCTCGTTCGACTGACCGAAATCACGGATAGTGTTACCAAAGTAAAGCAGCGATTGTTTATTTGTAGTCTTGCAATTTCGGATTCTCTAATGGGTATTTATATGATCATGTTGGCTTCTGCTGATACTTACTACGGCAATGAGTACTTTCGCAAGTCTCAGGAATGGCGCACGGGACCCGTCTGCAAAGTAGCAGGTTTTCTGGGGCTTTTTGCTAGTGAAGCATCTGTTTTCTTCATAACCCTACTAAGTGTAGATCGGTTTTTAAGCATAGTCTTCCCCTTCAGTCAAATCAAACTTCGATCTAGATCATCAAAAGTTTCCGTAGCACTAATCTGGATTGTAGCCTTTGTTGTTGCTTTGGTCCCTATATTATTTGCCGGTCCAGAATCAGATTTTTACGACTTGTCCGATGTTTGTATTGGTTTGCCTTTAATTACTCGACCATCAAGTTTTACCATTAAGACAAGTGGCGTTAGCAGTCAGCTTGCGTTTGATTTACCCGTAGCTAATGACTCCAGACCTGCGTGGTATTTTTCCATTGCCATATTTCTGGTGCTTAACATGGTGTGTTTCATGGCTATTTTGGTATGTTATATATGCATTTTAATAACAGTGAAGAGATCGGGAAAATCAGTTGGTCGGAAAGAAAACTTAAACGATGAAATCAAAATGGCCATCAAAATGGCCGCTCTTGTTGGAACGGATTTCATTTGCTGGTTCCCTGTGATAATGATGGGGGTGTTGTCCCAAACTGGTGCAGTGGTTATTCCACTAGACGCCTATGTGTGGTCGGTTGTATTTATATTACCCATAAATTCTTCTTTGAATCCATACTTGTACACAATCGCTACTATGATATCAGATCGCAGATCAAAACCAAAATCAAAGAACACGGGGTTACAAATAACAACTGTCACTAATACAAACAGAACTGGTTTCGCGAGAAGATAAGACTAAGATAGAGTAAATCGATTTGAATGATATCGTGTGCACATTGTTTATATTTAGGTTCCATACTTTATATCATCACCCAACACTTTAATACAGTAGTTCTGTAATCGTCCGAATAATGATTGCTCCAGTATCTCCCCTAGTGGTAAAATACTACATTTATATTATGTAAAGTGCTCAACAAAAGAAAGTCGTACACTTTGTTTAGGTCCTTTAGAATAACTTCCGATTATTTTTTGACCAAACAAACTCAATAGACATTTGGATGAATATTTCCGGCACAATTTGATACCAAAGTTGCCACCTAACAACAAAGATAAACCATGATTAGCACCATTTAAAGAAAATTCGTCACTTTTCAAAAGTCACATTTTCAACGCACGCAAGCCGCGAGAAAATGTTGTGCGTGGCATTTGAATGATCGGGAATGAAAGGGATATTGATCAACACAGTGCAACTGCGTTTGGTTCGTGCCTGCGAGCGGGCTATTTGATTGTGAACAGGTAACATGTGGTCCTTTTTTCCCGCGTAGTGTATTGAAAATGTGACTTTTGAAAAGTGACTAATTTTCTTATGGTTATAATCATGGTTTATCTTTGTTGTTAGGTGGCAACTTTGGTATCAAATTGTGCCGGAAAGATTCATCCAAATGTTTATTTAGTCTGTTTGGTCAAAACATAATCGAAAGTTACTCTAAAGGACCTAAACAAAGTGTATGACTTTCTTTTGTTGAGCACTTTACACTCGAAAGCCAGACTCTCTATTTCACAGCCTCCAATTGGTTACAGAATATTGTCATTTCTTACATTAATTTGTGTACGTTTTTCATGCCTAAAACCTAATAGAAATACATGTAAAAATCATTAATTATAGTTATAAGGATATTTTATAGTATTCTATAAAATTACTAAATTGTTGAATTGTGTATATGATTTTTGCAATAACTAACATAACTTTCAAATATTGTAGCAACATTTCCTAATAGCGTTTAAATCCAAAATTTAAAGTCTTGCATCATTTGAAATATAAATACCATGTGCCTGTTCAAGATTTGTTGACATGAATTCTGCCGGAATGATGAAAGGCAATGCATATAGAGGACGGCCCTGTCGAATTCCTCTACCCAGACGTACTGATTGAGGCGTCCATTCATATCACGAATTTACTATTTATATTGTATATTAAGTCTTCATCCATGACGTGAATTATACACAAAATCCTTATTTTCTCGACATCTCGATGATCGAAAGTTTATAGTTTAGAGGTAAAAGCTTTTGAAAACTACAAAGTGTCTGGCACAGACATTATATACACCTAGCACATAAAGTCCCTGACCAGGTGCTTTGAGGTTGGCTAATTCAAAATAGATAATCGGTACAAAAAATCTGAGATATACATTAAATGAGCAAATTTCTTCTCCGCAGTTTGATACCTCATTCAACAAAATCGAATGGATACTTTTAAAGTTATGGCGATTTCAATGACCGCGCATGCAACAGAAAAGTTGCACTTCTAGGTATAGGAATCATTGATTTGTGTGTGATTACTGTCATAACTGTGTGCTATCTGAACGAGACAGATGAATGGGTCTGGAGTGATAACCGCAATGTGCGGGACAAAGGGTGTATCTGGCTGTGAAGAATACAAGTCTTAGCTGATTAGCTGTGAGTTTTTTTCAGTGCGTAATCACACACAAATCAATGATTTCCTATACCTAGTGCAACTTTTCTGTTGCATGCGCGGTCATTGAAATCGCCATAACTTTAAAAGTATCCATTCGATTTTGTTGAATGAGGTATCAAACTGCGGAGAAGAAATTTGCTCATGTAATGTGTATCTCAGATTTTTGGTACTGATTGTCTATTTTGAATTAGCTAACCTCAAAGCACCTGGTCAGGGACTTTATGTGCTAGGTGTACATGTTTTGGCCTATACATTTACCTTTTGCAATCGCATTGTTCAAGCTTAAAGGTTGTGTATGAGCCCAGGGAGTCTAATAGTAATGGGAGAAGAAATTCAAATCGCAAAACAAGAGCTTCCCATATACGGGCGCATGTGGGCGTATACATACGATACATAAGCGAGATGGGACTCTTAGCATAGCAACCACCAGAGTGTCGCTAATCTTGGCAACGCCAATGATTGACACCTCATACGCTCATAAAACGCGATGCGGCTCTTAGCGCTAGCGCACTAGAAGCTTCGATATCGGCAAAAACAAGCAAACGTGTAGTGTCATGTGCCTGGTGATGGTGAACCTATGAAATTAATTTTTCACAATCAACATTTTGAGATTTTTGTATCAGAAAAAACCTACATTTTCATTACCCCTGCAAAACTTTAGGCCCGAGAAATGATTCCTTTGGAGGCTACAAGCGTAAAAGTATATGAATTATACCATACTATGAGAACATTTTGAAGGATTTGAATTTGTGTTTATATCTTGTGAACCACTGGAGTAATCAATTCAGTTTGTTAACACTTTCCACGTGGCTATTGGTTTTACCATATGCAAAGCAATTTTCGTAGAAGCATTTCACAACTTTCAAGGTACAGGTCTATCCAAATAATTACTGAATCAATACTAGGCGTGTTTGTACTTATTGTAATGCATTTCTCACGTTGATACTAAATATGGTGATGAACTTCAATAATTTTGACATTTTGAAATATTTTGTGAAATTTTGGGACTGTCGTCTGCACACGCCTGCCGTGTGGAAAGTGTTTGATTAACCTGTATTTGCAGTGCACCTCAATGTATAATAGAACAATCGGGTGCAAATCAGGTCAACCTCCTATAAAATGTGTGATTATATTGTAAAAAGAATATCGGACGATCTTTCTTCAAGTTATTTCTGTCTCATTTTGGTACAATAATTAAGTCACTTCTTTGTGAAAAACGATTTATTTTGTGAGTTTGTGCAACAACTGTATTTGTATTACGTGTTATGAAACCCGAGGTCAAGGCACCACCACCTTAAACATTTAATCTATGCTAATAATAAAATGAATATGAATAAAAACCATGTATCGTGTTTCTAAGGAGAATTTTCACTGAACACAAATCAAATTTCTTAAGCGAGAGACGGATAGGGTCAGTCGGTTGCTTTAATAACAAAATTCAAAGGTTTGCAAAAGAAATGCTTTAGTCACATGTAAAAAAAGATTCTCAACATTTTTCAAAATTTGTAATTTGCAACAACAAATCAATTTAGAAAAATAACGGTCGAGTGGACCCTGAAAACAAGTGTTTTTTTCCTTTTCTTTAGTGGCCTAAGCTATTAATTTGAAGGGCATTTTCTGATTAAAATACACATACAATTAAGCGGTGTTTATTTTATGAAGATAATTGTTAACTTTCACCTCGATACAGGCTGTTCCAAAAAGATCAGAACTCATAAATGCCTAGAATGTTATCATCATGAAATTCAATAATATTAGGTTCGTTATTGTTTAATTAACTTTGACATACTGTGACCGTTCATTAAAATTGTTTATGATGAGAATGTGACCTATCAAACTGAAGATAGATTTCATTGTGTAAAATATGAGGATGTCATCGTTTTGGCTAATAAATATGGTTGAATTAGCAGTAACTTAGATTTCATTTTCACACTGGGGATGTAGTTGGTGACAATATTTTTAATTTTCCAGTACCTTTAATCACAGACTAACATCGATTGCACCAATGAACGCAAACTCTGATAAGAGGTTGACCATGTTTATGATAATACTGTTAAAAAGATTGATGTAAACTGAGGAAGGTTGCACGGACCATCTCTTATCAAAATCATCGAGGATGCATCCCCAAATCCTCCTACCCACCGTGACAATTTTTGGATTATTCATTTTTTACCAAGTTTGTCAGAAACTCCACCCCATGTGAAAAAGAAATTATCACCCCAGCCATTTTTTTTACGTATACAAAAATGTTTGTTTAAAACAATTATATTCCATACAAAATAAAGAGATTCGAGGATCAAAAATAATACTGAAGAACGATAAACAATTTATGCAATAACTAAATACAAGGGCCATTCAATAAGTTCTACCTCATACCTTACAACTTTGCTATTATATAATATATAGTCTTATGAAATATTCCACAATTGTAGCTTTGATTCATAGCTACAAATTTATAGTAAATTAGTCTTAGTACTGCAATGGCAGGCCCGTCAGATGGGGGGGGGCGACGGTTGCGAACGCCCCCCCCCCCCCTTTGAATTTTTTTTTTTTTTTTTTAAGGTAAAAATTGCGTTTTTCTTAGTTTCAAATATCAATGATAGTAAAACTACTCATAAAACATTGACTGCAGTGCTTTTTGGACTGCGAAATTTTGTGTCCGTGCGAATTTTTTTGACTTCTACGCCCCCCCCCCCCCCCCCCCCCCCCCCCCCCCACCACTTACGTGAAATTCACGAGGTGACTGACTTGGAAAAAATTTGGGGCAACCTTTTACGAAAATTTTAGGTGAAAACGCCCCCCCTTGGGCAAAAGTGTCTTACGGGGATGAATGGTTGTACTTTTCTGGAGATGCAGTGAAGTGAGTATCCATTTATGATGAAAAACAGCAACATATCTCTAAGGCAGGGATGGGCAGCCTACGGCCCGCCAGTGGATTTTTTTGTGGCCCGCGAGATGTCTCAAGAAAAGAAGAAAAAAATCAATCTATTTTATATCATCACAAAAAACGAGCTAGCTCATTAATTGTCATCTGTACTGTATTGTTTTGAGATAACGTTTTTGTGAAGATAGATTATTAAGCACACACATTGTTTGAAAGTCTTCGGAATCAAAGGTTTGAAATCAACAGCAGGTCATTGCTAGATAATTTGGTTAGGTGCGGCCCAGTCAATTTTTCACCCCTTATATCTGGCCCATTCATTCAAAAAGGTTGCCCTGCTCTAAGGAGTTAATTTTTAAAAGAGAAAAACGTACCTGTCGGTCAAGTATAACCGTTCGTGAATTTTGATGATGGCTCTCCACTGTTGTCGGCCAGCAGCTAGTTGATACACCACTGGTGTCCAACGAGATTCGTGATCCTGTCAATCCACCTTGCCCTAGGTCTACGCTATACAGGACTAAAATGGATGGATTCCAAGTCTCTCAAAGAGTAGATTTTCTATTACTGACTATCTGATTAACTATTCTGAAGGATGCACATAAAGAAAACTCATAAAGTCTCAAACAAGTTAAAGATTAAATGAGGCATCGTCAAATGTCATGAGGCTGAAATTCATATACCGTATACATATGTATTAGCGATGTTACGAAGGAGGAGGTTCAATGACCCTTGTATGAGAATAACAAAAAAAGAAAGAGGATGAGACTAGCTGAGATTCGAACTTCGGACCTTCTGATTATATAAGTCGCACGCTCTACCGTTTGGGCTAATTGGTATGTAACAGATATCTGCATTCTATAAATATAAACCCAGATATAAACCAACATACCATTTATGCTTTATATTTTTAGATTTGTGCGTTTTTGACATAGTGTTCTCGCCCACAGCCGTGGTTCTCGCTCAAAAGTTGATTCGAAGCGGCTGCCAGACTGTAACTATGGTTTCATAGTAATGAATAAAACAATTTTTGGAAACAATTTTAGACATGAATTTCGTTCGTATTTTGCTATGGATTAACATTCGCAACCAGTCTTCGGTCATTGCACCATTGGGTTTACATGATGTGTACGCGGAGACTGGGATAATTTTATTTTTGTCCTGGGCAAACACTTGAGATCCGAAAGCCCCTTTAAATGTCTATATCCGTCACTCCTTTTGGAGTAGCAGCAAAGCTATATTACAGGCGGAGGCGAGGGGTAAGTTTCTATATATTTCCAACGGGCCTGTCGGCAAATCATGGTCAGTCAGCAAATCAGAGGTCAAATTGCCCCTAAAGGTCTATTGTTTACTATTTCAACACTTCGACATATCGACAGAAATATCAAAAAAATTAGCAAGTCAATATCTTTATTTAAAAGACAGCTATGCCGGAAAGGAAGATTTGGAGATATATCGTGGTTCGGGAAAATCACCCGACGTTAGTCAAGTCAAGTCAAATCTTTATGCCAATGTTGGGTCGAGATAGATTGTGTGGGTTTTCCCACAAATTTGGCCTTCAAGGCTGATTACCATGGTTACGCCCCTGCGTCTAAGAGAATTAAACAACGAGCCTAATATCAGTGATTTTCAATTAATGAAGTTTGGGCGTCGACGGGTAATTATCTTGTTGGCCAGTATAAGGTTAATTAGCTGAATTATAATTGAACTAACGTATAAGCGACATCATTACTGTCACGTGTCGCTATTCATTTACGCATAGTATACAGCTTCCTATTGTTATGCTATAGCAGCTATATAGATAAGTAAGTGACCCGGGTTAAGCTAGATAATTGCTCAAGTCAATCAAGTCCCATGGTAAATGGGACCTTTTTTTAAGAACGGAAGAGTTTTGCCATGATTAGCTCCATTTAAAGAAAATCCGTGTCATTCCCAAATTCGCATTTTCAGCATACTCTGTGGTCATTTGTTTTCCTTATAGTAAAATGACCACGTCGTTTTTAGGAGTGAACAGACGACGATGGACACGCGAAAACCTAAATTTTGAATTTGTATTGGAATAACACGTAATCGCGAATGTTGATCTAATTTTTTGTTTTGAATTTAAACCGTTGTTAAGCGTTCGTCCCATTCACTTGATCACGTAACCTCGTTCGCATATTTTAACCTGAATACTCGTGAATACGCCCGTGTCCAGCGTCGTCTGGGAGTGTACTATAAACAGGTGCGCCACCAGGTAATAGTTGTCGCTTTTACGATTCCTCGCATGAATGGATTGACTCATCCTGTATTCCACTTCCAGCTTTACCAATAGACTTCATGGTGGTGGCCTGATTCTAAGATTTTTATTTAAATCGTAAATTAGTGCATTAAAATAATGACACTTAGATCTAAAAAATATTGTTTATGTGTAATTTGTTGTAACCTGACTTTTGTGTAGTGTGAACAACAGCAGTATACTGATTGCTCATCTTCAGTTTACGATATATCTATACAATACAAATGTTTCAAAAGCATACAATTGGGCTTAAAAATATATTTTAGGTAAAATTCCTATATAACAATGAAAGGGTTTTTTTGCGATTTGCGATTTTATTTCACTACACATATACCTATACACAAATATTTGTACAGCAATTTTGTGATTGAAACCTTTTTCATATTTTGAGAATAATGAATTTTCTTTGTATAACTGATCATTTTTATCAAAATATAGGTTTTCTATAGATTGTTTAAAAATGTAGGAAACATAGCAAAACAAAAGTTCTGTAATCCTTATTACCAATTAACGTCTGAAAGTAATCTCGGGCGTAAAACACCATAGAAAAGGAAATATTGAAAAACGCCAAAAATAAAAATTATCTAATATTTACGATGTTGTACCTTTTTGAGCTGTTTTGCACTAGTGTCAACTGTATTTTTACCAAAAAACTTCTCTGAAGCCTTATATTTAAATCAAAAACATTTTTGAAGTTAAGTGATGTATGAATCTACCTCAAAAATATGAATTTAGACAATTGAGTTTTCACCTAGTAAAAACACACATTTTTGGCCGACCGAAAACAATATCTGAATATCATACAATTCCGTGTTTGTTTGTTTGTTTTCTACTCGAATCTACAACATGATACAATATTTCCGCCATTTTGAGAAGCTAGCTGCTGACAAGTCGCATTATATTCAAATAAGAAAAATCTTGATTTTTTAAAATTTTAGACAAAAAAAGGCGTTTTTGGCCAAAAAAAAGGACCAAGATGAACAAAAACAAATTACGTCTTGAGAAAATCTTGTTCCATATATCTATGATGACCTTTGTATCGAAAACGAACATATTGTAAAATATGTAACGATAATGGCATTACAGGTCCTCTAGGCTCTACAAACCCCGTGTGCGGGAAAACTTTGTGTGTGCTTGACTACTGATTGCGAGCTGAATCACTGTCACGTGTCACTATACATTTTCGCGTAGCATACAGCTTCATCATCATATTATAAACTATTGTTTACATTGGATTTACGTACTAGTAATTATTGCTCAAGGCGAAAAAAAACATTATAAAATCGTCGGACAGATTGCGTAATTTTGTCTAAAAATAGCCCTAATGAGTCAGCTTTTAATGCAAAAATCAAAGGGCTTACTAATTTTCGTTACTATTGGTGGTATAGTAAAATGCTCTCATTCTACGCGTGCAATTATGCCAGGCTACAACGTTTAGATGAAGATATAAACGTGTGTGTAATATAAGACGATCGCAACAAACCTGCCAAGTGACGTCTAGAGCACTATTTAGAATATCCAAAGCTTTGAATTCTGATAGGGATTTATACTTGAATTTGAGGTACCGTAAACAGCAAAGGTCACGAGGTCTACATTTCTCTAATATATGATGGAGTTCAAATTCACGACTGGAGCTACCGTCAACATGAGCGATATTTCTGATGTTGGGCTTCACGCGGATGAACTTCCTCAATTGCATTCACCCTTGACACCGGCAGCCGATGTTTTAATTGGAATATATATGTTATTAGTAGGTAAGTCAGTTAACACTTTCCAAGCGGCTATTAGTTTGACCATCAGATTTTGCAGAAACCTTTCCTATTTTCAAAGTCTATCTCAAGGATTACTGAACCAATAATAGGCATGTTTGTACTTATTTCAATGCATTTCTCATAGTGATTCCAAATATGGTAATGAAATGCAATAATGTTGAAATTTTTGAAACATTTTGTTATTTCTTTTGGAAGGTCGTCTGCAGACGCCTGCTGCGTGGAAAATTTTAATCAAACAATTCAATCAAACAATTCCGTATCTTTAGGTTTCTACTTGAATCTACAACAATATTTCCACCATTTTGAGAAGCAGTCAACAAGTCGCATCATTTTAAATTAAGGGAAATCGTGGTTTTTTTAAAAATATTAGACCAAAATGGGGGTTTTGGCAAAAAAAGGACCAAGATGAACCCAACCAAATTGCGTCTTGAAAAATATCTTATTCCATATATCCATGTTGACATATGTAGCGAAAATGAACATTTTTGTAAAATCTGTAACGATAATGGCGACATTTATAACAGGTCTATCCCGCTTTGTGTGCGGGAAAACAAAACAAGCCACTTGTTGTGTGCTTGACTAATGACTGGGCGCTCAAACTGTCACTTGTTGCTATACATTTTTGCATAGGTAGCATACAGCTTCATTATATAAACTATTGTTAGCATGGTAAATACTAGATAATTGCGTAAGGACAAAAACGCATTATAAAATCTTCGGAAATTACGTCATTTTATCGAATAATAGTTATATATGAGTCAACTTTTAATGCAAAAATCAAAGGGTTTGGTAATTTTCGTAACTATTAGTGGTATAGTAAAATGCTCTCATTCTACGCGTGCAATTATGCCAGGCTACAACGTTTAGATGAAGATATAAACGTGTGTGTAATATAAGACGATCGCAACAAACCTGCCAAGTGACGTCTAGAGCACTATTTAGAATATCCAAAGCTTTGAATTCTGATAGGGATTTATACTTGAATTTGAGGTACCGTAAACAGCAAAGGTCACGAGGTCTACATTTCTCCAATATATGATGGAGTTCAAATTCACGACTGGAGCTACCGTCAACATGAGCGCCATATCTGAATTTGGGCTTCACGCGGATGAACTTCCTCAATGGCATTCACCCTTGACACCGGCAGCCGATGTTTTAATTGGAATATATATGTTATTAGTAGGTAAGTCAGTTAACACTTTCCAAGCGGCTATTAGTTTGACCATCAGATTTTGCAGAAACCTTTCCTATTTTCAAAGTCTATCTCAAGGATTACTGAACCAATAATAGGCATGTTTGTACTTATATCAATACATTTCTCATGGTGATTCCAAATATGGTAATGAAGTGCAATAATGTTGAAATTTTTGAAACATTTTGTTATTTCTTTTGGAATGTCGTCTGCAAACGCCTGCTGCGTGGACAATTTTAAAATAATGACACTAAATGATGGTATAGGTCAGTAAAGTTCGACATCTTCAATCAAACAATTCCGTATCTTTAGGTTTCTACATGCATTTACAACAATACGAGGGGGTATCAAAAAGTTGTTGAAAACACCCAGAAGTGAAGGAGCTATATCGATGAAATCTTGTCAGTGTAATCACGGGTCCTTAAAAACATTATGGTGCAAAAATGGTCTAATAAGTATGTTTACTTTTTATACAGGTGGCGCTAGATGCCAAGGCCATATGAATTAATGACGTCTCCCAACAGTGCTGTGTACATGGTAAACGATAATGGTCCAAAAACTGATCCTTGTGGGACGCCTTCCAGAGGAGTATGAGGCTTAGAAATGTTGTCATTTACAGAGATAAATTAAGACCTACGAGTGACAAATGACAAAACTAAAACAAAATGAGCCTACACACAGAAAACACTATGTAAAAAATTATGTAAATATAGAACTCCATAATTATTATGTAAGAGTTTACATAAAACATGTAATATATACCCAAGCTTGTGTAAATTCCTATGCAAAAGCTTAACACAACTGTTTACATAGTATTATGGAGTTCTATTTTTACACAGATTGTGTATTTTTTACATAATTTATGTAATTTTTTTACATAGTGTTTTCTGTGTGTAAAGTTCTTCTGGAAGGCGTCCCACAAGAATCAGTTATTGGACCATTATAATTTACCATGAACACATCACCGTTGGAAGACGTCATTGATTTAATGGCCTTGGCATCTAGCGCCACCTGTATACTTATGAGACCATTTTTGCACCATAATGTTTTTAAGGACCAGTGATTACACTGACAAAATTTCATCGAAATAACTTCTTCACTTCTGGGTGATTTCAAAAACTTTTTGATACCCCCACGTAACCACGTATTTCCACCATTTTGAGAAGCAGTCCATAAGTCGCATAATTTTAAAATAAGGGAAATCGTGATGATTTTTTTTTACAAATTATATAGACCAAAATGGGGGTTTGGGCAAAAAAGGACCAAGATGAACCCAACTAAATAACGTCTTGAAAAAATCTTATTCCATATATCCATGTTGACATACATTATGTAGCGCAAATGAACATTTTTGTGAAATCTGTAACGATAATGGCGACATTTACAGGTCTATCCCGCTATATGTGCGGGAAAACAAAACAAGCCACTTGTTGTGTGCTTGTCTACTAAGGGCTCAATTACTGTCACTTGTTGCCATACATTTTCGCATACACTACACATTATTAAGAACACTGGCGTAATATAGTGTCAGGTGTTCAAATCAGATGGTTTTGAACACTGGACACGTATCAGGTGTTCAAATCAGAGGTTTTGAACACTCCGGACACTTAAAAAAAATGTTACACCTTTTAAACACCTGACACGTGTTCAAAATTAAATTTTGGTATAGGAAAAATCTTCTATTCAAAATTACACAATTTTTATTGCTGTTTGGGGTGGAGGACACTCTATAAACCGAAATGACCGATAAATATTGCAAAATAAACCTTTTGGATCTTTTGAACACGTGTCACGTGTCACGTGTCAAAATTGTTCAAAATTGAACAACAACTTTTAAATTTAGAACACTCATATTCAATGTGTTCAGAATATGAGTGTTCGAAATTAGCACACAAGTGTTCTAAGGCAGTGTTTTTGACCACCTCGGAAGCGTCAGAACAATGTTCGGACGCGTCAGAGGTGTCCAATGTGTTCAAAATATGAGTGCCACGATGAACACTAATGTTCATATAGCTAATATGGAACACCTGATAGAACCTATGTGTTCAAAAATAAAAATTGTAATTGATAGCATGTTAATTAAACTGCACACACTTTGACTTTTTATTGCTGTTTGGGGTGGAGGCAACTCTTTAAACCGAAATGACCGATAAATATTGCAAAATAAACCTTTTGGATTTTTTGAACACGTGTCAGGTATTAAAAAGGTGTTACGTTGATGAACACGTCCGAGGTGTTCTTTTCAATTTGCAGTTGGTAGCATACAGCTTCATTAATAAACTATTGCTTGCATGGGAAACACTAGATAATTGCGTAAAGACAAAAACGCATTATAAACTCGTCGAAAATTACGTCATTTTAATGAATAATAATTATTTATGAATCAACTTTTAATGCAAAAATCACAGGGTTTGCTAATTTTCGATACTATTAGTGGTATAGTAAAATGCTTTCATTCTACGGGTGCAATTAAGCCAGGCTACAACGTTTAGATGAAGAAATAAACGTGTGTGTAATATAAGACGATCTAACAAACCTGCCAAGTGACATCTAGAGCACTATTTAGAATCTCCAAAACGTTGAATTCTGATAGGGATTTATACTTGAATTTGAGGTACCGTAAACAGCAAAGGTCACGAGGTCTACATTTCTCTAATATATGATGGAGTTCAAATTCACGACTGGAGCTACCGTCAACATGAGCGCCATATCTGAATTTGGGCTTCACGCGGATGAACTTCCTCAATGGCATTCACCCTTGACACCGGCAGCTAACATTTTCTTTGGAATGTATATGTTATTATTATGTAAGTCAGTTAACACTTTCCACGCGGCTATTAGTTTGACCATATACAAAACAGATTTTGCAGAAACCTTTCCCAATTTCAATTTTCAAAGTCTATCTCAAGGATTACTGAACCAATACTAGGCATGTTTGTATTTATTTCAATGCATTTCTCATGGTGATTCCAATTTATGGTAATGAAATTAAATAATGTTGACATTTTTGAAAAACGAATTGTTGTTAAATGTCGTCTGCAGACGCCTCCTGCGTGGAAAGTGTTAAACCAATATTGAATGACACTAAATGATAGTATAAGTCAGTAAAGTGCGACATCTTCGTAAGGCCTGGACGTTTTAGCACGCATTTTGTGTACAGTCATGTTATCTATGCAGCCAAGCAGAACGGACTATAAAGGGGATTAGCACCCGCCCTTCTATATAAATAATTTAATTTGTCAATGGCGTCGAATTTATAGCATGAATTTTGCTGTAAAAAACAAATCGTGAACAGGTATATCTTTCTGAAAATCTTGAAGACAGGTTAGTTTTCTCGGCAAGATGGACGCTAATCCAAAACCGGGATACCCTGTATATAATTAATATACAATTATAATATATTTCTCGTCAGTAGATTGCGAAACCGTCGAAAGTAAGCTTGTTGGCGAATTTTTTTTAATCAGAATGTAAGAACAGGTTATTAATACAAACACTCAGTTTAAAATATGATAGAACGTAAGGCCTTGATAAAACACTAGGCCGTAATTAATGTGGTAATTTAAGAATATACAGTGAGTCATAATAAGAACTCATTATTGTACGATTCAACCCATCATTTTTTTAATAATTGCGTAAGTTTTTGTCGTCCCTCATATAGGGTCAAAAGGTCAAATATCAATAGGCCTATATGGAGGTATAACACAAAATTGTGTAATCATCGTCCTCAGAAAAACAATTTTCAGCATAACACCTTCCACGCGTACGCGGCAGGCGTCTGCAGACGACAATCCAAAATGTCACAAATTGTGTCAGAAATGTCAAAATAATTAAATGCCATTACCGTATTTGGATTCACCGTGAGAAATGCATTAAAACAAGTACAAACATACCTAGTATTGACTCAGTATTCCTTATGAAAGACCCTGAACGTTGGGAATGGTTTTCAGACAAATCTGTTTTGAATGTGGTAAAACTATTAGCCGCGTTCAATTGTTGCCCTCCTGTATAGAGGGAGGTATGCATTTTTTAAAGTGCTATACCCCTAACTACGAACCACAAAAAGGTTTAAGGATGCTAAAAAACGTTGAGTCCAAGAATGTAGCAAAACACGATATTTAAAAAAAGAATGGTCAGAGTCGGAGAAGGAAATTAACAATAATGAGATATTTAGACAGTGTATGATGCATTTCAATATTTATGTTTCTTTCAGGAGCATGTTAAATAAGTTAAAACATTATTTGTACTTTACAATATGTGGTTCATAGTACTGACTGGTGATAAGTTTATAGATGTTTATAACTACGGTAGACTTGTGCAAGTCTTCCTGGATTCCCCTTCTTTTCTTTCATTTTGTTCCCTTTGTGAAATTTACCCGCGAATGCTGCTACTTATGTGTCCTTAAAATGAGGTCATTGCCATGCCTGTCAACTTTTCAAGTCATTCTTACAGCAGTATCAATCATGTAAATACTATATAGCTGATTCATTTGGCAACACACTTTTTCTCAGGGTTTGTATGCCAGCATAAAAAGCAGGGACAGCCTTGTAAGAATCATAATAATACACAGCCAGTCCAGAGTTCCACAAATTTCACTTATAGTGCAGCTTCAGAGTGCTATTAATTTGACATCGTAAATAACCTGATTAATTACAACACTGTAATTATTTACCCAACTTGGTGTGTGTGTGTTTAGTAGATGATTGTTTATCTTTATCAGTGTTGCTTGAATCCGAACTTAAGAGTTCTATTAGTATCTTACACAAAATATCATCAAGCACAGCCAGACTTTTACATATCAAACTTGTTACATTAAAATTGGCAGTGGTAGCATATCTGTGAAGTGTAAGAGATTGTATACATGTATGTCTGAGGCTGATCCCTGAAATGTAGTGACTAACTTTTTTATGATATAGCAGAGTTCAGCTACATAAATCATCACTAAATAGTACTGTCGATGAGTGCTATTAATTCCTTATAGCACTCGGCAGCGCATTGAATAATAATTAAATATGTAAGAGATAGATCAGTAGGGGGTTCCTCAAGCCTTGGCACTCAGTTGTTTGTTGGTTGGATGGTAGTACACACGCACGCAAGTGCAAGCCAACAGCCCAAAATGCGTCCATTGAAAGTTGTTGTGTAAACTGTTAAGGTGCAAAGAAAGAAATTAAAACTGTTTTTCTCACATCCAGCGTTATCTCTAGGAACTCCAAATTCGGCACCGCTTCACAGCCTGTCTGTCCACCTGTTTGTTTCATTAGAGCTGAGCGGTAACCAATTCTCCATTGTTTTTATTTTTCTTCTGTTGCAGGTATATTATCTGTGCTTGGCAATACCATCGTAGTTCTCACGTACTACCTTAAGTTACGAGAGATAAAGCCTTTTGATTACCTCACGATCAATCTGGCTTTTTCCGATGGTTTCTTCGCTTTAACGTCGCTTGTGTTCCCTATAACTTCTTCATTTCGCCACCAGGTACGTAATATCGTAACGTCTAAAGTTACGGACGAAACCAAAATTGCATGGTGTCGGAGGCGCAATGTCTTTTTCGTAACAGAGGGATTGTAACACGTGTTAGGGTTAGGGTTTAGGGATTAGGTTTTAGTGTTAAGGTTTTGGGTTATAGGGACTAGCTTTTAGGGTTTAGGGTTAAGGTTTAGGGTTAGGATTTAGGTTTAAGGGTTAGTGTTTAGGGTTAGGTTTTAGGGTTTAGGTTTTAGGTTTACGGTTAATGGTTATGGTTTAGGGTTAAGGTCAAAAATTCAATAAACTACTTCAGATGACGATCCCTCAGCGCAGATTTGAAGGCGTCAAGGGATGAGTATGCAGCAGGATCAACTTTGAGGTTGTTCCAGTCCCGTAGTGGTACGTGGGAAGTATGAGTTGGCATACGCTGACTTGGTCTATACTCTCTACAAATTTACATACAGCACGGGGATTTCGAAACCCTCGATATTTCTTGATGTATTTGGATAAAATCATGTACGTGGGAGAAATACCTACCTGTGAACACGTGGCTTTCAATATGTCGACCACAATCACCGCTTTGACCGCTTATTGAATCCGGTAATTGAACCTGGTAAGCGTTGTTTCCCAACCGCCGGAAGGACATGTATGGGTAGCCATTGGGGTCAATATATTGAATATAGTCTATACATGTAGAATTGGGATGAAGGTCTAGTTTTGGGTCAAAGGTCTAAAATTGGGACAAAGGTATAGAATCGGAACAAAGGTTTGTGATAATACATTTGTCCTTTACGTATAGAATACACCTTTGTGCCAATTCTAGACATTTGTGCCAATTCTAGACCTTTGTCCCAATTCTAGACCTTGATTGTCCTAATTCTAAACTTTGATTGTCCCAATTCTAGACTACATTGACCCAATGGCCGCCCATACATATGTCCTTCCGGTGGTAGGGAAACAGCGCTTACCCTCTGTGCTTGGTAACACAACAAGACGACATGACGCAACATTGAGAAATAAATTGATATTGGAATGACACTCTTATTGTATTGATATAGGCTGCATTAAATGACTAAAAGCCTACCCAACATTCGATATTTTTTCCGTAGTTAACATTTGAATAGGGCGTCTAATATTTTGACACCATGGAAAGGATATGCATGAAATAATAATAAATAAAAACAAGCCAGGGGTTGGCGAACTGAGAGGATGGTCGCAAAAACGATGCAAAACTGGGAAGGGGGCAGTCAACTAAATTAACTGTTAGCATGCGTGATCCCATAAACATGTATAAAGGGCTCACTTTGTGTATGTCCCCTACCGAGTGACTTTCAGTTATATTTTGACAAAACAGGGTAGATAGACATTTGGATGAATCTTTTTGCCACCATTATTGGTACCAAATTTGACACCAAACAACAAAGATAAGCCATGATTAGCGCAGCATCATTTAATGAAAATCTGTGCCGTTTCCAAATTCGCATTATCAACGCACTACGTGAGGAAGAAAAACCCAAATGTATAACAATCACATCCCGTATTGATCACTGCACAATTCCCAGCCAGTAGGGAGGTCACGCAGCATGTCATATTTTGTTATACGCAAGAAAACAATGGAGTCATAGTGACTGCAATATTTGCTAGAAATAGCTTCGGGAAATGGTCTATTGGGCATCTCAAAAACTAAGAAACGTGTTAAAAATCATGTAGAATTTTAAAGGAGGGTCAATAACATCTGCAGAACAGTGAAATGTATAGTTTTAAACACGTTTGGTGACCAAATTTATGTCGCACAATGCCGGAAAATTCACGTTTTGAAAATCCGTGGTCTTCAAAATTACAGGAATCCTAACTCATTCTAAACCTCACCAAATCATGAAATGAACCCTCGTCTACAAAAAAGTCCGTGTACGTATTGCTTTATATGCTTGGAGATAGCGAAGACCACGGAAACCTCATAGATTTACCACGGAATGAAATCTGTCATTGACATTACATGGCGAAAATCGTACAGATTTGCACTGCAGACCTCTGTGTAGGGAGTGTTGACAATAGCATGATAATAGCAAGGTCGTTTGACTATTGTGTTTGTGCATGTTTGTGACGACTGACCCCGTTTAACAATCTTCATAGCTTTCATTAGGGCTTGGGTGACCTAACTATTGACTGTTCCCCTGCGCGGGCTTATTCAAATTCAAACTGTCATGCATGGGTGTAGCACGGTGGCAATGTATGATCGTTATCCCCAGCGGTCTTGCAGGCCATGCAATGCCATACGCAGCATTTTCTCTCCTCGTGGTGTGTTGAAAATGTGAATTTGAAAACGTTACGGATTTTCTTTAAATGGTGCTAATCATGGCTTATCTTGGTTATTTTGTGGCAAATATATCTGTTTGGTCAAAACATAATTGGAAGTCCTCCATGGGAGATAAACAAAGTGTATGACTTTCGTTTGTTGAGCTCTGCACTGACTATTTTAATATATGGTCCTCTTATATAGCTAAGGAATATATCATGGGGTATACTTTTCTTCTTGGGTGACCTTTCACTTCAACGTGTTCCTTTATATTGACAGTGGTTGTTTGGTCGAAGCGGTTGTTCCTGGTACGGCTTCATCGGCTTTGTGTACGCACTTAATGCCATTCTCACCATGGCTGCTACCGCTATTTTAAGATTATTCAAGTTGACAAAAGATAAGTCAGGTAAGAATCACATTGTTATTTTTCCTAGCCTCAACAACGGATTTTTGTCGATTTGTTGGATACAAAATTCATACTTTGTCCCCCTCCCCCGGTTTCCACACAAAAACATAGCCTGACTGGTTAGGGTTAAAACTTTCCAAGCGGCTATTAGTTTTACTATTTCAAAACAGATTTGTCAAAAACCTTTCCCAACTTTCAAAGCCTATCTCAAGAATAGCTGAACCAATACTAGGAATGTTTGTACTTATTTTAATGCATTTCTCATGGTGATACCAAATATGGTTATGAAATTCAATTATTTTGACATTTGTGAAATTTTGGAATGTCGTCTGCAGATGATCCATGTTCTCTATCGGAGTAATAGGGCACTCTATTGTCTCTCTTACTGGCTGCAGGTATATCACCCTTTAATGTTCGGGTTCTGATTTATTGGCCCTTAGCCAGTAGGCCCTACCTTCCTCTGGTAAATATTGCCCCGTTTCCCCTCTAACTATCTAGTAAACCTATATTTCGTCGATGGTATTACATTGTGACGTATAGTTTGTATGTCACTGTTTAAAAAGATTTGTATTGGCTCTTGGTGCACCAAATCAATGTTTTGATTACTAATGAACTACTAGTAAACAATTTTTGCTTAGGGGCGATATCCAAACTCTACAGTGATTTTAAAGCATTTTTCTAGCGATTTTACAACGATATTCCAACGGTATTTCGTTCTATTGTTAAAAGCATCGGAAAAAGATCGGTGATTAACTAGAAACCTCTCTACTTATCTGGCGTTAACAATATAACTATTGTAGTACTCTCGATGGCTGCATTAGTGAAGCAGACAGATCAAAGGCGCAAGGAAGGTTGTGTTATATTCTTTAAGAAATACTATATTATGTGCATGTGCATTGTATAACTATGACATCATCGACACTGGGACTTTCGATCGCCGCGAATTTTAAAAAGTGCATGTTGAGAAATTGCGGTTTTTATTTGTTTTTGTCATAAGTGTGGTGTTTTGTTCTATATAATTACAACAATTTGGGCTCGATAGGTATTTTTCTAACATATAATGCACACTTTTATGCTTGCGGGACACCTCCTTTAAAAGATTACGATCAATTTGCCCAGTTATTTCCTCTTAAGCTGTTATTATTTAAAGAGTATTAAAATACTCAAACGTTGATAGGTCAATCCACTCCAAGGTGTGGGGATAGGCGGGAATGTTGACGAACTAGGCGGGAACTAAGCGGGAATATTGACGAATGGCCTCTGTGGCGTTGTGGCGATCGCCACATGGGCCGCTTGGTTCTGGGCCTCTCAGGGCCGGTTACTCACAAAGTTTTCCGAAAACTCCCCCTTTCCCATTGTGTAAAGCATTTTTTCGGGCCGTTTTGGACTAAAATTTGTCCTACCCCACCCCCCGCTCGCTACGCTGACATGGTCAAAAAGGGCCGATTTAATCATTTTGCCACGGCCGCTTTCATGTCCCAGTCCGCCCTTGGATGGAAGCCTATAATATCTCACGGGCATTTGACTTTTAATTTGAGCTTTTACACTCGGAAAAATAATGCATACGTTGGGGGTTGATCAGGTGCCTCACGGAACATCAAGTGGATTGTGTAGAGGTATGCGATGACAGTGATGAATGACGATGACGATGACGATGGCAGTGATGATTCGATGACGATGACGATGACGCTGACACTGTTGGTCTTGTAACAGAACGTATACAATATTCATTACTTTTTTATGTCTCTCTCTTATACAGGAACGATTGATTTTAAACGATATATATCTGCTACATTAATCATCATATGGATTTTCACTCTTACTCTGACCACGTTGCCCCTGTTTGGTGTAAGCAGGTACTGTACAGTGTCAATATGTTTCGTGTTATAGTAAGAATAAAAATACTATGGACATAATTCCAACAATGCGTGTGCGTGGGTGCGTACATGCGTACGTGCGTAAACTCAGAAGTGCGTACCGGGCGATTTTTCAAAAATGACCGCGCGTCCTGATTGGTCAATCGTGACGCGCATGCATGCATAGTTGTTCGCGCATTTATGATCTGGACGCAGCTTCGCGAACCGCAACAAAGCACGCTCGCGTAAAATAGCTTGAATTATGTCCATATGACAGTGACTTATTATACCTCAAGTTGGTTTATGATGTCAGCACGCATTCTAGTCACGCATCATGATATTGCGTTTGTCTGGCTGTACTACTACAACACATTATAATTGTTGCGGAAAGATAAAAACCGAATATTTCTCGCCATTTTGGAACTGATCAAACTATAGGAACTGCTATTGTTAGAACAAACTTGAGCGCGCACGGCAGTGGCGTAGCTCAGGAGGGCAGAGGCTGCAAATGCCCCCCCCCCCCCCCCCCCGACGAAAAAAACCAATTTGGGCCCCCGCCGCCCACCCCCCTAAAAAAAAAAGGGGGTGAGAAAAAAAGTAAATAGGAAAAAATTGAGAACAAAACACCGAGGTTATTAGCCAAATAGAAGGCAAAATTGTACATGTACATCTTTTTTTTGACTGTGTGATTTTTTTGGGACTGTGCGAATTTTTTTGACCTCCCCCCCCCCCTCCCCACTTACGTGAAATTCACGGGGTAAGTGACTAGAAGAAAAAAATGGGTCAACCTTTTACGAAAATTTTAGAAATCTTGCCCCCCTGAAAAAAATCCTAGCTACGCCACTGGCGCACGGTCGAAGTCTAATCTTTTCATTATTAACCGCTGATACCACAGATTTATGGCTGATACGAACCGGTTATACCGTGTACATCCGTACCCTCCTTTCTAAAGAAAGCCTTTAAATGTTTTTAAAATTGAATGGATTTCAGATTATTTGGTGCACTATTATCATTATGCACTATTATCATTATGCACTATTATTATTATGATGTCAATTACCAATTTAATTGAAATTAAAGAACCCGGTCAAATCAACAATTTTAAAGAAAGAAAAAAAACCTAAAAGTGGATCAGAATCATTCAAACTTCCAGCGGAACACACACGTCAAAAATAAGTTGTGTTCCCACGGGGACCTCTCCTGTAAAACCAAAAAAGTAATAATTGCAATGAACTTTTTGAATAATACTTACACCTTCTCAGCGGCAAGCGTCTGCAGACGACAGTTCCAAAATTTCACAAAATGATTCAAAAATGTCAACATTATTGAATTTCATCACCATATTCGAAATCACCATGAGAAATGCATTGAAATAAGTACAAGCAAGCCTCGTATTGGTTCAGTAATGCTTGAGAAAGACTTACATGAAAAAATTGTTTTGTATAATTATTATGGTAAAACCTAATAGACCATTTCAAATCCGAAAATATTCGATCGGCTCCGAATGTTTCCGATTAGCCGAGTGTGTTTTGGCATCAATGGATGACTTCAAGTCAACCACAGAAAAACAAACGTGTTTACAACCCGGTGTCTGTGATAACCCGTGTGTAGATTACGCTGGTGTTGGTGAAAGATTGTCTTGCTCACAAGTTATCTGGCGGTGTTTCAGTAACAAAAACTGTGAGATAAAAGAGATTCTGGGTAATACTTTCACATTTACCGTCCGCTCGATTTTTTTTTTAAGTTGCCGGTATCGACGCCATTGTTGATAAAACAAAATAGTATCGCTTCTAGTATTACTTCTCATGAGTGTACGCTTGTATGTCAACATAGTAAACCACTAGGCGGACAATCAATGCTATGAATGCGATGCGATCAAACGTTGCGAAGAACGCACTGCGCACCTAGTCCACGTGACTTGTTTTCCGAAGATTTCCGATCTCAATTTGAAATGGTCTATAGCCCCGTGGAAAGTGCTAATGACCCAGATACCATTGATGACTTGATGTATCCGACGTTATGTAAAATAACAAGGTACCGTATCGAATTTTCACGCTGTACCCTATCAGTGTTGGAGTGGAGTCCACCCTACCCGAGTCCGAGTCCTTACCGGTCGAGTCCGAGTCCGATACCGAGTCTTTTATTGATCGAGTTTGAGACCGTTACGTTGATAATGACCAGCTCTTTTTACTAGGTTACCAATGGTTACGTTGATAATGATATAATAATTAATTGTATTCTTACTTTTCAGTTATGAAATGGAGCCATATAGGATATCCTGCACCATTAACTGGGCTGGCAAAGCTTTGATAGATAAAGTCTATATCTATGCCATCGTGATAGTCGCTTACGGGGTGCCACTGTCCATCTGTGTCGTGTGTTACGTAGCAATCTATTGCAAAATACGGAAAGCTCATCAAAAAGTGACGGTATGCGGGGCAATGAGATGTAAACTGGAGAGAAATTTGATCAAGGTAAACGTTTCAACGTTGTCATGCGTCTCAAGGATGGTTGTACTGTATACAGACTACCGTATTGTATGAATTTTCGTTAAAAATTCCAAGTAGGAAACTTATTTTCATACGGGTTTCGACAACTAATCTGTTGTCCTCCTCAGTGGATTGTGTTTGATCCAGAGCTATAGCGTTTCTATTCTAGTCTGTTTCTTGATGATGTCATCAGAAGTTGATGATGACGCCCTCTGGATCACTGAGACGTAAAGATGACTGAGTTAGTACGCCCCTCGTCGCCATTCATTAGGTGCTTTTGTTCTTCTGAATTCCTTATGAAACTATTCCATGGTATACAGACTAAGTTTTAAAATAATCCTTTGCTTTGATATTTTCTTAAATGTTGAGATCAATTGAACAGGCTAGCACCTTCGCATAGCCTCCGTAAAACTGCCGTAACTTCTTCATTATTCATTTAATCTTAATAAAAGTATACATTTTTTTGCAGGAAAGGGTTCAATGAATCCAACTATGATCATGAAATTGACCATTTTGCAGAAAATTATAAAAAACATGTTTTTTGACCCATTTTAGGTTCTGCAAAGATAACTCAAAATATATTTTGCCAAATTGTGTCATACTAGTTTTATTATATTCCTCATGCAATTCCCTAGAAATCGGTGGTTTTTTTTAATTTTTACTTTATTATTTTTTGAATTATAGACCAAAAAGTGCTAAAAAACGTTTGGTCGATAATTCAAAAAATAATAAAGTAAAATTTAAAAAAAAACACGATTCCTAGGGAATTGCATGAGGAATATAATAAAACTAGTATGATAAAATTTAACAAAATATATTTTGAGTTATCTTTGCAGAACCTAAAATGGGTCAAAAAACGTGTTTTTTATCATTTTCTCCCAAAATGGTCAATTTCATGATCATGTGTGGATTCATTGAACCCTTTTATGCAAAAAAATGTATACTTTTATATAGATTTAATAAATAATAAAGAAGTTACGGCAGTTTTAGGGAGGCTGTACCTGAAGGTGCACAGCCCCCTTAAATACACCAGTGTAACAGAAAACTCCCACATTACAGTGTTGGGTTCCAATCCAATATTATGACCTCTAGTATTTTAACATGTTTGTTTAACGCACGAATAATTGGGGCCTCTAACCAGCTCATCACCAACACGTAAAGGAGAATACAGAGTGTAAACAGTTCAACGTTTTTTAGAGTAAATTAAGGATAGGAAAATCAACTAGACGAATTTGTTTGTACCTAACTTATCAAAACACGAGGAGTTCAAAATCAGTCTAAATGTGAATAAGTCGTACTTAAGGCGTAATGATCAATTCAACGATGTCCATAAATCAATTTTTTTAACACAACCTTTCAACGGCAGGCCTACTATTTTCGGGGTTTTGGTTGAGCAGATTTTAGTTTTAAAAAATAGCCCATTGGGGGCTAAAGGTCAACATATGTGGCAAGGACTATTATAGACTGTCTTTTCCGGGGTCGTCCAGACAGGTGGTCCAGGTTGTTCACACCATTCACACCATGTTTCACACGCAAGTACTAGCTTCATGGCCAGTTCAACCTGTCAAAAATATATATTGCAAAATATACAGGTAGCTGGAACGTAATGGAGTTACGTATGGGATTAACCCAGTCCCGGTAATCAGAAGCCCTGATTAAAGACCTACTCGTATGTACACAGAGGTCAAGTTTAAATATCAACTCCTCGCTCTTTATAGAAAAATATGTTCAGAATATCAATTTATTAATCGGGACAAGATGACCCACAACTGAAGTTCATATTCTGTCATATCTCTAATGCGAATTTCAAATACTGTTGTATTTCTTATGCGAAAGGGTCTTAGGTAAAGTTTCAAAAACATGTTTAGCGTCCGGAATTTTCCAAACAGCAGGAAAAGAAGAAGCATTTTTTTACTTTTTAGTGCAAAATTGGCCTTGTAAGTAATAAACTTGCGAACCTTCTGAAATGTTGGTTCCAAACGAGGGGTTGGTCACCACAGGGGACGCTAAACGTGCTTATTTTTTGTTTGCCCATGACCAGTATGAGAATCCTCTCCAAATTTGGAAATGTGTCCGGATTATTTATATACCAATGAGCCATCTTGATCTAAAAGTACATGTCGGGCCTATTCATTTATCAAATTGAAATTTTAGAATTCTACCATCCCGAAGAAGCAATGGACAACAGTTTAAGAAAGAGGAACTTCGACGCTACTTCCGTCCTCCTGCAACTAAATCCCTCCCATGCAATAACTTAGACCTACGCTACCGTGTGCTACCGTTTCGTCAATCAGCATCAATTATTATCTGCGATTTGTAAACATACACTTCTTTTATCTTTTATTATTATTATTTGTATCTGGCTTTTTAACGGTACAATACCCGGATGCAACCAATATTCTAAAAGTATTGTCGTCCAATATTTTCTAGTCTCATACCCAATTTTGTTACGAATATTTATGGTAGTGTCACGCACCGCCCTAAACATATATAATTCACGAGATATACCAGCAACACTTCGGAGCACCAGCCGGGAATCGAACCCGGGACCTTCCGATCAAATGTTGAGCGCGCTAGTGTATAGACTAAAAGAGGACTTCCCCCGTCAAGTCTATGACACCAACACACTTATATCGTGACAGTAGCATCTTTAGCGTTTATTCAGCATGCATTGAGACCTTTTATTCGCTGATAGCATGTTTTTATCACGAATATATGTATACGTGTTATCGGCTCAATGACGCAGGCTTACGAGGGGCACCACTACGAAAACAGCAAGTTTGCAAAATGGCGAAGCAGACGCCCCAGAGATGTGCTTTTTTAAATTAAAAGATGAGAAATTTAACGAGCTTTTGCGAAATAAAGATTCCGCCAACACAATAAACGCGGTCAACATTTTCAGAGCGTATCTTCAAGAAGAGGGCCAAGCGGAATTTTAGTTGCCGAGTCCCGGTGTTAACTTTAGCAGCAATAATTCTCGAACGATTCTACGCTCAATTCACACGGGCAGATTAATTTTACTTTCTTTATGGGTAAAAGCCTGATATAAATACTAATACTAATATTAAATGGCTTCCGACTCGTGCAATATTTCTATAGCTCGTGCAATATAATCTTGTATCACCCGAAAACAAGCCATTTAATATTATATAAATATATGCTGCTTTCTGATTTCTATTCTGCAGAACGCCATTGCTGTGACGGTGGGCTTCATGATTTGTTGGACGCCGTATGCCATAGTTTCCATAGCGAGCACCGTGATGGATGCAGATAGCATTCCCCTTTGGATTAGCGTGTGCTGCGTCTTGTTTGCCAAACTGTCCAGTGTTTTTAACCCGATGGTGTACATAGCGTTCAATAAAACGTTTCGAGAACAAGCTGTTGGATTATTATTATGGATCATGTGCTGCTCCTGCTGCAAGACCTATCGATGTGGCCGTAAAAGAAATCAGATTCAAGAAGTTCCACTCGGTGTTAAGATTCATCATTGACAGTCTAGGTTGGAAGCCATCATTCATGCACTTTTTCAAAAATTGACAAACCACGACGAGTCAGGACGAACCAGGACAAAGTTAGTGATCATTTACCCGGAATGCGTTAACAATGTATAGTGGCGTATCATAGCTAGATTTTTCATATGGGGAGGGGGAAAACAATAAAAGTGAACCGACAAGAATTTTATAACTAGATATTTTATATGGAGAGGGGGCGAGAATTGCCCTCGAGTCAGAAATTAGAGCGAGGGATGGAGTTGTAACGTGGCGTATCCCAAACCGGCGCGAAAAATTGAGCTTGTAATGCCAATCTCAACCGACACGACCCAAATATTCAATTTAATGGGATACAATGTATTTGAAAGAGAACTAATATGTTAATAGAGAAAATGTTGTTGTTGCGGTAGAGCTACTACGCATATGTGAGAGCGCGAGCGTACTGGAGTATGCTCTGCACTTTAGGTCTGTTGTTGTAATTACTGTTTGAATTCATCGTGGTTGTTGTTGCTGCTGGCCGGCTGTTGTTGTTGATGTTGTTGCTGCTGCTGGTATTGTTATTAGCATGTCGCTTATTTTAAGAGTTACTCGGGACTGTAATGTCAAATTTCCAATGTACTTTCAAAAAATAAAAGTGTGTGAAAAAAATAAAAATGTGTGAATAAAAACAAATAAAACAGACATTGTTCATATATTTATTAATGCCGAATCTATAGCCTTCATGTGCCCATCATATTTTGATTCCTTTTGCTAAATGCATATATGCTGGAGAAGAAGATCTTGTAACAGGGCAAATAATTATTTTCAAAAACCCTCTGAAAGGATGATTATTAATCACGTTCGTATAACCTTTTGAAATTGTATTTCATAAGTAGCATAAATTATATGGTCGTTGATTCTATAGGGCTAACAAAAGTTTGGTTTTTTTACCTCTGATTTTTTATCTTTGTAGAGTTGGAAAATGCATCAAATATTCCCTATGACAGACGACCTACCTAATTGGTCGAAAGGTGGAGATGTGTCATGTCCCTGTTAGGAGTAAAATAACTTTGGATCCTTAGGCCCTCCTAACTGGCACTTGGGGAACTTGGTCGAAAAAAATGTTGGTTAATTTTTAGTTAGTTCAAAGGTTCGAATCACAAGAACATAGGTTTTTTTCAGCGTTTATGCGTACTGGCCTACTCTGGGGGAAGATAAATTATTGATAATTTCGATCACAATTATCGAGGCTTTCTGTAAATCGTGAAAACTCCAAATATCGATTAATCAAATTAATTAAATGTATGTGTGGAGAGAGATTACAGGGTATACAGGGCATGTCAAGCGTCCCAAATAAAACATGATTTTATTGCCATGAAAAATACTAAAATTGTACATGAAATTGTAATAATCATGTTCAGCAATCTTTAATGTGTCATAAGATTTTTTTTCTTCCTATCCATTTTGGAGCTATCGTTATCAAATTATGGCCACTCCTCAGGCATGTCAAATTCAGCTTTGGCCACTTTTCATGTGCAGAGAACTCTTTTATTAGAATCATCATTCAGTGTAATGGAACATAATCAATAAAATCAATAACAATCTACTTACTACCACATTACTACCACATGTTGATATTTAGTACAGTTTAAGCAGAAAAGCATATTTTCATCCATATTATCTATGACAAGCCACCGATTATTTGAATATTAGATGTATTTTACACAATACATTGATGTATCCTATAAAATATCATTGGAATCTCAAAGGCAAATATTTCAGTTGAAAATCCAATTCCTGTCCAAAAGTGACCAAAGTTGGATTCGCACTCTTGTTACTGAATTGATCTTACCTCGGGGTTAAGGGGTGAAATGTAATGGGATGAAGTGTAATTTATTGAGGACTAATAGGGTTTGCAGACTCTTATTTTGCAGACTATTATGTTTAAAATATTTTTGTCCCGCATGGGGCACTTTTTTTTACACACCCTATATTATACCAGATATGAATGAATCATCATGATGCAAAAAACGGTTTCAGTTCATTCAGTGCAATCTTGGAATTGTTGATATAAATATGCAGCGATGGAAATACCACATGATTTCCACTCGCGGTAGACAGTCCCGGTCGGTCAGTCCCGGAGTGAACCAACCCTGGGTCGACGAACCCTTGACTACAAAAGAGCGCCCTCGTGAATAAATCGCAATAATTCTGGGGTGGTTTTTTTTTCAAAAACCTTAGAAACGATATTGGTTATAAATTATATGTTAAAACACTCAGGCGGTTGGCGGTCGGGGCCCGTAAAACAAGGATTGATCATTCTAAAACTGTCCGGATCATTCTAAAACATCTCCGGGACTGTCCACCCCGGGACTCTTTCTAACCCCAACCCCAACCCCAACCCCAACCCCAACACCATCCCCAACCCCAACCCCAACCCTAACCCTAACCCTAACCCTAACCCTTTCCCTAACCCTAACCCTAACCGTAATCCTAACCCTAACCCTATCCACCCAAGGTTGGTCCACCCAGGGTTGGTCTCCCGGGACTTTCTATCCCGGGGGGAAAGACATGTGGGTATTTCCATTGATGCATATAAATATAACTGCCAGAAAATTGCCAGCAAAATGTAAAATAATTAGGACTATGTACTAGTAAAATATCTACCCGCTTGTCTGATACAAATTATGTTAACCCGTTCAAACCAATATATATTTTTCAAACAAAAGGTTATTTATACATTATATTCATGCTGACTTATTAGTTTTTCGAATTCCGATCCATGCCATTATGACACTGATGCCGGTGAGTGGAGGTGGGGTGGGGATCTACTCGTCATATGCCTGTCAATCACACGCCTCATAAAATCAAATTATACACTCAATGACCCGATTTGTATTCAATACTTCATGAATAATCGCGATAGCTGCGTACCAAGTGCGTTCCAATAAAATTAATCGTTAGATGAGAACGCGCACGCCGAGCGCAGGTTATTTATTGCCCGAAGTACTGCGTCAAAATGTTCGATCGTTTTGCTCATTGACATACCATAAAATTAAAGCCTCAAGCCCCTAAACTGAATATTCAATGAGTTATGAGGAAACACGATTAAAAGCTTATTTCTGATTGGTTGAATGATAAAAATGTTAATGAGGGGATGACCCGACTTGGACTGTTTCAGTTACTAAAAAGGGGGGGGGGGATAATATAAACAGAAAACGAATTAATTACTAGCGCGATTATATCGGTATAAATAAACGATTTGGATAAATATGCATTTTTCAGTAATGAACGAGAATAATGACTGCTTTTAAAACAACTTTTTTCGTGAATTTGTTTTGAAATCCTCGGTTGTTGTTCTGGTCATTCGGAATTGTCCCAAAACAAATTCACGAAAACATTTGTTACGCACAGTCATTATTCTCTAATCATTTTACACGCAATGACCTGTTCACAATTCTATTGACGAAATTCAAGCTATTTCACTCGAGCGTGTTCTGTTTGTTCGCAGAGCTGCTTTCGGATACATGAAATGCTCGCACAACTATATGCACGCATGTGCATGACGCTTGCGCTATTGACCTATCAGGTCACGTGGTTATATTTTGACAGCGTTACGCCACTCCGGGTTTACGCACGTATGCCCGTACGCATGTATGCACTCACGCACGCATTGGTGGAATTATGTTCATATCATTACGGCGCTGTCTACATGACGATGGCTCCTGAATGTTCAGATTCTCGCGCGCTTTGTGACGTGAGCACTTAACACAAATGTCAAGTACTTGCCTAAAAAGTGCATCAAAGTGTGTAGACCTACCTCGTACAAAATTGATATATATCGGAAGTGTAAATTATATCAAATTTTAAAAGGTCCTACTATTTAACCCCATGAGAACCTGCCGATAGGTTGAAATTTTGGATGTGTCAAATTTTGTGCCAATCAAAGACATTGTTAGAATAATTACATTTTTCAAAAAGATTAGCATACACTATTTATAAGCACAATTGTAATTGGTTATACAGATGATTATATCGTATAATTGACCAATGGGAATGTTTGTACGAAAGATAGTGCCCATGGGGTGAATCAGTGGCGTAGCTAGGTTTTTTTTCAGGGGGGGCAAGATTTCTAAAATTTTCTTAAAAGGTTGCCCCAAAAAATTTCCAAGTCAGTCACCTCGTGAATTTCACGTAAGTGGGGGGGGGGGGGGGGGGGGGGGGGGGGGGGGGGGGGGGGGGGCTTGAAGTCAAAAAAATTCGCACAGTCAAAAAATTTCGCACGGACACAAAGTTTCCCAGTCAAAAAAGCACTATAGTCAACAAATTTTGGCCAATCCTCAGGGTTTTAAGCAGTTTTTTAACAAAAATGGTCATTTATTTTTAAAAACCAAGCTAAAATGGTCATTTTTAAATGGTTACCCCGCGTATAAACACTATATCCAAAGAGAGGGGCGGGGGCACAAAGGGGGGCGGGGGCTCAAAAACGTTCTGTCAGGGGGGGCAACTGCCCCCCCTGCCCCCCCCCCTGAGCTACGCCACTGGGGTGAATGACCCTCCATTGTATGCAGCTCACGCCGAAAGACGCTCTTTTTCAGTAGAAAACCATTCACCGATAGGCCCCCATTTCGTGTTTGGTCACCTCAGTTTCATGTCCATGTGCCGCCACCGCGGGCGTGTATGCTAATGTGTGTGTTGTAATGGAATTAGTTCAAATGCAATGTGACAAAATTGTTAATGACACCATAATAATAACATTGGTTATCAAAGACAGTTGATATTTCATTTGATTTTATTCAATCTTCTTTGCATATACTATAAGATAAAGCCATTTAATAAAGACATTTAGCACATAAATACCTCGGCAATGCAAAATAAGCTTTCTGTTATCATTGTCATGGAGATATAATTATACACGTACGGCTTCATGGAAGGAGTTGCATGCAGACAATACAATAAATCATAGGTATATATGGTATACGCTGCCTTGAAATAGCTTCAAAGACGTTTTATCTGACACGAACTGTAGTTTAGCTTGTAAATGAGATCCATGGATTACTAGTACAGCCCAGGCAGTTTGCTTTCCCGAGGGAATATTGATTTAAAATAGCATCTTTTCCTGTTTGTTCAAATAATTCATGAGCATTCATTTTGACTCTAATCGCAGATTAGCTTTGCTCGACATTTTAAGGCAGGCAACACGTAATTATGTCCATATTTGGACCAGTTCTTATATCCGCGGCAATTATTTTGCCGATACCTTTAAGTATAATATGTTAGCACATGGACAAGCCTCCGGTGGTAAATAACTGGAAGTACGTAGTGCAAATTACATGTGTTTGGTTGTGGAGTATAACTGTGCGACCGATACCCGGTAATAGTGGTAACGGCGAGAAGAGTTGGTGTAGAAGGAATGAGAGTTAACCTCCATAACTGTTTCGTGAATCTGCTCTACTCCCACAAGCTCGTTGTTGTTCATGTCGAGGATTGACTTTACTTAAGTATATCACAAATTACTCGAACGGACGACATCCATTCTTTTCTAATTATCCACTCGTTCTGAATTATCGGTATGTTACTTAGTTGCCAGATACCACTAGCTGAAACAAAAAATAAATAAGCGATGCTTTCATATGTAAAACTGACCAAGAAATAAAGGCAAGCAAAAGGGTTGAGATCCTCAGAAGCAATATTCACGGTTGAGATATGAATTTACAGGAAATATATGAGGCATACTGTGGCGTTGAAAGGGCTGAGCAGACTCCACAACAACGCTTGAACAACTCTTTGTGCTGTCACACATGTGTAGAAGCTCCACCACAACACCATGACGCAGCCAGACGCTTGCGCTCTGCGTTAGAGCGTTGTAGAGTCTGCTGAGTTCAATATGTCATGCTAAGAAATTGGCAAAGATTCCAATGTCGCAAAATGTGTGAATATCTATCTATAGATTTCGGACGAAAATTTGACTTTCTCTATACCTATTTTCGGGCCAATTTCCCACCCATCAATATACCAATTCTATTAGAAAAGCAACTAATTTTGCACAAATGGGTGCTTTTTACCAAAATAAGCCTCAAAATACACCCAATGTATGCCAATTGGGCGCTTTGGTCTGTTATGAAAACACCCCATCGCTATACCAATTTTTGCGAGAAAAAAAAGCACCCCCAAAAGGCAGGCACATTACGTATACCATCTCAATGTGAGAAAACCATCTACATATAAAGCTAATTTAAAAAATTCAATAATCGAATGCTTTACAGTTTGGGTATAATGCATGAGGTACATTGCATAATGTTACTAACAGATATCCTAAGACTAAGAGCTTGTTCCCAGAGCGTCATAGATGGTTAGAAATGATCCCTCTAATGTATTCATTTTCGTAGTGTTTATATTAATACCTGTAATCGTGTGTTGCAGAATCGTGCCATGCTTACTGAACGTATAGCAGTTTATTAGCGCTACCGTTTCCAGGATTACTGACTTTGCCATCTGAAGCTTCGTTAACCATAGTCATAGGAACACTTGCGGCACTCACACCTCTTGCGAGTAGGAGAGCAGCCGCACCTGTGAGTGATAATGGTGTATAAACAGACACATCAGTATGTTAACACTTTTCACGCAGCTATTAGTTTTACCATATAGATGATGTGACCTGTGACGTATGCGAGCGCACCTACAGGAAATGTGCTTTGTAAATTAAACTCACACTTGATTGATCATTTCTTACGGTGTAGAATTGTGCAGTAGTCATGGTCTGCATCCCTAGCACAATGAGAAATTAAATCTGGTTGCCCGACAGTATGAGTACGCACCATAAGGGCAGGTGCTTTTAAAATTGGCGCTCAGTGATGAGTATTTTACTTCTGAATAGTACGTATATATGCAGTAGTCATGGACTAGTATCTCTACATGTCTTCAGACCAGGCGCTAATCAATTTGTAAACACTACTGTTGTAAACAACGGTCACATCATCTATACAAAACAGAGTTTTCAGAAACCTTTCCCAATTTTCAAAGTCTATTTCACGAAAATACTGAACCAATTATGGGCATGATTGTACTTATTTTATTGCATTTCCCATGGTGATTCCAAATATTGTAATGAAATTCAATAATTTTGATATTTTTGAAACATGTTGTGAAATTTTGGTAGATAGAACTAGTGATGATGGTACACCGTCTGAGAGCAACGAGACGAGGCGGGTCCACGCAGTGGTATAGCACACACAGAAAAATGTTTACATAATTATGTTAAATATAGAACTCCATAATTATTATGTAAACCTTTCACACAGTATTTGTGTATAAAATACACAAGTTATGTAAAAATAACTTGTGTATTTTGTACACAACTTAATTGTGTATAAAATACACAAGTTATTTTTACATAACTTGTGTATTTTATACACAAATACTGTGTGAAAGGTTTACATAATAATTATGGAGTTCTATATTTAACATAATTATGTAAACATTTTTCTGTGTGCATAAATAATGAAACGAGTTGATTAGCAAGTGGTGTTGACGCGATTTCCTGATATGACAACGAATGATTGACAATTCTCGCATCAGTGATCGCCTAATCGCGTGCTAGGAACGTTTTTTATAGAGTGCGCTATTTTGCTGTTGTATGCGCAGAATTATGCGCAGTAAGAGAGATGCCTACCCCTGGCTCAGCTACAATAACTTTACCTACCGGAAACATGAGGGCAAGCCATAGATGTTCCACTGATGGTGTTGGAAGCGGAGTCACTAGTATGCCAAGCGCTGGTGATGCTCACGCCTGGTGCAAAGATATCCTGGCAGCTTCCGTAGTTGGAGAAGGATGCGCGTGCATCTCTGCTGTCAGTAGCCCCTACGGAGATAACCTGTAAATGAAATAGGAAATCTGTATAAAATGGGTCCAGGGTGACTCGTAAAATGGCAACTTAATCAAATAAATCTTAGAAAATGCATAGCAAATAAACAATAATCGAATTCTGACACGAATTGATCAACATTTTAAAATATTGTTGGGTTCTTCGGATTTTTTGGTACCTCATCCATGCTACCGGTCATGAATATGCATGGTTTCTACTGATTCTGAAAACCTCATGAATATGCATGAATCTCCTGTTTTCTTAGAACATCATGAATATGAGGATGTCAGGTGCAACAAAATAAAATAACACTATTTGGCGGATCAAGTACAGGGTGAGTCAAAAAACATTGTGCACGATTTGAAACGGCCATTTGACCTTGATGCGTGCATCGAACCATTAATTTTTTGTTGTCAGTTTAAAGCGGTGTCAATCTAGTTTATCCTTCCAAAACATGAAAGTAATCGACAGACGAATACGTAAACTGTAGCAAGTTTTGTTGTAAACTGACCGCGTTTTTCGCCATTCCTATGGGATTTACACACAGTAAAATTGGTTTTGCTAAATGGTCATTATCACTCACATTAATCATGTTAATTGTCAAAATTTTCTTGAAAAATCATTCTTTCACTCTGGGATAAGTAGTTAATAATCTGATACCGAGTTGTCAAATGAAAAGGCAAATCTGAATACAAGCATCACCTGTTTACAGGGCACTTAGGATGCCACATCCTCCTTTGTTTAGGATGATGGTGCTTTCTCACTTTCACTCCATTACATCATGCTGCAGTAATATTCATGTCTTAACTGTGTAAATCCCATAGGAATGGCGAATGTTATCAGCATGTTATCAACTTTTGTGTTGAGTTAGGGACCTTAATAAAGGCGACCAACCCAGACATTTAAAATAGGAGTACTTACAGATGGCTCTCTGGCAGGGGAGTAATTGCAGGCATCAGCGTTGGAATTACCGGATGCCACGGACATGACTACTCCAGCTCTAACGGCTGCAGCGCATGCGTCGTCTAGGGATTGCGTAGCGCCGCCACCAAGCGACATCGATCCAACTCTAGACCCACTAGCATCGGCAACTGAATCAACACCTATTTATTACAAAGAGGAACCACGTGATCTTTTATGAGGTCGTGGTGTTTCATGAAACACAAATTGAACCCGAACTATCAGCAATCAGCGTGCTCTTGTACACTGGAATACCGGTATCATGAATTAGCGAGTCCTCATTATTAATTAAGAGCCTTTAATTAGGTCTTTCTAACTTGACGTGTTTTAATGCACACATCAGTAGTTTTTCAGCTACATCTACAATGTTCAAACTTTTGACACTACAACCCTTAAACGTATAGCATCGTTTGGCTCAACATGACAGAACCGGTCCACGGAAACCAAGGTCATTGTTTTGGGAGCATTTGGATCCAAATGCTCCCAATCAATCAAAAACTATTCCTCCCACTTCCATTGTAAATGGTTGACTATAAGGATTCAGGTCAATAAAAACCAACGGGCGTGGAAATTTGTTTATTTTATCACAGAAAAATCAATACTCTTCAATGACTCAGGTTTGCGTATACTGATCCTGACATGAAAGTGATTAAAATAACCTCCATTTTTCATGAGTATTTCCAATTCATTTTTCGTTTTCACCTTTAGTGAATGATTGAAGTTCTGTCATGTCTGTGGATACGCTGTTTAGGGGTAGACTGGATCCTCATGTCTTCCCTATTTTACACACGACCCCTGCGAGGTTGCTCAAATCGTTTTGTTCCGCCATTTTTAAAGATGGCGGTCATATAGAGGGACGCGAGGACCCAGTCTAGTTCCGGGGTTGCAGCATCGGAATCCGAGATGTACCGAAATTCAATCCCACAATCCAAAGAGAATTTTGCATTACGGGGCAAGGGTTAATATTCATCAGCTTAATTGAATGCTACCCTAATCATGCTATTAGCATTGTGAGATTGAATTTCGGTACTTTGGTTCCGAAACCGCATATATATAACTTTGTGAATAGTCTTGGTTTTTTTCTGGATCACGTGTCTCACCTCTTATGCATTCTAAAATACAGACGTCGATAAACACGAACTTTTAAAATCTGCAGTTTGTTATAAACAAACAAAATCCTTTGTTTATGTTACTTTTTGTTTACTTCTTATCGTTAAAGTTTTGATTTGCATCCAACAAATGACCAAATATCGCCGGTTTTCGTGTTAAAATTAGAATATATCAACTAAACCCATCGAAGATGTTTTTACGATGTATAAAAGTATTTAAAAAAATATCGCCTCTAGGAGGTGGAGTGATTTCAGATGATGGTATAAACATATACTATAGTCTATTTATTCATCACGAGACAGTGATGTAACTGCGAATTCTACTAATTGCAGCCACTAACGCTCGCGCCTTCTCGAAGCGCTGGCGTATACACGCGAGCGTTGAAAGACGGAAGGTACATACGCGTGCGTAAAAGCTGCGCCTGTTAAGTTACGTCACTGTCTAGAGGAAGACAAATTTAGTATAACATACCGGCAATAACATTGCTCCAGCTGCCAGATCCAAAGCATGATAGAACGCGGACACTCTTTACCATTGTTCCTGGAGCAACACCATAGGTAGTACCGGAAGTAGTTCCACCGCAGTGAGTTCCATGACCATTACAGTCTACGCCACCATTCTGTGTGGATCAACAGCATCAAGTATGTCAATTGGAGTTGAGGGGTGTGGAGGTAGGGGTTGCTCTCGTCTATTGTTATGTCCATAGCCTAAATAACGCTTTCCCCGCGGCTATTGGTTTTAACATACATACAAAACAGATTTTTCAGAAATCTTTTCAAACTTTCAAGGTCTATCCAAGGGATTACTTAATCAATACTAGGCATGTTTGTACTTATTTCGATGCATTTCACATGGTGATTACAAATATGGTAACGTAATTCAACAATGTTGACATTTTTAAAACATTTTGTGAAATGTTGTGATGTTGTCTGCAAACGCCCGCCGCGTGGAAATTGTCATTATTATGTTAGATATGGTTTAATGTTATCAGGTTCAACACCCAACGATGAAAACTTACGCTTGGTTGATAATCGAAGTGGAATGAAGCCCGACCGCCGAAATCTTGGTGGGTATGACGCAGTCCAGTGTCGATGATGTATATAGTTACACCAGAGCCGCTACCTGTAAAAAATAGTCGCAAAAAGATTACATTTTCTTTCAACAAAAATGCGTAAAAAGTCCAATTTGTTGCGAATGCTTGCAAACAGCGTTTTAACCCTTTTGGGAAATGTTAGGGATTGGGGTGGGTGGGTTGGATTGGGGTGGGGTGCGTCCAAACCAACGCCCCCTGGTTACTGACCTATTGGGGATCGTCAATAATTGCGTAGAAATCCAAATAAAATTGGCCGGGCAATTCCATTTTAAATCCATACACCCTTATGTAAGACATTACCTTAATCTTCCTCAAGGGGATTGGGAATTTCAAATGAGGTTACCTACATCGATTACTCCATTTAAAATGTACAATCCATGATGTGTGAAGAATGTCTTCTATATGGGGGTATACGGATTTCAAATGGCATAGCCTATTTATCTCAACAAACAATACTTGCTGTCCCGGGCGCGATGTTATTTACCGTAAACAACAATTGATACCTTGACGGAATAAAGAGTATAGTAGTGTACATGAAGAGACATATAATACATGTTTATACAGTGTTTGGCCAAAATGTGGTTTACGGTTAATAAATTCGCGTCCCGAACAGGCACCGTTTGGCCAAAATGTGGTTTACGGTTAATAAATTCGCGTCCCGAACGGGCACCGTTCGATCAATGCATCCCTTGACATCCAATTGGATCACCGGTCGTCTACATTCCCAAAACATGACACCACCAGCCCTGGGATGGGGATACTCAGATTATTTTTTAGGAAGGGTTGTGCCGCCAGCAAAATGAAAATTGACCCAAACATTTACCATGGGGGGTGGGGGGGGGGGGGGGGGGAATGGACCCATATGTTTACCGGAAACCCATAGTTTTTCATATACGGTATTTGACAGATTTTGCTAAATGCCGGTGAAAAACAGCAAAACACCACAGTTTGATATGTCCCGAATATATGATCGTGAGATTTAAACATGTTAAAGGTACTTCCGAAAGCAGAGAGACGACAAAACATAGTTAACAATGGTGGGGCAGTTACGCTCGCACATCCAGAAATTCGATGCACGATTTCACTCGGCCATATTTCGACAAGGGTGAGGGTAGTTACCAACTTCCGTTAAATGGCTAAGCGTTGCTTTCCACCCGCCGGAGGTATGTCACGGAATAAACCGTATGCTTCATTCATTCATTCACTTTGTTCCGTGACATCACTCCGGCCGGTGGAAAATAACGCTTACCTAAGATCACGTGCACTTTGGAGTCACTTCTTTTAATATTTCGTAAAAGTAAAATGGACGGGATTTTAGGGAATCGGGTACGTGTGTTTTCTACTATATACTAATAAACCTTGATATAAATAGAGAGTCTAAAATTGAACTGGAATGTCGAGATGCAAATCTCACAATTGTAAATACATGTAGTGGGTAATTGTGATACTAGCCGAGCTGCCGAGATGATCATTAATACTTCAGTACTTACGGGGAGCATTGTACATGTTGTTAAGTGGAAGGTCCCTCTGGTCTACACGGTCAAGACCCCAGGATGAGACGGCTTGAGTGTAAGCTACACCATCTTCCTCAACGTATTCGACACCAGTAAGAGTCAGCAACTGTTTAAAAAAGTTAATGGGTGGTTCAATTTATAATTGATATAGAAATACAATACCACGTTTCAATAAAATAGTCAAATAATGCACTATATTTCCTTAAATTAACGTTATTTTCGCTAGTTTCAAATTGACAATTGGTCCTTAAATATTAATAATAACAATTGGATTTCTATATATAGCGTCTTTTCCTAGGGTCAAAGCGCTGTAATTTT
Organism: Ophiura sarsii; assembly: GCA_035610835.1. Lineage (NCBI taxonomy): Eukaryota > Metazoa > Echinodermata > Ophiuroidea > Amphilepidida > Ophiuridae > Ophiura > Ophiura sarsii. The sequence goes on along the minus strand of CM069450.1, from coordinate 16,707,221 downwards.
CCTGCCACTGGCATGACTGGTGAATCATCAGAATCAAATCGCATCAACTAGGGTGCATCCAACCCAGGCGCAAACCTATCCGCACTTAGATTGACTGGATCGAGTAGGCCTATAATTTTATGTTTGGTACGTAACGAAAAACCATGACCATTAGATAGACCAAAACACAGTCCTTCCTTCATTAGACTACAGAAACTATAATAATGGTGTAGTATAATAGGGCTGTTTAGTGTTTGAAATCGTATACCGGTATTTGTAAATAGTTTGCCATTGACGGGCTCGCAGTAGTCAAGCTTCGTCAGGATTAGCTCAGACTTTGTCGGGGTAGCTCTGAAAAGAGCCGTTCAAATGGACTGCTCATTTTCATCGAAAAGAGTTGGTGGCTTTGGAAAATATAAAATCCTATAATAACCAACTTACTTTGTCCACGAACTGATCGGGAAGTGCTACTGCTAACGCATTAATGGATGTGTACTTATGTAGGATACGTGCTCCGATCTGGCTGAAAGCTCCAGCGTTTACAAAGCTATCTACACTGACGGTGTCCTGTGCATAATAGGCGAGACATATTAGTATGTTAGTTTAACACTTTCCACGCGGCTATTAGTTTTACCATATACAAAACAGATTTTCAGAAACCTTTCCCAACTTTCAAAGTTTATCTCGAGAATTACTGAACCAATACTACATTAGGCATGTATTGTTTGTACTCATTGTAATGCATTTTTCATGGAGATTCCAAATATGGTGATGACATTTGGGAATGTCGTCCGCAGACGCCTGCCGCGTGGAAAGTGTAAATAACCAGATAAAAATGTACTTGTAAATAGCTAGTGGGTATTTAAGGCGAATGATTCAAGTTCATAGCGCAGGTTAGATCTACGTGGTGGGTCCAAACCTCGCTGTACATGTATAGTATGTATTTTAGGTGGCGTTATCTTGAGGGATTACAAAACACTTCGGGGAAATGGATATAAATATCTGATTAGGCGGAGTTGCAAACAATATGCTAGGCTCCAGAGTAACAATTTATAAATCTAGACTTTTACGCTAACGCCGGGGTGACTTTATCCTAGATTAAATGAGCATTGTTTACTATTGACAACTACGGACATGACAACCATTATCTCGGTCTAAATTCAGTTTTCTTGACATCTTTATTATTTCACGCAGGATGACGCATCACATTACTCTGTGTGTAATTGTTGTATTGTAATACCCGAGTGAACTATGAAACACACATCGTTCACATCTATACTTACTTGTCAGACCGTTTTGCATTCGTTAGAACAACAATGACGTGAAATACATCATCGAGAACGACCACCTGGATCGTTCAACGACCTTAGTATGAAATTAGCATCTTGAGTAAAAATTGATTTTACTCTGGAACACTGTATATTAATCTCGCAGTTTCGCCTTATAGATAACTTTGTTGTGGATTGCACACCCACAGAGGAAACAGGGCGTGAAACAGTCTTATGTGACACATGAATTTTTTGCCATAAAAATATAGATGTTGGAAGTGACATAGTAATAATCATATTCAGCAATCTTGAATGTGCGAATATACTTTTTTTCTTTTTTTCTTCCTATTTTGGAGCTTTCGATGTCAAATTATGGCAAATTTATTCAGAATCAGGCATGTAAAATTCAGATTTGGCAATTTTTTAGGTGCAAAAAAACTACGCCATTAGAATCAACATACAGTGAGTATTTGAACATAATCAATACAATCAATAACGATATATCGATTAAATGTTGATAGTTCAATTTGAACAGAAGTACATATTTCCATCAATGTCATCTATGACAAAAAAACAAAATATTTGAATATTATGTTTTCTAAACAATACATTGATTCGTCACATATCATTAGAATCCTAGCAGGGGGGTTTCAGTTGAAAGTCGGACTCTAGTTCAAAAGTGACCAAAGTTTGATTTTGTCCACCATTTTTAAACATGGCGGCACTGTCCGAAATAATTCCCGCCAAAATTGCCAGAAAATGAGTCTCCTATAACGTACCTGGAGTCTGATGATGTATTGGCCGGGAACTCTTTCTTGGGCTGTGTGGAGACTCGCCAATCGCCCGTAGGCTGCGGCCACAAACAATAACAAAACGGCTAACACCTTCATCTTGCAAAACTGCTGGTATATAGCTGTAGAAATGAACAAATGGAGATAAATGGAAGAAGAAACCGTTGTCATGTAACTTCTGTACAAAAGAGTTTTGTGTTGAAAACCATTGCTCACAAAACTTAAAAACCACGCATGAGTTCGAATCCCGCTGCACACATGTGCTTGGAACTTCAATTGATTGAGTGTAAAGACACGAATCTCATGATAGATATATCTTTTATTTTACATATCTATTTTACATAAAACAAATTAAGGATTTACAAAAGTTACAAAAAAGTGTCCATACCATATTTTTTTCTTTTCAAATGTCATTCTCATGAACATGTTGTATCGACACGAAAACATGCGCCTTTATCACAGATTCATCCGTACTGGACCCATATAGTTTTTAAATCTAGGCCTATGCCTTATACATTATATAATCATACATGTAAATATTGTTACAAACAAAGTTTCGGTGATTGTATGAAGATGTTTGAAGTAAGTTGTTGGGTTTCGATATTCAAAGAAAGTAAAAAACAAATTTCATCGACGTGACGCGTTTTATTTATTTTTTTAAATTTCATAGACCTACATCACAATATAACTAGTACGACAAATGGACGTTGCGAAAGGCTATCAAAACTACGTAACTGGTTAACGGGCTTTTCAAACAAGCATGCTTTAAAATAGCGCACAAACATGCATAGTATCAGTTAAAACGATATTATAACAAACAGATGATCACCCTATACATGTTCAAAATCTAAAGCCAATATATATAGTATAGACTTGAAGTGGAAAAGCACATACATATTATAATTTCAAAGTATAGACCTTCCGGAAAAGGAATAGTTACTCTAGTCTCATGCCAATGTGGTAAGCTTGAAATTAGTTTGAATCGCTAACCCTATGAAATGTATGAATATACAATCCGCGGTGTCGCTTCTAACCAATATCCAGAATTGGCCGATGCACAGAGATGCAATGTTTGTTTTCTTCTTTTTGTTAATCCAACCTTAAAGAGAACTTTTTTATTTTATTTTTTAAAAGACCTACGCGCCGAAGCTCATTTTTAACATACCAATGCGTGCGGGCTTCAGAGACAAACCTTCTTCTTTGTTTGGCCTTAGACGTGGACTCGGGTTGTCTAACCACACGACCGACGCGTGAGTCTGTCTGTCCATTTTTGCGATATACATAGATACAGCAGAAAAATGGAAAATGGCAATAACGCCAAAATCATCGAGCTTCCGCTTATGATCTAGGCTACAAGTACTAGGCAGACACACACCCACGACACACATAAACGCAATAACTAAGAGCTGATTGATGGGTGTAAGTCTTCCTAATGTATGTGTATAACAATACTTTTAAGACTTGAACCCCGAACGTATGCAGTTACATTACGTTGTCTCTCGATAGCTTCGATGTAACATTGAATACATCAATGGTATCTGGGTCATTAGAACTTTCCACGCTGCTATTAGTTTTACCATAATAATTATGCAAAACAGATGTTTCATGTAAGTCTATCTCAAGGATTACTGAACCAATACGAGGCATGTTTGTACTTATTGTAATACAATTTTCATTGTGATTCCAAATATGGTGATGAAATCCAATAATTTTGACATTTTTCAAACATTTTGTGAAATTTTGCAATGTCGTCTGCAGCGTCGCATACGTTAAGCCAAAGACATGAAAGACAAAGTTCACTTACCTTTTATACTGGTCGACGATGAATCTTCAAATGCTCCTACTGAGGAAAGTGAGAGAGTGAAGAAGAATCCGGAACGCTATTCCTTTTATAATGAATCGGCTGCATAATATCTTGTCATTTTATCGTCAAAATCTGATATTATCGACGTGAAAACATGTGTTACCGGTCCCAACATATATTAAACAAACAGTATTTTTGATAATTTTTATCAAAAATGATAGATATTCGTTATCTTTGAACATGAATATATTTATAGCGTGATAAATATTTTTTGTCTACGCAAGGTGTTTTTTCTTACATTTCCACCTGTATTGTTCCCATCGTGAGCCGGGGAGAGGGGCTGCAAGTGTACTATTAATATCATGATGCGAGCATGCGTGATCAATGATTCGCCAACCCCCCCCCCCCCCCCCCCCCCATCCCCTCTGATCTGAAGACAAAATTCACAATTAAAAAAAGTTTTGATCACCAATTTGACACCCTAAACGAGTAAAATATCGACAGCATTTTAAAACAAAAGTAGACAATCATAGAACAAATATTATCGTTTTTTTGTGGTCATGCATGCTAACAGTGGTGGTCGACTTCATCCACCGGCCATCCCTACCCCCCCCCCCACCCCCCCCCCCCCCCCCCCCCCCCCCGGATCCTGAGTCGTCGCACCATGCGATGACTCCGTGATCGAAAGAAGTAATTAAAGTAAAAAAATAATAGTAACTCGCTACCAGCATTTACATTTGAGCACTTAAATTCACTGACGGAAAGGGAAACTGAAGCAGTCAATTGATTCTTTACAGTCTACTTAAACACTATCCACGCGGCTATTAGTTTTACCATTATGCAAAACAGATTTTTCAGAAACCTTTCCCAACTTGTCAAAGTCTATCTTAAGGATTGCTGAACCGATACTAGGAATGTTTGTACTTATCTTAAAGCATTTCTCATGGTGATTCCAAATATGGTGAGGAAATTCAAGAATGTTGACATTTTTGAAACATTTTGTGAACTTTTGGAACGGTCGTCTGCAGACGGCTGCCGTGTGGAAAGCGTTAAACACCACATTATCCTTTATTAAAGCATAAATTACATCAAATGAATATATTGCACAACAAAAGTCTAATAAGCCACACAGGTTATATTAACACTTTCCACGAGACAGGCGGCTGCAGACGACATTCCTAAATTTCACAAAATGTTTCAAAAATGTTGCAATTATTGAATTGCATTATCATAATTTGGAATCACCATGAGAAATGCATTGGATTAAGTACAAACATGCCTAGTATTGGTTCAGTAATAATTGAAATAGACCTTGAAAGTTGGGAAAGGTTTCTGAAAATAGTGTTCTGTTCATGGTAAAACTGATAGCCGCGTGGAAAGTGTTAAGATATGACTTTGTCAATTCATATATTTGTCAATTTAGTGTAGGCCTAAAGTACGTTACATACTTTTTGCACATTTTCCCTTCAAATTCTTCGATGCTAATCGGACCCATTTTCAATTTTCCTTTCATTTTGTGTGTGCCTCTGTGGGGGGGGGGGGGGGGGGGGGGGGGGTGCGGGAGGGGAGACTTCAGTTATCAAAATAAAATTCTAACCTTTAGAAATGTGCCGTGCTTAACACCATGGACGGGTTAACACTGACCAGAACGACCACTCGTATATTATAATTATAAAATAATTTTTGACCTTAATAAAAGAATAATCACTCGTGTATATATATATAGATATATATACCAGCAAATTGTACACAATTGCAACTTCGACCTTATGATTTATACCGTGTTAGAAAAAATATTAAAAATGAAAGACAACATTATATCTATAATCTATTACCTGAGCAAATACACCGTGCGTTCGAACTCGATACGTATTATACAGAGTGTGTCAAAAAAAGTGTCCCATGTTAAACAAATTTGTTTGGCCATGAAAAAAATAATTGTAATCATGTTCAGCAATCTATAATGTGCCATAAAGAATTGTTTTCTATCCATTTTGGAGCTTCCGTTATCAAATTATGCCAAATCTACGCGGGCATAGTTCAAATTCAGCTTTAGCCATTTTCATGTGAAGAGAGCTCTTTTATTAGAATCTTCAATCAGTGTGTAATTAAACACAATCAATAAAATCAACAATAATCTACCTACTAAATGTTGATAGTTAGTCGAATTTGAACAAAAACATATTTTCATCCATATTATCCATGATACCATAAAATATTCATATCCTAAAATCATCATCGGAATCACAAAGGCATTTTTTTTTTAGTTGAAAGTCATTTTTCTTGTTCATAAGTGGCCAAAGTGAGATTTGCACTCTTGTTACTGAATTGATCATATCTCCGTAATTAGGTGGTGAAATGGGATATAAGTGTACTAGTATTTGATAGCGGACTAATCGGTCGTACCAACAGTCCGTTTATAAAACAAAAAGACAAGGGATGTATTCTTAATTAATTTTCTAACTCATGGGACACTTTTTTGACACACCCTGTACACGTGGTGACCTGCGTTTATTTATGCGAATAGCAGTAATGAGTGCTTTTTTTGGGGGGGGGGGGGGGACGCACATATCGCTTATATTCATGAGGTTTTGAATATTTCATAAACATCATAAACAGTTGATATCTATCCACTTTTAGAGACAATCAGCAAACAAATTACCTGCATGACATTTCCACCGACTATGTCCTAACGCCCCACCCCCGCTCTCAATTTTTTTTGAGAGGACTAAAAAAAATGGGGTGGGGGGCAACATTTTTACGATTTTTTGGGGTACCAATGTACCTTTCCAGAAAAAAACGCCCCCCCCCCCCCCCCCCCCCCTTAAAAAATCCTGCTTACGGCCTGTTTAAATCATTGTTATGTTTTGATGAATCCAAGTGTGATATAAAATTGGATATATTGAGCCCAAATGTATTGGTCGAAATAGCGAGACCTATTATACATAGTGGGCGTAAATAATCCAAATTTATCATTATTATGTTTTGGATCCAATATTATACCACACTTGGACACCTCAAAACATAATAATTGGATAATATTGGATCCCAAACATAATAATGATAATATTAGATGCTCTAAGCCCAATTATCTATTGGTCTCGCTATGTGTTTTAAAAATATTGGGCTCGACTGTGTCTCGCCCATTTTTAAAACTTATAGCTCTACCAATACATACGGCCAAAAAATGGGCTAATCGATCCAATTTTATCCCAAACTTAGAATCAATTATTACAAAAGAACAAGAACAACCAATTTCCAAATTAAAATTTCTACAAAGGCTATGTATGAATTCTATTATAATAAGTAAGACCAATATATTGGTAGGCCTGAGACCTAATCACAGCCAATAATGCAACTTTCCTAGTTTACATAATTCTGGTTCACCCTCTATAAATTAAGATTGTTTTATGTGACAATTTATATTATTATTATTATTATTATTATTATTATTATTATTATACGTGTATGTTGAGATTGGCACATTTTAAGGAGGAGACGCAGAGGTAGTGAAGTTTAGTAGGACCGCCGCCCCCAAATGTTGTAACATTTGACGCAATGTTCAAAATTCAAAAATTCTTTTTTTAAATTAAGGCAATTTATGAGGTCTCTTAATCAATATCATTGGTTTTGATTATACAGGCCTGACATTTTTGTGAATCTTTCCCTAAAAAGGTACCCGTTCGTTCTGACTCACCCTGTATAAACCTTTATTTAATAAGCAAAATGCCTGGGATCTTAACAGCTGTTAATGATACAGATCATGTTGTTTGTATGATGTTGATAACGTGATATAAACCTCTGATGACCCGCAATTTCTTCGTGAATTTTAGTTCTTTCTTTCTTTCTTCTTTATTTGTTGCATAAAAATATCGTTTATCCGTACGATTTACAGCAGTTTAGAATACTGTTGCAAACCAGGGGCGCTACATGATGTTTTGTCGGAAATAGCTCCACACAACGAGTTGTACCCGACAGAGAAAAAAGTATACCCGAAATAGAGATCGGTCTATGGAGCGATTGAATGGCCTAGAAGTAGAAGTCCATTGGTTCAAATCATCTTCCAATGCATAGAGTACCATAACTATCACCAGTTGCGTACCTGGGGGTGCTCCCCTGGAATAACCCCGTCGTACGCGCGTGCTCTCGTCGGTACATTTGCGATTTTGACCATGCGATAAAATTATGTCCCTTATCAAATGTTGATGTTATTTTTCCCGGGAAAAAACGGGAATGAATTCATTAGCCTATAATAGACCATTTCAAATCCGAAAATATACGAGCGGTTCCGAATGGTTCCGATTAGCCGAGTGTTTTGACACCAAGTTCCATGACTTTATTAGCCGAGTGTTTTTGATACCCAGTTCCATCCATGACTTGTCAGTCAGCTCGCGAGTCATGAAAACCCCCGGACATGCTGCCTGTGAAAAAACAAACGTGTTTTCACCCGTCTGCCCGTGTAGTCTTTTGCGCTGCTGTCGGTGATAGATTGTTTCCCTAACAAAGTTGTATGTTGCGGTGTTTCAGTAACAAAAATGGTGAGATAAAAGCGATTCGGGTAATAATTTCACATTTTACCGTTCTGCCCGATACATTTGGCAGTTGACGGTCGACGCCATTGGTGATAAAAAAACAAAATAGTCTCGTTCCACGATTTACTTCTCATGGGTGTACGCGTGTATGTAAACATAGTAAATCACTATAGGTGGACAACCAATGCTATGAATGCGATCTGTTTCGAAGAACGCACTACGCCCTATTAGTCTATTTGGCCATCACGAGACAGTGACGTAACTGCGTATTCTACTAATTGCAGCACATAACGCGCGCGCGAACTCGAGGCGCTGGCGTATACACACGAGCGTTGAAAGACGAAAGATACATACGCGTGCGTAAAGGCTGCGCCTGTTAGGTTACGTCACTGTCCAAAGGAATAGAATCCAAATAGAGTATAGTCCATGTGACCTGTTTTTCCGAAGATTTCCGATCTCAATTTGAAATTTACTACGGTGACTGTATCCGTATAAGGCCAACATACTGAATATTTTGTCTCACAAGAAACCTGAAACAAGGCTATTGTTTAAATTTATCTAATTAGCAACAAATGCTATGCAAATTGCGATATTTTTTATTATTTTCTTTTTCGGGGGGGGGGGGCGGACCACCCTATTAGCATGTTATTGCAAACATTTGCACATTTAGGGGTGCACTACACTAAATGGTGTATCCCCTAACCTTAAGGGCGGTGTTTAAAGCTAGAATCGGAAAATATGCATGGCAAAATCCTCAATTAAAAAAACTTGACGGTAATACAATTGCGTAAATGCCTATGATTTTTGATTAATTATGATTAATGGGACATCACCTACATGCACCCTGACTATAAACTGTGAATATCATCTAGATACATTTTGAGAGATCTCTCAAATTTGTGTTTTTTACTGGAAACATTGACGATTACGGCGGCATTTCCAAGCTCGTCAGAGAGGTAGTCAACTCCATGGGCGTATTTTGAAAAATCGAGCAGGTTCACCTACCTATTTTTTTCACTTTTTGGTGAGAAAATGTGATCATCTTTCAGAAAAAATCACTCTACAAGGTCCAATTTCGCAATTTAGTGGTCTAACACAGAGTTTTATATCAGTGTTTTTGTACATAACCCTATGGAGCTCTATTTAGTAGTGTGACCCCTTAAGGGAATTCGGCCATATTTGACCCTTGACCCCATTATTAAGTAAAATTAGGTCAGAAATCAGCTGTTTTGAATTTTATTCGAGACAAATATTGTAAAACAAGGATTTTTCGACCAGAATGAGATTGTTTCGATCCAATTGTTGCCTTAATTTGACCTATTTTGACGTGTTTTGTAAGTAAGCCTATTGGAAACTGTAATTCTATGCTATTTAGAGAGAAAAGGATGATTTTTAAACAAACCGCTGTCTTTCATCTCAGTCTGACCGGACAATGTCGGATCAAATGCAGCTGTCCTGCACAGTTTTAAGGTGCACCACTTGGGTAAAAAATGTCAAGTAAGCACTTTAATGGGGTACATGGGGGGGTGGGGGGGGGGGGGTGATACGGAGCATAAAAGTAACTTACTATGAAGCCTTGAGTAAAATCTGGCCACATTTGAAATATCTATGAAGTAAGCTTATTTATTTATTTATTTTTTATTTATTTTTTAATTATTCCATGCATTGATGATGGATGGAGTAGGCTTAAGCTTATGTTGTGTTACTAAGTTAAGCTCAAGTTGTAAAACTATTTCAAGATGTGAGGGTCACATCCATGGAGGTATTGTGTATAATGCCTGCATTCTGGAGGCAAAACCATTTAACAGGTAACTTAAATGATAAACAAGTCTGACCTGATTAAGTGTACATCTGCTCTGTTATTTTGTAGATTAATTCATCAAATTTGAACATTGGTGGGGAAAGTCACCAACGTTATCATTTTGGAATCTATTTTGATTATTTTTGTACAACAACACAGTGCATGTACCCTACCCCTGTCAGTAAAAACACACCTAGACATTCAATACAACAAGAATTTCTTTAAAATGGATGAACGCTGTCCTGACAAGTATTTCTTTTAAAAAGGATTGTAGCTGTCCTCACAAAATGTAATATTGCTATGTTAATTTTGCTATCTTCAGTAGATAGCAGGTATCCATACATGACAAATTCCACTCATACATAATTATAACAACATGGAAATATCATTAAAATGATCACAAAATGTTCAAAAGGATTCAAGGTAACTATTCCAATACATTTCAAGTACATTCAGCACAATATCAATTTCCTTAAGGGAATTCGGCCATATTTGACCCTTGACCCCATTATTAAGTAAAATTAGGTCAGAAATCAGCTGTTTTGAATTTTATTCGAGACAAATATTGTAAAACAAGGATTTTTCGACCAGAATGAGATTGTTTCGATCCAATTGTTGCCTTAATTTGACCTATTTTGACGTGTTTTGTAAGTAAGCCTATTGGAAACTGTAATTCTATGCTATTTAGAGAGAAAAGGATGATTTTTAAACAAACCGCTGCCTTTCATCTCAGTCTGACCGGACAATGTCGGATCAAATGCAGCTGTCCTGCACAGTTTTAAGGTGCACCACTTGGGTAAAAAATGTCAAGTAAGCACTTTAATGGGGTACATGGGGGGGGGGGGGTGATACGGAGCATAAAAGTAACTTACTATGAAGCCTTGAGTAAAATCTGGCCACATTTGAAATATCTATGAAGTAAGCTTATTTATTTATTTATTTTTTATTTATTTTTAATTATTCCATGCATTGATGATGGATGGAGTAGGCTTAAGCTTATGTTGTGTTACTAAGTTAAGCTCAAGTTGTAAAACTATTTCAAGATGTGAGGGTCACATCCATGGAGGTATTGTGTATAATGCCTGCATTCTGGAGGCAAAACCATTTAACAGGTAAGTTAAATGATAAACAAGTCTGACCTGATTAAGTGTACATCTGCTCTGTTATTTTGTAGATTAATTCATCAAATTTGAACATTGGTGGGGAAAGTCACCAACGTTATCATTTTGGAATCTATTTTGATTATTTTTGTACAACAACACAGTGCATGTACCCTACCCCTGTCAGTAAAAACACACCTAGACATTCAATACAACAAGAATTTCTTTAAAATGGATGAACGCTGTCCTGACAAGTATTTCTTTTAAAAAGGATTGTAGCTGTCCTCACAAAATGTAATATTGCTATGTTAATTTTGCTATCTTCAGTAGATAGCAGGTATCCATACATGACAAATTCCACTCATACATAATTATAACAACATGGAAATATCATTAAAATGATCACAAAATGTTCAAAAGGATTCAAGGTAACTATTCCAATACATTTCAAGTACATTCAGCACAATATCAATTTCCTTAAGGGTGCACTACACTAAATGGTGTATCCCCTAACCTTAAGGGCGGTGTTTAAAGCTAGAATCGGAAAATATGCATGGCAAAATCCTCAATTAAAAAAACTTGACGGTAATACAATTGCGTAAATGCCTATGATTTTTGATTAATTATGATTAATGGGACATCACCTACATGCACCCTGACTATAAACTGTGAATATCATCTAGATACATTTTGAGAGATCTCTCAAATTTGTGTTTTTTACTGGAAACATTGACGATTACGGCGGCATTTCCAAGCTCGTCAGAGAGGTAGTCAACTCCATGGGCGTATTTTGAAAAATCGAGCAGGTTCACCTACCTATTTTTTTCACTTTTTGGTGAGAAAATGTGATCATCTTTCAGAAAATATCACTCTACAAGGTCCAATTTCGCAATTTAGTGGTCTAACACAGAGTTTTATATCAGTGTTTTTGTACATAACCCTATGGAGCTCTATTTAGTAGTGTGACCCCTTAAGTCTTTCTAGACATAAGTGGAGGCCGCCATTTTGTTGTAGTCTTTGTAAATAACTTGTACCTATGCAGTTTATTTTAACAGTACCCGCATTCTGCGATGGAGTCAAAGCTATATTTGTTTAGTTGATGATTCAATCAGAGAGATGATATTATACTCCCAACAGAGAGACTTAATAATAGCTTATCTTGGTTGATTAAGGAGATTAATCTCCAATTGTTGTGGGGTTGTCTAATAGGTGGTGAGTTGTGGATGTTTGAGTTTCGGTTATATAATATTAATTCATGGGTTTATTTAATGAAATGTCAATATGGGTAACCATGATGATCATCGCGGAATGTTATTTTTAATTAGTATAGCAATTCCTGGACCAACGTTTTAGACCAAGTACAATTTCGTGTGACTTTTTTTAAATTATCAGAACTTTTTTATATGAAACTATAGGCGCAATTTAAATATAAGCGGCTAATTAGCTATTATCTTAATAGCCAGAATGTCCGATATTACGCTATTTTGGACTGGACTTTTTTTGAAATTATCAAATCCTTTTATTATGAAACTAGGCGCAATTAAGATATTAGCGGCTAATTAGCTATTATTTTAATAGCCAGAATATCCGATATTACGCTAATTTGGACTTAGACTTTTTTGAAATTTTCAAATCCTTTTTATTATGAAACTAGGCGCAATTAAGATATTAGCGACTAATTAGCTATTATCTTAATATCCAGAATATCCGATATTACGCTAATTTGGACTTAAACTTTTTTTGAAATTTTCAAAACTTCTTTATATGAAACTAGGCGCAATTAAGATATTAGCGGCTAATTAGCTATTATCTTAATAGCCAGAATATCCGATATTACGCTAATTTGGACCTTTTTTTTTTAATTATCAGAAAAAAAATTATATGAAACTATAGGCGCAATTTAGATATTAGCGGCTACCAGAATATCCGATATTACGCTTATTTGGACTAAGATATTTTTTTGTGTATAATTTTGCTAAAAACGTATGTTAGCTTTTGTCTAATTTCCATTTGCATAATTAATGAGGCCCACTAATTAAAATGTTTAAACATTTCTTAATTAGGGCCTAATTAATTATACAAATGGAAATTAGACAAAAGCTAACGTACGTTTTAGATCTTCAAGTGTTCTACCCATGTACCAAGTTTCATCATCATAGCTCATCTCATTAGTCCACAAACTTTACTTTGCATATTTCATGCATACATAATTAGCCATAATTAGGACATTAAATGGCAACAGGAATTGGAAAAAATAAATTAAATAAAAAGAAAGTTGTTGCCAATGTTGGTATTATGCCTGTTTGACCTACCATATCTCGGCAACCGATTGTCCGATTGAAATTTTTAAAAATCAGTTCCAGAATCGTTAGACCAAGGGCTAGAACATATCAGATTTTAAAGGAAATCTAAATTTTTCATCGACCAAAAGAGCCACATTTAAGAACGACCCATAATATATTTTAGCTATCGGTCCCACAATGCAATGTTAAGAGACAGTCACAGATACCTGAACAATTTGGAATTTGATGGAGCTTTATCATTGTAGATTGGACTTTTAAAGAACGACCGTTATCATTTATTAAGGAAGTCATTTGTACCTAAATTCAGTAGCCAACCTGTAATTTGTCCGCGAAAATATTGTTTTCAACATTCATGTTTCGTGTTTCTTTATATTGACAGTGAATGTTTAGTCCACAGCGGTTGTTCCTGGTACGGCTTTAGCGGCTTTGTGTACGCACTTGTACAAGTTGTTCCATGAGTGCCCGTAACCGTATTATTCAAGTTGTCAAAAGATAAATCAGGTAAGAATTACGTTTTTATTTTTCCTAGACTCACCAACGGAATTTTGTAACCCTACTCACAAAAGAACTCTTTCTTTTGTGAATAGTATTACAGAGGATGATTTGTGCAACCTATTATTTTTTGTTTTACCTCGTAAATAAGTCATGAACTAATCGAACAAGTTACTATTTCCCATGGATATAATCGTGATTACATAACACATAAAACTATTCCTGTCATTTGATTGGAAGATACTACATCATGTAACTGTTACGATCACTGCTACATTTAAGCTTGTTAGCCATGACTGGCATTGCAAATGACCAAGGTCGAAACACCTTACGAGTTCACCTCACGTATAATTAAATGTAAACAACCACAAACGTGTTTTAGCTTCTTATGGTATCAAAACATTGAGTACGATTTATTCAACTAAGATACAAATAATAGTCATTATGCAATCATCATATTATATCAATCAATTAATATCCTGACGCGAGCATGCTTTATGACTGTCTTTGAGAGAGTTTCATGTTGAGCTTAAGCTTAACTGCGTTGCAGTCTGTGCGGTAGTACAGGGTGTCCCTAAAAAAAGGGTGCACATGTTTGCGCAACTTGTTGGCCATGAAGTCCTAACGTTTGGTGTAATATGTTTATACACACTAAAAGGGAAAACACTCAGCTTTCAGATGCCGTTTATTTTATCTTATTTGGATTTGTCAATCCTGAGATATACCCAGTTTATCAAAGCTACCCAAAATCGACGTTGTGCCACTTTTACAGAAAGAATGATTATGAGCGTCAAAACGATACTAACATTAGTCTATCCATGGGCATCAATCGTCTTGAAACATTGGGGTGGGCATTTGACCAGAACTGTTTTAAGAGGCTGAGGAACAAAAATGATGTCCTTGGAATATGTGGTAAGGGATTTCTACGAGCAGTTATTCTGGGATCCCTCTGAAGTGCACGCCGCACGTTATCAATGTGTTTAATACTGTGTCCTGCCACTTTTCATATCTTATAGTCTTCCAGAATGTTCTTTATTCATATTGGTGCATGTACCATCTACCAAGTATTTCCAATACTCCTTTGTAGATGTATTCCTAGATGGTACGTGAGTGTTTGGGAAATGAATGGCAAACTCTCTGGTGACTTCTACTGGACGTCTCGTTTCATGACATTTTAAGACCATGAACACCCTCTTCTAATGAAAATTGAGGCCGCACCCAGCCATATGGACGTCTGTCTTGTTTTTAAAATGTAGGCCCAATAAACATTTTGTGAAACCTCGTTAAAAGGACTGGTTCGAATCATAACAAACATCTTTATATTCAGTTCTGCTTGGATACACAGGCACTCATTCTATTATTTAAACCTATTCAATCTCAATACAAAAATGTTATTTTGCATAACACTGGTGAAGGGCAATAGTACAAGTGGAAGTTGTATCTTAGGAGTAAACATTTGAAACTGTAAAGTGGCACAACATCGATTCTGGGTAGCTCTAGTTAATTGTCCATATCTCAGGATTGACAAATCCGAATCCAATGAAATAAGCAGCATCTGAAAGCCAGGTGTTTAGTCTTTCAATATGTGTAAAGAACTTACACCAAATGTTAGAACTTCATGGTCAACAAGTTGGGTAAACACGTGCACCCTTTTTGTATACTGCGTTTTACCGATCATCAATTGTTCGATGCAAATAAAGTGTTTAAGGAAAAGAAAAGCTGATTTATCGACGAAAGCTGCTGATGTGTTTACACCAAAACCATGTGCGTCTTGTTCATGGAGTCAGCCATCTTGTTCCTGCTAAAAAACTGTCTCCCAGGCAGGCAGCCTGTCATACAGCTCTATCCAAACTATAGAGGGCTCTCTTTCTCTATCACAGTTATAACTCATATCTAGGGATCATCACATCTCCCCCTTTAAAAGAAAGAAAGTTCTAGTGTAGTAAGAACTTTTGTTTTCAATCGTGAAGTACCGAAAATATCGAACAGGTAATAGTGTCCATCGCTTATTGCCATATCTCTCGAAATAATATCATTGAAGCACTGCAGAGTACAATGAATAATGTACTCGCTCGATGCATTATCACTTAAGATGATACCGTTGAACCAAAGAACAGTTAATAGTGTCTGTCCATCACTGACAGAACCAAAGAACAGTTAATAGTGTCTGTCCATCACTGACAGATGCTTGAAGTGTTCTCATGAACTGAATGAGGTGCAACTTTCTATCTGCGTAACAACTGCCAACCTGCAGTTTAGAGTGAAGGAACTATGACTTTGAAATGTTTCTATGGGTCTTAACTGCCAACTTGCAGTTTAGAGTGAAGCTGTTTACTTCAAAAAGTGTCTATCAGTGTTAACTGTAATGCATAATGTTTCTATGGGTCTTAACTGCCAAGTTGCAGTTTAGAGTGAAGCTGTTACTTAAAAAAAAAAAATCTTTTATTCAGCTGTTGCGGAGACCATTGTTCTTTCACACAGCTGAAACCATTGTTCTTTTATCCGGCTGATGAAGAATCCATTGTTCTTTCATCATTAATCCCAGTTGAACACATATTCAGCGATATTCATCACGTTTACTTTAGTTCTAATACTCCATGTAGACCATTGACATACATCATGTCCTGTAGCAATTGTCTTTTTGCCTTGGCCCACAATGTGGCCCAAATAAGTAGCTGAGGCCTGACAAAAACTACTTTTAGCCAAGTTAACAGTCAAATTGGCATCGGACACTTTTCCGAACAACTTATTCAATTGCTGCACATGTTCGTCCCATGTATCAGCATACAGTACTAAATCGTCTATATACACTTCACACCCATCTACATCAGATATCACGTTATTAACTAATCGCTGAAATGTAGCAGGCGCATTTTTCATGCCGAAGGGCATCACCTTGAATTGGTAAAACCCGTTTTAGACTATGGGCGTGAGGCCAAAATGTGCTTAGTTATTGATTTTGGTAGTCCACCTCTGGGGAGAACATGAAATTATTACCAAAAGGTGGCAAATATATCCCTTAACACAAATTCACCTGATCCCACGTTCGTAGGTTGCACGTTATGACCCTAGACCTCCATTTAGGGTCAAAGGTCACATGTGTTTCAATGTGAAGTCAAAAACTAAATTTAACATGGTAAAAAAACTTTAAAAATGAGCTATTAACTATATAAAGTATGTTTTATTGTTGGGATAAGTGTTTTAAACAAAAAAGTCAATCACAACTTCGATCGTAGATCAATAGTTTTTGAACTGTGACCTTTTGTAAAAGACAAGTTGGCCAAACTAGACCATTTTGGTCATATTTTCGCAAAATTGGCACAAAAATGACATGTTATCATCATTAAAAAAATATTTTGACTCATTATGAATTGATAAACCATGTTATAATGTTGGTTTATAGATGAACTTTACATTACAACACATTTCAAAAGTCAATGGTGTCCGCATGCCATGGCAAACAGCTTTAATTTTTTTTTTATTTTTAAAAGGGATGGTACATTTTTTTATTAAATTATTACGATCAATTTGCCCAGTTATTTTCTTTAAACTGTTATTATTTAAAGAAAGTATTAGAATACTCACACGTTGATAGGTCAATCCCTCCAATTGATGGAAGCCTACAATATCTCACGGGCATGATGATTAATCAGAGCTTTTACGCTCGGAAAAATAATGCATACGTTGGGGGTTGATCAGGTAACATCGAGTGGATTGTGTGGAGGTATGCGATGACCGTTAGTGATGATAACGCTGACGATGAAGATGGCAGTGATGATTCGATGACGAAGACTGAGTTTTTTATAGCTGCTTCCCGTCACAACATGCCAAGACTGTCCAACATCACATTGCAAGTTGGTTCAGCGGAAATCAGTCCATCGCCCAGTATAAAAAACTTAAAAATGGGTTACATTTGATAGTACTATGACCATGTCGAATCATGTATGCATTTGACAGCTTGTCTGGCGAATGCAAAATTTGCCATTTGGGACACCCTGTATTTTCGGTTGGTCACACTTTTTGGGGATTAATTGAGAGCATTGTAATTTAAATCACCCCCTTTATCGACCAACTCGCCATATGCGGTTGACTGCCCATGCGTGGCTGTGTACCGAGGTGAATAGTCGTCTGGTTGTGACGCCAGCCAATCAAAGGCTCTCTATTCTTTCGCGGTTTATTTCGGTTGCGCTTTGCTTGTCACATTTTCGGTTGAGACCATCAGGGCTAGTTGGAAAATTTCCCTCCCACCCACCCTTTGTGCTTGCCTCTGGGGATGGAGGAGGTCATCAGGTATACTGTTGGGCACCTGGTGCTGGTAAGGTTAGGGGGAGTTGGGAGGTATCCCTCATGTGCTATGTTGGAGGGGGGTCCTGTTTGGTCCTTCATCCTTCCACACCCCTACCTGCTTTTGCCGCTATGAGGTCCCTCTTATAGACGCTCCCTTGTAAGGCGTGAAGTGGGGGTCGGGCGGAGTCGGGGCGGGGGCATTTTCCGCGTCACCACTGATTGCGGTGACTGAGTCTTCCATTGCTGGGCTCATGGGAAGTGTTTTCGCCCCGGCTCCCTCCGGCAACTATTTCTGTCATGTCCACCTTGTGTTCGTCGTGTACACCGTTGTGTTCCTTGTATATGTCATGTCTACCTCGTCTTCGTATATCCTGTTGTCCATAGTAGTAAATGTTATAAATGAATGTGTAAATGTCATATTAAAGTCGTGGTGATATTTGATGAGTATGTCGTCGTCGTAACCCATATAAATTGGGTATGTTCTACAATAAAACTGTTCCAATGGTCTCAGCCAGTCCTACAAATTCCTATCTCGTGTTTGTCTTATTGGTGTTTTACGGGGTGGCATCTAAGGGCAAGTCACATCACTGTGTAAATCTATTAATTTCCTCTTGTGGAACCTTGCCAGAATACGAAAATGTATTGACCATGATGCTTCTTCTAATGCAATGCGGGCTCTTGTTTTATCCAAATTAGTCTATGCCAATGCCTTATTATCTGGTTGCAGAGGCAAAGACATTGTTTGTCTACAACGCCTTCAAAACCGTGCAGCGCGCATTGTATTCCAGGTTCCACGTCGTCATCCCTCATCTCCCCTGTTGAACTCACTGCACTAGTTGCCGGTTGACAGACGTATCAAGTTTAAGACTCTCCTTTATATCTATAAGAGTTCACGCCACCAAATGGTTTCCCTATGCGTTTACATGTAAAATGGTGGTTACAAAAAGCCTATTTCCTCGCTTATAAAACGACTGAATTTCTCAATTCGACATTTTCCTTAAATTTCATGATATCTTTGATAATTGAATCAAAACAATTATATATGGTATCCCCGAAAGTTCCGAGAAATTAGCCCCTAGAGTTGGACAACTGGTGTAGCGCCCTCATTTATCAGAAAAAGTTGAAAAATGTTACCAGAACATTTACAATTAAAATACACCCAAAAACCCTACAAAATGCATTGAAAATATTTCTTTTTGCACTTTAGTATTAGGTAATAGTTCAAAAATCAGGAATAAACTACAACTTTAATCATTTGGGAGCAATAAGTACCATTTCTGATTAATTCTAAAATCAAGCCACAGGATGCCAGCTGATAAAAAAAGTTTTGATTGTCGTCTACAAGGACTGAAATTATTTACTGGCGTGGAATCTAAAGGGACAATTGTTTTAATTTTTATTGTTTTTACTTTCAATTTCAATCCTCATAATGATATAAAAACTATTCTTTTGCAAAAACAATGAGCTACACATGATTTTTTTTACAATTTCAAATCAGAGCCAATATTGGCCTACCCCTTAAACATGTACTATCTACTGCAGACAGCAAATTGTGAAAATATAACCTGGGCTTTTTGGGTCACACCAATTAATATTTTAGGACTGAATGTGGAAAGAAGTAGTAACAGTGTCCATTTTAGTCATTATAATGTTAATTTACATCTTTTCACTTGCTTTTGTATTTTTTACAGCAAAGTGGAGCACTGTGTTAGTTTAGTGTGAAATACCATGAAATATGATTAGGTTGGATATTTGGCCTGCCCTTCATGCAAATTATGCTGAATCACATAAAACCTAATCATGTGAATTGATCTAATCAATGTATTTTTAAAACATTTTTTGATCATGGATACTGAAACCCTCTAGACCCCTTAATTTAAAAAAAAAAAAAATTATACATGAGGGGTGGGGGAGGCATGATGATTTGATCGGGGGATAATTTATGACTGGCAAATGAATCTATTAGATGTAGCAATTGAATATATGTCCCCAATTTGCACACATAACACTAATTTAGGCTAGAATTCAAAGTAAGCTTCAAAATCCAATAGCTAGGCAATGTATCCTTCCAACACTGTTGAATTTTGAAGCTTTATCAATTCAACTAGCCGATATTGTATGCCTTGATTCAGCACAAAACTAACGTGAGTCATTAAATAGCTGCTTCAAGGTAGACTTGATCTCAGGTCTCTGGCATAGGGATCTATTCTAGACTAATATTTTTAAGACTGATTTCAACATTAAAAAAGGCACCCACCTTAATCTTAATTTCACTTTCCACCAACACTCAGATTGACCTTGTTTGCAAGGCGAGTATACTTCAAGGCAGCTATTTATTATGATCCGATCGAAGCTTAGTAATGGGATGATGTAGTAAGCTTATAAATCAAATCATTTCACATTGTTACACTGTTAGTGTTGATGACGACAAGACTGCCGAATTTGGTAGGCTACTTTCATCGTGTAATCTGCCTGTATCGTTTGCTTCTGAAATCATGGTGAAATCGAATATTTTGCCCTTTCTTACCATAGTTTTGTAGTGGAATTGTCAAATTGGACCTGATCTCACTGAATTTCAAGCACTTTAGTAGCAAACTTATCAAAATATCATCAGAAAAATGAAGCGGACGATATCTACACACCAGCATAGAGCACTCATTCATAGTTCACGCCACCAAATGGTTTCCCTATGCGTTTACATGTAAAATGGTGGTTACAAAAAGCCTATTTCCTCGCTTATAAAACGACTGAATTTCTCAATTTGACATTTTCCTTAAATTTCATGATATCTTTGATAATTTAATCAAACAATTATATATGGTATCCCCGAAAGTTCCGAGAAATTAGCCCCTAGAGTTGGACAACTGGTGTAGCGCCCTCATTTATCAGAAAAGTTGAAAAATGTTACCAGAACATTTACAAT
Organism: Ophiura sarsii; assembly: GCA_035610835.1. Taxonomy (NCBI): domain Eukaryota; kingdom Metazoa; phylum Echinodermata; class Ophiuroidea; order Amphilepidida; family Ophiuridae; genus Ophiura; species Ophiura sarsii. The sequence goes on along the minus strand of CM069450.1, from coordinate 16,685,941 downwards.
TAAAATACACCCAAAAACCCTACAAAATGCATTGAAAATATTTCTTTTTGCACTGTAGTTAGGTAATAGTTCAAAAATCAGGATTAAACTACAACTTTAATCATTTGGGAGCAATAAGTACCATTTCTGATTAATTCTATAATCAATGATCCACAGGACGCCAGCTGATAAAAAAAAGTTTTGATTGTCGTCTACAAGGACTGAAATTATTTACTGGCGTGGAATCATAAGGCTCTGAATGGTCTATCGCCGATTTACCTTTCCGACTGCATTACCATTCATGTCTCATCAAGGACAGGTCTGCGCTCCAACCTTGACAAGACTCGTCTTATTATTCCAAAAACTAAAAGACAAATTGGCGATGGATCTTTCGGAGTCTGTGGCCCAACCCTCTGGAACAAGTTGCCACAATCAATTCGCTTGTCACCCAGTATTGATGCATTCAAACGTAGCCTCAAAACTCATTTATTCTTGTGATTCCTCTTGCTGATGTTGTATTTGTATAATTTATTTTGCTTTGTATTATTGTTATACATCATATATGTATTTGTTGTAGGCCTAAAGCGCAATGATCAATTTTGGAATTGCGCTATATAAGCACCGTTTATTATTATTATTATTATGACGATAACGATGACGCTGACGATGTTAGTCTTGTAAGAGAACGTATACAATATTCAATGTCTCTCTCCTATACAGGATAACGATTGATTTTAAACGATATATATCTGCTACATAAATCATCATATGGATATGCAACAATGGAAATACCCACATGACTTTCCACCCGGGGTAGACAGTCCCGGGGTAGACAGTCTCGGGGTAGACAGTCCCGGGGTAGACCAACCCTAAGTCGACCAGGGGTTAGGGTTAGGGTAGACCAACCCGAAGTCGACCAGGGGTTAAGGTTAGGGTAAGTCGACCAGGGGTTAGTGTTAGGGGTTAGAGGTTAGGGGTTAGGGGTAAGGGGTAAGGGTTAGGGGTTAGAGGTTAGGGATTAGGGGTTAGGGGTTAGGGGCCGTCCCTGGGTGGACAGTCCCGGGGCTGAACTTAGGGTTGATCAACCCCGGGACTGTCTACCCTGGGACTGTCTACCCTGGGACTGTCTACCCCGGGTGGAAAGTCATGTGGGTATTTCCATTGCTGCATATTGATACACCCTTACTCTCACTACGCTGCCCCTGTTTGGTGTAAGCAGGTACCGTACAGTGTCAATATGTTTCGTGTTTAATACCTCAAGTTGGTTCTGGAAGTGATATCAGCACGTATTCTAGTCTCAGATCATGATATTGGGTTTGTCTGGCTATATCTTACTAGACGTCCCTGTACTACTACAACACATTTTAATTGTGGTGAGCACGCGCAAATCAGTTACGGGACGTCTTGCAAGACATTGCAGTTTGTCTAATATGCGAAGTGGTTTGTCTCCGCGCGATCAAAGAACAATGTCCAGCCGTGGCGAGGAAAGTGCTTCGCATATTTCCAGGAGTAATGAGATATAAACTGGATGGAGAGAAATTTGATCAAGGTAAACGTTTCAACGTTGTCATGCGTTGTACTCTATACACAATACCGTATTGTATGAATTTTCGTTAGTAGGAAACTTACTTTATTTTCATACGGGTTTCGACAATAATCTGTTGTCTTCCTCAGTATATTGAGTTTGATCCAGAGCTAGCTTTTCTAGAGTCGGGTCAGGTCGTTTGGTGAACCCACTTTTCTGAACCCAACTGAACCCACTTTTTATTTGTTGAATATGTAGTAAATAATAATAAAGAACATCCTTTGAATTTACAAATCCAAATCAGATAAAATAAACGGCATCTGAAAGCTGGGTGTTTTCCCTTCCGGGTGTATAAACATATTACATCAAACTTTATAACTTCATGGTCAATAAGTTGCACAAACATGTGCACAATTTTTTTAGGGACACCCGGTATGGTATCGTTGCTCGTGTCCGGTTTCACGTGAGTGTCTTGTGTACGTAGGGAGGCCCTTGGGTAAACACGTACTGTAGCATTTCCTCAGCTACACTGACATTATTTCACACAATGCACGAACGAGGCTGTACCATAATATGCATTAAAAATAGGGTTTTACTTGCTATTTCGCCGAAATATTCAGGTATAGTAGTCGTACTTGTTGCCCCATTACATAACTCAAATAAAAAGTGGGTTCAGGTGGGTTCATCAAACGGCCTGACCCAACTAGATGACGTCAAAAAAAAAATGTGTGCAGCTCGAGAAAATAGAGAGAGAGAGGGGGGATTGATGTTAGTCCGTCCTAAGCTGGACTAGTTTAGGCTAGATGCTCGACTAGCTTAAAGTTAGTCCAGATGGTGTCCATCTTGACTAGCTTTAGGCTAGTCCAGCATTGCTTTTATTCTTGAATGAAAGTAAAAAAAGAAACAAAATTGTTTGCCCTATAGAAACAACGACCATATAATTTATGCTTACTTAAATTTCAAGAGGTTATAAGAACGTGATTAATAATCAAACTTTCAGAGGGTTTTTGAAAATAATTGTTTGCTCTGTTGTCTTCTCCCCAGTAGACCTACCTTATTGGTCGAAAGATGAAGGTATGTCATGTCCCTGTTAGGAGTAAAACAACTTTAGGTCCTTAGGCCCTCCTAACTGGCACTTGGGAAACTGATGGGTCGAAAAATATGTTGGTTAATTTTTACTAAGTTCAAAGGTTGGCGGTTCGAATCCGGTTTAGAAGTACACGGGTTTTTTTCAGCGTTTATGCGTACTGGCCTACTCTGGGGGAAGATAAATTATTGATAATTTCGGTCACAATTATCAAGGCTTTCTGTAAATCGTGAAAACCCCAAATATCAATTAAATTAATTAAATTAATTAAATGTGTGTGTGAAGAGAGATGACAGGGTATACAGGGTGTGTCAAGCGTCCCGAATGAAATATGATTGTATTGCCATGAAAAATACTAAAATTGTACATGAAATTGTAATAATCATGTTCAGCAATCTTTAATGTGTCATAACGGTTTTTTCCTATCCATTTTGGAGCTTTCGTTATCAAATTATGGCAAATCTCCTCAGGCATGTCAAATTCATGTGACCACATTAAGGAAGATTTCTGCTATATTTTGCTGCATGCCCTGTATAGGATAATTGTTGAATAATTATTATGTTTTATTACAGGCTCTCAGTACAACAGTTTGTCTGATGGTTGATAGTAAGTGTAAAAGTAAAGATTTATTTTTAAATCCAACCAAGTTTATGCTCAGTTTGTTATTGGCGAGTAAAGGTTATTGTTTTAAGACCACCAGTGTTACACTCTTAGAAGGTCAGGATCAAATATGAGACGAAAAGGATCAATTTTGATCCAGAAGCGGTATCACATATGAGCTTACCCTTTCCGGATCAAAGTGATCCGACAAGCAGGATCAAAAAGTTTGATACGAAATGGGATCAAATATTTCTGTCAAATGATACTGAAACGGATCAAAATAATGATCCTTAATCGGATGTACCTGTAGCTTATGATCCTACTCCAGGATCAAACTGAATCAAAGAAAAAGTGAAAACATAGGGGGTCATCGGGTGACAGATTGTAAAAACAAGCATGCATGCAAGGGTCTTTCGGTGACACCGGGCCAAAAAAGGGGGTATTTTTGATGGAGCCTGGTGTGAAACCTAATATTGATTGAGTGCCCCCACCCCCGGGTGCACACTGCAGACTATATATCGAGTGCAGTAAGCTTACTACATCGTGTAGGCCTAGTACATCGCAGTGATCGTGACATTTTGTGAGGAGCATTTTGACCGAAAATCGTACTGATGGCACTGGTCAGGTACAAGAAATTTGTTCACAAGAATAGAGCATGTTCAAACATAAAAAATAAAACTACTTTACCGACAAAATCATGTAACATTTTACAGATTAGACTTACCGCGGTATTTCACCCTTGTTTCAACTGTGGCGACCGAATTCAAAAGATCGTCTGCTTGTCGTCTATCGGTTTTCGAAAGAGTGACGTCAGTCACTCATTGACCAATGAACTGTTTCATCGAATTGATCCGGAAATCAGATCAAAGTTGATCAAGGTGAATTTGATCCGTTTGTTGATATCTATCTGGAAACGGATCAAAACGATCCGAAACGGATCAAAACGATCCGAAAATGATCCTTAAAGGATCAAAACAAAGTGAGCCGGAAATCTACTCATGTATTTGATCCTGACCTTCTAAGAGTGTATATTTTCTGCCATGAAAGCAAGAGGTAGTATTATATTAAGTTACAATCTTCAAAAAACGGTTGAAAACACATCTGATGTCAGAGACATATTGTAATAATTAAGTAGTTTTATTGTTGCTGTTTATCGTTTTCTATTATATTGTATTTCATGTTTGTGCCTTGAGCGCTCTTATTTAGAGTAGACATGTGCCTTGTCACTATTATCATTATTATTATTATTCAGCTTTGGCCACTTTTCATATGCAGAGAAATCTTTGTAATGGAACATAATCAATAAAATCAATAATAATCTACCTACAACCACGTGTTGATAATTAGTTCAGTTGGAGCAGAAAAAAAAAATGCATCCATTATTATCCATGACTACTGGTCCTACTATTTAACCCCATGAGAACTACCTACCGATTGGTTGACATTTCGGATGTGTGAAATGTTGTGCCAATCAGAGACTCTGTTAGAATAATTACATTTTTTTAAAAGATTAGCGTAAACTATTTATAAGCACACTTATAATTGGTTATATAGATGATTATGTCATATAATTGAGCAATATGAATGTTTGTACGAAAGACAGGTAGTGCCCATGGGGTTAACGACCCTCCATTTTATGCAGCTCACGCCGAAAGACGCTCTTTTTCTGTAGAGAACTATACACCGATAGCCCCCCCCCCCCTCTCCTTTCGTGTCTGGTTACCTCGGTTTCATGTCCAAGTGCCGCCACCGCGGGCGTGTATGCTAAGTTGTGTGTTACGTAATGGGAATTTGTTTAAATGCTATATGTGACAAAATTGTTAATGACAACATAATAATAACATTGGTTATCAAAGATACACAGTTGATGTTTCCTTTGATTTTATTTGATTTTCTTTGCATATACTATAATAAGATAAAGCCATTTAATAACGACATTTAGCACAAAAAATGCTACGGCAATGCAAAAAAAGCTTTCTGTTATCATGGTCATGGAGATATAATTATACACTTGCGGCTTCATGGAAGAAGTTGCATGCAGACAATACAATACATCATAGGTATATACGGTATACACTGCCTTGAAATATCTTCAAAGACGTTTTTTCTGACACGAACTGTAGTTTAGCTTGTAAATGAGATCCATGGATTACTTGTATAGTCCAGGAAAATGCTTTCCCGAGGGATTATTGATTTAAAATAACATCTTTTCCTGTTCAAATAATTCATGAGCATTCATTTTGACTCTAATCGCAGATTAGCGTTGCTCGACATTTTAAGGCAGGCAACACGTAACTGTGTCCATATTTGGACCAGTTCTTATATCCGCGGCAATTATTTTGCCGATACCTTTAAGTATAATATGTTAGCACATGGACAAGCCTCCGGTGGTAAATACACATAGTGCAAATTACATGTGTCTGGTTGTGGAGTATAACTGTGCAACCGATACACGGTAATAGTGGTAACGACGAGCAGAGTGGGTGTAGAATGAATGAGAGTTACACTCCATAACTGTTTGGTGAATCTGCTCTACTCCCACAAGCTCGTTGTTGTTCATGTCGAGGATTGACTTTACTTTAGTATATCACAAATTACTCGAACGGACGACATCCATTAGTTTCTTCAATCCATTATCCACTCGTTCTAAATTATCGGTATTTTACTAAGTTGCCAGATACCACTAGCTGAAAAATAAAATGAAATAAGCGATGCTTTCATAATTCATTATGTAATACTGACCAAGAAAAAGGCAAGCAAAAGGGTTGAGATCCTCAGAAGCAATATTCACGGTTGAGAAATGAATTTACAGGAAATATGAGGCATATTATGCGATTTTTTCCAAGGGACGCCCTCTATCCTTGATTTTTTTGAAAGCAGATTTTCTTGCAGATTTACATTTCTGATAATAAATCATAAATATATTCCCAGTTACAGAGCGATACGATTCATAATTACTTCAAAACCCCGTTTTAAAGGGCGACAGTTTATTTTCACTCTACATTTACTCTAAAACCATGATTTTGAAGTAATTAGGAATCTTACTACCCTGTAACTCAGAATATATTTATGATCAGAAATGTAAATCTGCAAGAAAATCTGCTTTCAAAAAAATCAAGGATAGAGGTCTTACCATGAAAAAGATCGCATAATATGCCTTCAAGAGTTCAATATGTCATGCTAAGGAGTTGGCAAAGATTCCAATGTTGTGTGAATATCTATATCCATAGATTTCTTGCCACTTCTTCTTGTACAAACTTCAAACCAAAATCATAATATGGAGCTGAATAGAAGATGTCTTATCCAATGCAGCAATTCTCGAATGTTTTACAGTTTGGGTATAATGCATTGGGTATATCTAACCCCCTATGTAACTAACAAATATCCTAAGTCTATGAGCTTGTGCCCAGAGCGTCATAGATGGTTAGAAATGATCCCTCCAATGTATTCATTTTTGTGGTATTTATATATATATATTTTTTTTTTTCATTTATAGTTTTTTATTATCATTTCTTTCGCTGAAAAGATCACATACATCATAAAACAATTCAAATATGCATGTGGTGATACAAATTATATTTACCAAGGGGTACATTCATGTATGAACAAATGTTATTTAGATTGAACGTATTTTGTATATAAACAGGTAAATTTATACAGAGACAGTGTATTTTTTTCTCTTTCTTATAAACATACATGCAATAACTTTGACAATTTAATTATCTTATTTCCCAAAAAGTGATGTCCATTTATGCCACCGGATATTGAAAGCTTTATTTTTCAGGTCTGCATTATAAATAGTTTTTTCGTTGACATACAAATTTATCACCTCTTTCTTTCCATTGGTAAAACAAGGTTTTTCTTTATTTATCCTGCTTTTGTAAATATTGAATTTCAGAATTAATAAGATATTGTTAAAAACATAATCTTTGTTCTGGTAATTTCCAAGCAGGATCGTTTCTTTTTTTGTGTGTTTATATTAACTAGCGGCGTACCCTCGCTACGCTCGGGTCCCCGCTAGATGATTATGCCACCACCTACCTCTGAAACCACATAAACCCCCTACAACACACTCGGGTCCCCGCTAGATGATTATGCCACCACCTACCTCTGAAACCACATAAACCCCCTACAACACCCCCAAACCAGGTTGATTTATAACCATATCCCTTCTAAAGGCATTTTAAACCCCCTACAACACCCCCCCCCCCCCCAATCAGGTTGATTTATAACCATATCCCTCCTAAACCATTTACCGTGGCTACTGTATTAACCCCTATTTCTCAAACCGCATCAAGTTAACCCTCCGATGGTACTTTTAAAACCACATAAACCCCCTACAATCGCCCCCCCCCCCCACACCCCACACACACACACTGCAACTACACCAGCCAGGTGGATTTATAATCATAACCCATAACCATTTCCCGCGGCTACTTCATTAACTCTTAATCCTATCCTAAAACATTTCCCGTGGTTTACCCCCCCCCCCCCCCCCCCCCCCATGCACACACCCAAACCAATTTGATTTATAATCACAACCCTCCCTAAACCATTTCCCGTGGCTACTTCATTAACCCTCGGTCCCTTAGATTGTTTGGCATGCCAACTTAAAGTAAAGAAATCATGTTGTTTCATTAACCCCCGCAAAACGCTATCCATTATAACCCTAGGCCTATCCTATACATCATTTCCCGTGGTTTTACACCACCCGCCCTCCCCCCTCCCCCCTCCCCTCTCCCTCCCCAACATGACACCAAATACCCTACCAACAAACTGTACAGGCTTCACGCCATGTGCAGGAGTGCGTGTGCCGCGAGCCGCAGTGAGCCCTTGCGTAAACATGCACGCGACGTGTTACCACGGTATGATTACGCGGTAGTACGCGCAACGCATAATGTTGTTCAATTCTAGTGGCATTTATGAGCCAAATCTGAGAGGTTTTTTGCTGTTTTTGGAGCCAATTGTTAACCAATTTCACTGAAATAAACTTTAACACCCTTCCCATTATTTCCTCTATCTTTCATGCAAATTAGGCGCCACTTTGATCACAACTAACGGAGAAATAAGGATAACAAACACACACACAAACAAACACACAAACAAACACACACCGTTTCCAGATTTATAGTAAGATACCTGTAATCGTGTGCTGCAGAATCATGCCATGCTTACTGAACGTATAGCAGCAAATTGGCGCTACCGCTTCCAGGATCAGAGACTTTGCCAGGTGTAGCTTCGCTAACCATAGTCGAAGGAACATTCGCGGCACTCACACCTCTTGCGAGTAGGAGGGCAGCCCCGCCTGTTTGATAATGGTGTATAAACAGACACATCAGTATGTTAACACTTTCCACTCGGTTATTATTTTACCATATAGATTATGTGACCTGTGACGTAATGCTTGGCGGTATGCGTGCGCACATATAGGGAATGTGCGTTGTAAATTAAATTCACACTTTATTGTCGGCATCCCTAGCACAATGAGAAATTAAATCTGGTTGCCCGACAGTATGCGTACGCACCATAAGGACATGTGCTTTAAAAATTGGCGCTTAGTGTTGAGTATTTTGCTTTTGAATAGTGCGTATGCAGTTATAGTCTGGTAGTTATGGACTAGTATCTCTTGCATGTCTTCAGACCAGGCGCTAATCAATTTGTAAACACTACTTGTAAACAACGGTCACACCATCTATACAAAACAGAGTTTTCAGAAACCGTTCCCAACTTTCAAAGTCTATTTCAAGAAAATACTGAACCAATTATAGGCATGTTTGTACTTATTTTAATGCATTTCCCATGGTGATTCCAAATATTGTAATGAAATTCAATAATGTTGACATCTTTGAAACATTTTGTGAAAAGTTGGTAGATAGAACTAGTGATGATGGTACACCGTCTGAGAGCAACGAGACGAGGCGGGTCCACGCAGTGGTTAGCATAAATAATGAAACAGGTGATAAGCAAGTGGTGTTGACGCGGTTTCCTGATATGACAATGAATTATTGACAGTTCTCGCATCAGTGATCGCCTAATCGCGTGCTAGGAACGTTTTTTATAGAGTGCGCTATGTTGTTGTTGTATGCGCAGAATTATGCGCAGTATATTGCCTACCACTGGCTCAGCATTAATAACTTTACCTACCGGAAACATGAGGGCAAGCCATAGATGTTCCACTGATGGTGTTGGAAGCGCTGTCACTTGTATGCCAAGCGCTGGTGATGCTCACGCCTGGTGCATAGAGATCCTGGCACCTTCCGTAGTTGGAGAAGGATGCGCGTGCATCTCTGCTGTCAGTAGCCCCTACGGAGATAACCTGTAAACGAAATAGGAAATCTGTATAAAATGGGTCCAGGGTGATTCGTAAAATGGCAACTTAATCAAATAAATCTTAGAAAATGCATAGCAAATAAACAAGAATCGAATTCTGACACGAATTGATCAACATTTTAAAATATTGTTGGGTTCTTCGGATTTTTTGGTACCTCATCCATGTTACCGGTCATGAATATATGCATGGTTTCTACTGATTCTTAAAACCTCATGAATATGCATGAATCTCCTGTTTTCTTAGAACATCATGAATATGAGGATGTCAGGTGCAACAAAATAAAATAACACTATTTGGCGGATCATACAAGTACAGGGTGAGTCAAAAAACATTGTGCACGATTTGAAACGGCCATTTGACCTTGATGCGTGCATTGAACCATTAATTTTTTGTTGTCAGTTTAAAGCGGTGTCAATCTAGTTTATCCTCCCAAAACATGAAAGTAATCGACAGACGAATACGTAAACTGTGGCAAGTTTTGTTGTAAACTGACCGCGTTTTTCGCCATTCCTATGGGATTTACACACAGTAAAATTGGTTTTGCTAAATGGTCATTATCACTCACATTAATCATGTTAATTGTCAAAATATTCTTGAAAAATCATTCTTTCACTCTGGGATAAGTAGTTAATAATCTGATACCGAGTTGTCAAATGAAAAGGCAAATCTGAATACAAGCATCACCTGTTACAGGGCTCTTAGGATGCCACATCCTCCTTTGTTTAGGATGATGGTGCTTTCTCACTTTCACTCCATACCATCATGCTGCAGTAATATTCATGTCTTAACTGTGTAAATCCCATAGAAATGGCGAATGTTATCAGCATGTTATCAACTTTTGTGTTGAGTTGGGAACCTTAATAAAGGCGACCAACCCAGACATTTAAAATAGGAGTACTTACAGATGGCTCTCTGGCAGGAGAGTAATTGCAGGCATCGGCGTTGGAATTACCGGATGCCACGGACATGACTACTCCAGCTCTAACGGCTGCAGCGCATGCGTCGTCTAGGGATTGCGTAGCGCCGCCACCAAGCGACATCGATCCAACTCTAGACCCACTAGCATCGGCAACTGAATCAACACCTATTTATTGCAAAGAGGAACCACGTGATCTTTTATAAGGTCGTGATGTTTCATGAAACACAAATTGAACCCGAACTATCAGCCATCAGCGTGCTCTTGAATACTGGAATACCGGTATCATGAATTAGCGAGTCCTCATTATTAATTAAGAGCCTTTAATTAGGTCTTTCTATATAACTTGACGTGTTTTTAATGCACACATCAGTAGTTTTTCAGCTACATCTACAATGTTCAAACTTTTAACACTACAACCCTTAAACGTATAGCATCGTTTGGCTCAAAATGACAGAACCGGTCCACGGAAACCCAGGTCATTGTTTTGGGAGCATTTGGATTCAAATGCTCCCAATTAATCAAAAACTACTCCTCCCACTTCCATTGTAAATGGCTGACTATAAGGATTCAGGTCAATAAAAACCAACGGGCGTGGAAATTTGTTTATTTTATCACAGAAAAATCAATACTCTTCTGACTCAGGTTTGCGTGTACTGATCCTGACATGAAATTGGTTAAAATAACCTCCATTTTTCATGAGTATTTCAAATTCTTTTTTCGTTTTCACCTTTAGTGAATGATTGAAGTTCTGTCATGTCTGTGAATACGCTGTTTAGGGGTAGACTGGATCCTCATGTCTTCCCTAGGGACGCGGGGACCCAGTCTAGTTCCGGGGTTGCAGCATCGGAAGCCGAGATGTACCGAAATTCAATCCCACAATGCAAAGAGAATTTTGCATTACGAGGCAAGGGTTAATATTCATCAGCTTTATTGAATGCTACCCTAATCATGCTATTAGCATTGTGGATTGAATTTCGGTACTTTGGTTCCGAAACCGCATAGGCCTATATATAACTTCGTGAATTGTCTTAATGGGTTTTTTCTGGATCCCACTTCCACGTGTCCCACCTCTAGTGCATTCTAAAATACAGACGTCGATGAACACGAACTTTTAAAATCTGCAGTTTGTTATAAACAAACAAAATCCTATGTTTATGTTACTTTTTGTTTACTTCTTATCGTTAAAGTTTTGTTTAAAATCGCGGATTTGCATCCAACAAATGGCCAAATATCGCCGGTTCTCGTGTTAAAATTAGAATATATCAACTAAACCCATCGAAGATGTTTTTTACGATGTATAAAAGTATTTTTTTTAAATATCGCCTCTAGGAGGTGGGGTGCTTTCAGATGATGGTATAAACATATACATGTACTATAGGCCTACTCTATATGTAACTGCGAATTCTACTAATTGCAGCCGCTAACGCTCGCGCCTTCTCGAGGCGCTGGCGTATACACGCGAGCGTTGAAAGACGGAAGGTACATACGCGTGCGTAAAAACTGCGCCTGTTAAGTTACGTCACTGTCTAGAGGAAGACAAATTGAGTATAACATACCGGCTATAACATTGCTCCAGCTGCCAGATCCAAAGCATGATAGAACGCGGACACTCTTTACCATTGTTCCTGCAGCAACACCATAGGTAGTACCGGAAGTAGTTCCACCGCAGTGAGTTCCATGACCATTACAGTCTTCGCCACCGTTCTGTGTGGATCAACAACATCAAGTATGTCAATTGGAGTTGAGGGGGGGTGGAGGTAGGGGGTTGCTCTCGTCTATTGTTATGTCCATAGCCTAAATAACGCTTTCCACGCGGCTATTGGTTTTAACATACATACAAAACAGATATTTCAGAAATCTTTCCAAACTTTCAAGGTCTATCCAAGGGATCACTTAATCAATACTAGGCATGTTTGTACTTATTTCGATGCATTTCACATGGTGATTCCAAATATGGTAACGTTATTCAACAATGTTGACATTTTTGAAACATTTTGTGAAATTTTGTGATGTTGTCTGCAAACGCCCGCCGCGTGGAAATTGTCATTATTATGTTAGATATGGTTTAATTTCATCAGGTTCAATACCCAACGATGAAAACTTACGCTTGGTTGATAATCGAAGTGGTATGAAGCCCGACCGCCGAAATCATTGTGGGTATGACGCAGTCCGGTGTCGATGATGTATATTGTTACACCAGAGCCGCTACCTGTCAAAAAATAGCCGCAAAAGGTTACATTTTCTGATTCAGGAAATTAGAATCGGTTATTATACGCAATAAGAATGTAAATATTACGTTTATTTAACAAGCTTCAGTGATCAGACATCTTTTGGCGTTGTTTGTTTGGGACCAGGCCCGTAACCAGGATTACGTTCCTTGGGGGAAAATTTTGTCAAGAAGGTACCTTTTTCAAAAAATGTGGATCTTTTTACCAGGGAGGGGGGTTGGCAAAAGTGGACCTTTATACCAAAATAGTGACCTTCTTTTCAACAACAAAATGCGTAACCCCGCAAAGTTTTCTATATATTTTACAGATTTTGTTAAAATGCCGGTGAAAACAGCAAAAATACCAGTTTGATAAATGTCTCTAATATATGATCGTGAAATTTAAAGGTAGAGACGACGTAAAACAGTGAACAATGGTGGAGGAGTTACGCTCGCACATCCAGCAAGTCGATGCACGATTTCACTCGGCCATATTTCGACATTGGTAGTTACCAACTTCCGATAAATGGGTAAGCGTTGCTTTCCACCCGCCGGAGGGATGTCACGGAATAAACAGTATGGTTCATTCATTCATTCACGGTTTGTTCCGTGACACCCCTCCGGCCGGTGTAAAATAACGCTTACCTAAGGTCAAGTGAACTCTTGAGTCACTTCTTTTAATATTTCGTAAAAGTAAATGGAGGGAATTTTAGAGAATCGGGTACGTGTGTTTCTACTATATACTAATAATTCTTGATATAAATAGAGGGTCTAAAATTGAACTGGGAATGTCGAGATACAAATCTCACAGTTGTAAATACATGTAGGTAATTATGATACCAGCCGAGCTGATCATTAATACTTCAGTACTTACGGGGAGCATTGTAATTGCTGTTAAGTGGAAGGTCCCTCTGGTCAACACGGTCAAGACCCCAGGATGTGACGGCTTGAGTGTGTGCTACACCATCTTCCTCAACGTATTCGACACCGTTAAGAGTCAGCAACTGTTTAAAAGAGTTAATGGGTGGTTCAATTTATAATTGATATAGAAATACAATACCACGTTTCAATAAAATAGTCAAATAATGCACTATATTTCCTTAAATCAACGTTATTTTCGCTAGTTTCAAATTGACAATTGGTCCTTAAATAATAATAATAACAATTGGATTTCTATATATATAGCGTCTTTTCCTAAGGGTCAAAGCGCTGTAATTTTCCTGCCACTGGCATGACTGGTGAATCATCAGAATCAAATCGCATCAACTAGGGTGCATCCAACCCAGGCGCAAACCTATCCGCACTTGGATTGACTGGATCGAGTAGGCCTATAATTTTATGTTTGGTATGTAACGAAAAACCATGACCATTAGATAGACCAAAACACAGTCCTTCCTTCATTAGCATGATAAGACTACAAACACTATAATAATGGTGTAGTATAGTAGGGCTGTTTAGTGTTTAAAATCGTTTCCGGTATTTGTAAATAGTTTGCCATTGACGGGTTCGCCGTAGTCATGCTTCGTCAGGATTAGCTCAGACTTCGTCGGGATAGCTCTGAAAAGAGCCTTTCAAATGGACTGCTCATGTTCATTGAAAAGAGTTGGTGGCTCTGGAAAATATAGAATCCTATAATAACCAACTTACTTTGTCCACGAACTGGTCGGGAAGTGCTACTGCTAACGCATTAATGGATGTGAACTTATGTAGGATACGTGCTCCGACCTGGCTGAAAGCTCCAGCGTGTACAAAGCTATCTACACTGACGGTGTCCTGTGCGGAATAGGCGAGACATATTAGTATGTTAGTGTAACACTTTCCACGCGGCTATTAGTTTTACCATTATACAAAACAGATTTTTCAGAAACCTTTCCCAACTTTCAAAGTTTATCTCGAGAATTACTGAACCAATACTAGTCATGTTTGTACTTATTATAATGCATTTCTCATGGAGATTCCAAATATGATGATGAAATTCAATAATGTTAACATGCTGCTGCGTGGAAAGTGTAAACAGCCAGATAAATGTAGGCTACCAAATCTCGCTGATAGTTTGTATTTTAGGTGGCGTTATCCTAAGGTATTACCAAATACCAGACCGTTTTGCATTCGTTTGAACAAAAAATGACGTAAAATGCATCATCGAGAACAACCACCTGGATCGTTCAACGACCTTAGTATGAAATCAGCATCTTGAGTAAAAGTCGATTTTACCTTAGGCCAAAATTTGTTGTTGTATTGGCGTACCTGCCATTGAAAATTAGGGTAGGGCATGCATCAAAAACATATAAACGGCCGAGTTCATCAAACTAGCGTAACTTTATAGGGAGGTAAGCTACCTCCCTAGTAGTTATGCTCTAACTGTAGCGTAACTTACTAACGATGCACTGGTATAAGGAGATAGGGTATAACAATTTATCTTGTTAAACTAATGTTCCTCCTGAGGTGTTAAAGTACGAAAATACACTTATCATTATCGGCCTACCACGATTAACATTATCATTTAAAAAATCCAAGATGGCCGCCGACTATCCAAAATGGTCGCCTTGTCCTTAAATTTTAATCAGGTATAGCGCATTTATATCTTGTCATTTTATATGTGCTTTTATCTTATATTTTTAGCCGACATATATGAACCATCTCTATTTGACCACTCTTGGCAGCCATTATGTCCGCCATCTTGAAGATGATGTACATAAGCAACATAAAAATGCTCGAAATGAAATTCGCAATGGTCAAACACAACTATCTAGTCATTGTATCTAATCTTTTATCATATTGTTTAACTGATATACGACTTTTCTCAAATTTTACTATTTTTGGCGGCCATATTGGCGGCCATCTTTGATATCTGGAGAGCATCGGGTTTTTTTCACGTTAACATCCCAAATGTGTTTAAGGACCCTAAAAGGCACCCAAAAAAGTTGGTTTGGTTTAGTACTGGGGTTGCACTTGAGTCAAACTTTCAACTAAAAAACTGTATTTAAGATTCCAATGAAGATATAAGTGATAAATCGATGTATTGTTTAAAATACATCTTATATTCATATATTATTTTGTCATAATAGATAGCATTGATGAAAATATGTTTTTCTGTTCGAATTGTGCATACCCGACTTTTTGCAAGTCATATTTGCTGTGCCCTGTATTCCTTTTTTTTTTTGAGGAGCACCAAAGATTTTTCATTAAAGGTATATTATGTGATCTTTTCCAGGGGACGCCCTTAATCCTCGAAGAAAAAAATTGAAGCAGATTTTCTTGCTGATTTTCTTTTCTGATCATAAATCAAAAATAGATTCCAAGTTACAGAGCGATACGATTCCTAATAATCTCAAAATCATAGTTTTAGAGTGAATTTAGAGTAAAATTTGAAAAAAAAGATTGTACCGCTCGTTACAATCTATTTTCAAACCATGATTTTGAAGTAATTAGGAATCGTATCGATCTGTAATTCAGAAGATCTTTATGACTTATGATCAAGAATGTAAATCTGCAAGAAAATATGCTTTCATAGTAAAAATCAGTGATAGAGGGCGCTACTTGGAAAAGATCACATGATATGCCTTTAAAGCGTCTTGTGTTTTGGGGGGGCCAAGAAAAGTATATATATATGAAAATAAAATAAAATAGTATTAAATCATGTTGAGCAATCTTTAATGTGCCAAAAGACTTTGCTCTGTCCATTTTAGAGCTTTCATTATCAAATTATGGCAAATCTGTGCAGAATCAGGATGTCAAATTCGGATTTGACCAATTTTCAAGCGTAGAGAACTACGTCATTAGAATCGACATACAGTGAGTAATTGAATATAAACCATACAATCAATAATGATCTATCGACTAAATGTTGATAGTTCAATTCGAACAGAAAAACATATTTTCATCAATGCTATCTATTATGACAAAATTATATGAATATAAGATGTATTTTAAACAATACATCGATTTATCACTTATATCTTCATTGGAATCTTAAATACAGTTTTTTAGTTGAAAGTTTGACTCAAGTTCAAAAGTGACCAACGTTTTGATTTTGTCCATCATCTTTAGACATAGCGGCACTGTCCGCAATAATTCCCGCCAAAATTGCCAGAAAATGAGTCTCCTATAACGTACCTGGAGTCTGATGATGTATTGGCCGGGAACTCTTTCTTGGGCTGTGTGGAGACTCGCCAATCGCCCGTAGGCTGCGGCCACAAACAATAACAAAATGGCTAACACCTTCATCTTGCAAAACTGCTGGTATATAGCTGTAGACATTAATATTACACACACACACATAGTATAAATAGTAAAGTGCAGTTAATATGAAGGGAACAATGCAATCCAGGAATAATGTCATGAGATAATTTGAAAAAGAAACCGTTGTAATTTAAATTCTGTACGAAAGAGTATTGTATTGAAAATCCATGGCGCGCGAAACATAAAAACCACCCATGAGTTCGAATCCCGCTACACAAATCAGTGGTGCTTGGAACTTCAATTGATTGAGTAAGACACGAATCTCAACACGATAGATATATCTTTGATTTGGACATACAACCATAGATTTAGCCTAAATTAAGGAGAATCAGTAAAAATTGTATTGCCCTATCTCTTTACGTGTAACGGACGCCATTTTGAATTTCCACTATCAATACGCTTTTCGTCCTAATTGGAAATTGCGTGCTTAATAGCCAGCAATTAACGTCCATAAGTGGACGCCCCCTTCCGCTACGATAGAGGCCCAGATTTAACCGTTTTTCCTGAAACCTATGAATGGTGTACAGACACAGACCGGGATGATCCCCTACTCTTTATGAACGGGAGTCTGTGTCCTGTGACCTTTTAACGTGCTCGTGGATATCTCTTCCGATACACGGGACCAACATTTCTACGTGACTTCCAAACCACGGTGCGCTATGAGCATGCCTACTTCAATCTGCACGGTTTGAAAGAGACACGGGGACGAGGCTGTGTTGGTATATCGTTTGAACTTACGCTCAAACGATCCATCCAGAAGTACGGTACACAGCAGTATACGAGCGCTCTTTAAACCACTGCACCACCTCGCCCCTCATGAGAAGAAATTTGGAGGTACGAGGGGCATTCAGTAAATAATGAAAGTGATCATGGTATGGGATGCATGAGTGATTCTATTGAGGGATAATGTGATCAATACAAAGTATGAACCTTTGTCTTTCAAACAATACACTTTTGGAATGTTAGATACTATTGGTTATGTAATGTCATTAACATAAACACAATAGGTTTCAGACACTGACTGAAATCTGTCAATTATTTGGCTGGATATGTAATATGTTGAAAATGGGTTGATCGATACATTTGCGTATATCTCGGCAATGCAAGCATAAAAACAGATAACACTTGGCACATAGTTAGAACACACACTTATCTCCGCTTGACATTATTTTTTAGACCTGAATTTCTTAACGCAAATAAGAAGGTACCATCTCAAATGCGCTTTTATTTAGCAAAATCCGCAATAATATACCTTTGAATACAACAAAGGATAAAGAACAATGGAGGGATTATAATTTAGTAAATTTGTGTGGGATGTAAAGCAATAATAGTGGGGATTTCAGAAGGAGCTGTTCATAAAATTTCCTCAAACCATTGAAATTATGTAACGATTACTTTAACAATACATATATAGTAGCTCTAAAGATAACAGTAATAAGAGAGGTTGTGGCAGCCATCTTTGATTGATACATTCATGTATATCTTTATTTTGACTATCACAATATTTAAACAAATTGATTTAAGCATTTTTAATTATTTCTGATTAGAATTTGAAGGCACAGTAAGCTTTTATCTGGTAAATTTCTTGATTTTAGCCATTTGTGACCCTGTTCAAAATGATCTGCCGTCTGCGCATGCGCACATTTTCTGCAGGTTTCATGCGAATAAGTTCAGAAAATTAGTTAACTATCATATGGAATCTCCCAAACTGGTTAATTGCTTGGATTTTTCATAAATTGTTTGATTTTCCGCAATATTAGTGATTCGCTGACTGGGCATTTTTCAATGAAAATTGGCTATTTGAAATACTGATATTTGTATACTTTTTATTCGATTGCCTCTCCTTACTTTTTACTCATATACTACATACATCAAATTACACAGGGATTTAGGTTATTGTCTTTTTATCATACTTACGTGAAAAAAAATGGGATTTACCTGCTTCTGGTGTCATGTTATGCAATCTTCTTATCACATGTTTCATACAAATAATTCAAATTTCCCGCCAAATAACTGATTAAGTAGTGTCCCAAGTGTACTTACTTTGAGACAATGCTATGACGTCATAGTTCACACTTATAAATCCAAAACTGTACTGTTTGAAAGATAAAGGTTCATACTTTGTATTGATCACATTATCCCCTCAATAGAATCACTCATGCATCCCATATCATGATCACTTTCATTATTTACTGAATGCCCCTCGTATGTCGGAATGTTTCCATCGCAGATGGTATAATTCTCTTTTGTGACCCCCGGTCAAGGACACTTTCATGCAGCCATTTTATCACAGCTTTAGGGTGCTGTGTTAATGCTCATCCTATCTTTAGCACTTAACCTCCCACCAAGCCACCTCTTTACAATAAATCACTGTAATGAAAATATCCATCCTAGATTTGCGTCTAATAATGTTCCTGATTGGTTCTCTGGTATAAATCTAGTGCTGGTCACACTCTAATGCACTCTCCAAGTGCCTGTTGCAGTGGCGTAGCTCAGGGGGGGGCAGGGGGGGCAAATGCCCCCCCTGACGAAAAAATCCAATTTGAGCCCCCGCCCCCCACCCCTCTAAAAAAAAAAAAAGGGGTGAGAAAAAAAGGAAATAGGAAAAAATTGAGACAAAAGACCGAGGTTATTAGGCAAATAGAAGGCAAAATTGTAAATGTAGTACATTTACTGTGCGATATTTTTGGACTGTGCGATTTTTTTTGGACTGTGCGAAATTTTTTGAGCAGTACAATGCATTTAGTTACTAAAGAGCAAGTGTGTCTATACAGGCCCTCAGAAAACAGTTTGAAATTGATATACTAGTATAATATGATTCGAATGAATGGATATTGGCCTACATTTATGTGAGAGATAATGATAAACAACGGACCTGATTTTTATGATGAAAAATATTAATGAACTTTTGGCAATGATGGGTACTAATTATTTTCGGGTCCGGGACAGCCTGTAGCACACGTACCCCCTGTTTGTTAACAGTTAAACACATATTATGTGATCTTTTCGAGATTATATTTAGAAAGGAAATTATTTTTCAGATTTACATTTCTGATCATAAATCATAAATATATTCTGAGTTACAGAGCGATACGATTCCTAATTACTTCAAAATCCTGGTTTTTGGAGTGAATTAAGAGTGAAAAATAAGTTGTCGCGCAGACCTGACAGTTTATTTTCACTCTTTAAGTTATGATTTTGAAGTAATTAGGATTCAAATCGATCTGTAACTCAGAATATATTCTTGATTTATGATCAGAAATGTAAATCTGCAAGAAAATATACTTTCTAACAAAAATCATGACTAGGAGGCGCTCCCTGGAAAAGATCACATAATATGCCTTTAAGTCGGGGATCAGAGACACTTCAAGTGACATTTTGATGTCCCTTACGAGGAATGGAATGACAATACTAATACATTGGTCCATGGACATGATGGAACTATTCACATGTAACCATTCACAAATGCCGGTGCCAGTTTATACCTTGTTCAAGTTACTGACCATTTTACGTGGGAATTTGTGAATTAGCTCCGTTTTGAATATTGTTGAGATGATCAGTATTAACATTAATAAATACCCTCTTGCCCGAATTTGTGGTGATTGGTACAATCGCAGTTATTATGAGATTAGAACGGAAAGGATTATTCCAATTTTATTTAAAAAAATCACAAATCCCAAGCAATGTGAAAATGAAATCTATCTAAGCCACTGCTAATTCACCTACATGTATACCACTTCATTAGCTATTCAAAAGTCCCTAAACACAGGTTAAAACATTGGGTCACTCAAGTGTGATAAACTTCTTTTACTTCATAATGAAAAAAATACTGATTTGCATTTGTCAAAAAGGTGAAACCACCATGTCTTATGCTAAAGAGTGTATCTTCAGTTTAATAAGTCCAGTGTAATAATGTATTCATGATAAGCTAAAAATTCTAATGAAAGGTTAATATGTTAAGGATAAAGGAAAAACAACGGATCTAATTTCATTGATTTTCATACGAAAAAATTGAATGTGCTTTGGGCATCGATGGGTAGTAATCAATTTCGGACAGTATGTACGTACATGTACGATAGTAACACACTGTGTTTATATTATAGTTAGTACAATACAACAAATACGATACATTTCCATTTATCCACATTCAAGGAAGTTTAAAGTGGCCATATAATTGAAATTAATTCAATAATTAGCTTTTAAACTACCTCTTCTGAGCGGTGATTGTCTTTTTTAAAGACTCTTCTTGTTATGAACTAAACGGACTGCCGCATACGAGTACTGGAGCCGTATCTTTCTCCGCGTTGGCAGGGGCGTCAATCCTGATAGACGAGGGGGACATGTTACATCCCAATAATTTAATATATTTACATTGGAGGTAGGCCTATGCATTCTTAATTATGAACAGTAAATACGCAACAACTCAACAATGACCATAGACCTTTACGGCAACATTTTTAAAGCTTTATTCCTTGATCCATGATGCTCAGATCAAGATCGTCCAACAGGAAAAATCAGAAAGTAAAAGGAAAAAGTGGGACCTAGTCCGTATACCACTGCCATTATTATTTTTCTTTTCAAAGGTCATCCTCATTATCAAGTTGTATCGACCTGAAAAGATGTGCCTTTATCACAGATTCATTCATCCGTACTGGATCTATATAATGAGTTTTTAAATCTAGGCATAATGGCTTATACGCGTATTATCATACATGTAAATATTGTTACCAAAAAGTTCCGGTGATTGTGCGCAATAATTCAACATGTTCAAGATGTTTGAAGTTGGTTGGGTCTTTCAATTTTCAAAGAAAGTAAAAAACAAACTTCATCGACGTGACGTGTTTTATTCTTAATTTTTTTTCATAGGCCTATACAGCACAATATTACTTTCAGGCTTTTCAAACATGCATGCTATAAAGTAGCGTACAAACATGTATAGTATCCAGGGCTGGACGTTAGCACCGGTCCGCCCGCCAGCGGCGAGTAACTTTGGTGTCGGACGGGTAGATTCTCAAAAGTACCCGTCCCGCTGGCGGGTAACATTTTTAACCAACTGAAGTGTTGATTCTATTGTCGAATGAGTAGCTGTAAGCAGTAAGCTTAAAATAAAAAATAAAACACCACACACACACACTTACACGCACGAAGAATAAACCCACCGCAACCAAACATTAAAGTTTGCCGAGTTTGAGAATTGGGAAACCCCCGCCCAAATTTGCAATGACCATGCACGCCATCTTCTCCAGTCAAACGTACTATACGTACACTGTACATGCAGCGTAACAGCTGATTGCTGGTACCCTGCCTCAATGACACCACGCACCAGCCACCAACGTACCCGTGACGAGTGGACAGCGTGCAGGGAACCAGCGTAAACAGCTGAGTCGTCGTAAAGAAGCAATGCCCATATCCCTCCCGGTAAAATATTTGCAATAACGATACCCCCAAAATAGCGAACTGCGCATGCGGATTTCTTTATTTACATGACAATTTCGTCGTGTTGTATGAAGCGCTGTAGTTTTTTCGTATTGGTTCAAAGTTTTAGTTTGTAAAAAAAATGTGGAGATTTCTTAACGGGGTGAAAGATCCCAATCAGATTTCCAAGTCAATAGATGGGGCAGGTAAATTCTCTTACGGACTGGTAACTTTCTCAAGTTACCAGTCCCACTGGCTAGTGCCAAAAAAAGTAAAGATCCACCCCTGATAGTATCAGTTAAAACGATATTTTAACAAACAGATGATCACCATAGTATCAGTTAAAACGATATTTTAACAAACAGACGATCACCCCTACATTTTCAATATCTAAAGCTATAATACTATATAGACTTGGAAAATCACATACACGTTATAAATTAACAGTATAGACCTTCCGCAAAAGGAATAGTTACTCTAGTTTCATGCCAATAAAGTGGTAAGCTTGTAATTTGGTTGAATCGCAAACACCATGCAATATATGAATATACAATCCGCGGTGTCGCTTCAAACCAATTTCCAAAATGGGCCGATGCACAGAGATGGGATTTTTGTCTTCTTCTTTTTAGCCAAAGAGTGCTCAACTGTTATAAATAACCTTTTTACACTTTTTATACGTGAACTGGTATTCTAACCACACTATACGACCGTCGACCGTGAGTTTGCAGGTCTGTCCATACCGAGCTTTCGCTTATGATATACAGGCTATACTAGACAGACACACACAACACGACACCCATAACGCAATAACTATAAGAGCTGCTTGATGGGTGTAAGTCTTCCATGTATGGGTAAACAATACTTTTAAAGGCTTGAACCCCGAACCTATGCAGTTACATTACGTTTTGTATCGGATTTACCATTATACAAACATTTTTTTCTTCAGAAACCATTCTAAACTTTCAAAGTCTATCTCAAGGATTAATGAACCAATACAGGAATGTTTGTACTTATTTCAATGCATTTTCTATGGTGATTCCAAATATGGTTATTAAATTCAATAATTTTGACATTTTGAAACACTTTGTGAAATTTTGGAATGTCGCGTCTGCAGACGCGAGCCGGCAAAGCCAAAGACAAAGTTCACTTACCTTTTCTACTGGTCGACGATGAATCTTCAACTGCTCCTGCTGAGGAAAGTGAGAGAGTGAAGAAGAATCCGGAACGGTCTTCCTTTTATAAAGAATCGGCTGCACAATATCTTGTCATTTTATCATCAAATTGTGATATTTTTGACGTCAGAACATGTGTTACCGGTCCCAACATATATATTAAACAAACAGTTTGACCAGTGGTTTGACACGGTCAACAAGATAATTTTGATTAAAACAGTAGAAATTCATTATCTTTATAGCGTGATAATTTTTTTTTTTGTGGCTACGTACGGGTTTTCTCTTTAATTTCCACCTGTATTGTTCCCACCGTGAGCCAGGGGGTGGTGAGCCAGGGGGTGGTGAGCCAGGGGGTGGGTTGATGGGGGCTGCAAGATACTATTAGTATCATAATGTAAGCATGCGTGATCAACGATTCGCCAGACACACCCTCCTCTGAAGACAAAATTCACAATAAAAAAAGAGTTTTTTTCACCAAATTTGACACCCTAAACGAGTAAAATATCGACAGCATTTTGAAACAAAAGTAGACAATCATAGAAAAAATATTATCACTCTTTTGTGGTCATGCATGCTAACAGTGTGGTGGTCGACTTCCCCACCGGCCACCCCTACCCCCGGATCATGAGTCGTCGTACCATGCGATGACTCCAAGATCGAAAGAAGTAATTAAAGTTAAAGAAATAATAGTAACTCGCAACCAGAATTTACATTTGAGCACCCGCACGAAACGGCCTAAAAGACTGAAAATTCACTGACGGAAAGGGAAACTGAAGCAGTCAATTGATTATCTACAGTCTACTAACTCTACTCATGCTCTACTTTAACACTTTTACCATTATACAAAACAGATTTTTCCGAAACCTTCCCTAACTTGTCAAAGATACTGATACTAGGAATGTTTGCACTTATTTTAATGCATTTCTCATGGTAATTCAACCAAATATGGTAAGGCCGGAAATTCAAGGATGTTGACATTTTTGTTAAGCATTTTGGTGACATTTTGAAATTGTCGTCTGCAGACGACTGCCGCGTGATAAGTGTTCACTAAATATTCGTTTAAAAACCATCATGAGTTAACCTATCTCAATATTTTAAATAAATACAACAGTGTGTAATGTTGACCTTTCTTTTTTCTCTCTTTTTTCTTTGCGATTTTACTCTCTCCGTTGAGACCCTCGCGGCCTCGCCCTCTTATCTATACCGTTTTTTCTATTTGAGATACTTTGCTATGGCTTTGAATTACCCTCAAACAAGTTCCATCCTCTGTTTTGTTCGTATAAGTTAACACTTTCTACGCGGCTATTAGTGTTACTACAGTGGCGTAACCAGCGGGGGTGGGGGCCAAATAAAATCAATCGGTGTAGGTGTGTGGAATGGAGCCCCCCCCCCCATTAGGAGCCCCCCCCCCATTAGGAGCCCCCCCATTAGGAGCCCCCCCCCCCCCATTAGGAGTCACCCCCCCCCCCCCCCCCCATTCAAGTCACTGCCCCTTCTTGCCCCCCCAAAAAAAAAATGGCAAAAAAATGAAAAAGTCTAGTTACGCCACTGTGTTATATATACTAAACAGATTTTTCCGAAACTTTCCCAATTTCAAAGTCTATCTCAAAGATTACTGAACCAAAACTAGCATATTTGTACTTATAAAATACATCAAATTAATACTAGTATATTGCACAACAAAGTTCTAATAAATAAGCAACACAGGTAATACATTGAGATCCTTGTCAATTATAATGTTGTCAAGTTCGTGTAAATACGTATAGCCTACATATTTCCATATACTTTTTGCGCATTTGGTTTTCAAATTCTTCGATGCTAATCGGACCCATTTTGATTTTACCTTTCATTTGATGTGGTGGTGGTGTGTGGGTGTGTGTGTGTGGGGGTGGGGGTGCGTGTGGGCGGGGAGACTTTCTTTATCAAATTCAAAAGTCTAACGGTCTAATCTTTAGAAATATTAGCGGCGTACCCGAGCGTAACCACGTTACTAGGCTCTGAAACCACGTAAACCCCCTACACCCCCAAACACACTCCACCCCCACACCCCCCCCCACCCCCCCCCCCCCCCCCCCCCCCCCCCCCCCCCCCCTCCCCCCACCCACCCCCAACCAGGTTGGTTTATAATCATAACCCTCCTACTCATTATAACGCATGGTGACTAATGTTTACGCGTACATAGTGACCTATGTTTATATGTGCGTATAGCAGTAAAGAAGGGCATTTGATTTGGGACGCACAATTATGCATATCGCGTATATTCATGAGGTTTTGAATATTTCATAAACATCATAAACAGTTGATATCTATCCACTTTTAGAGACAATTAAAAATGATTAGGCTACCTGCATAACATTTCAACCGACCATTTTACCGAACACTTTTAGTGGTTTGGAATCAACCATTACAAAATTGGCTGTAATTTCTATCAGAACGACCAATTTTCAAATGAAAAAATTCCTAAGAAAGCTGTACATGAATTACATTATAAGTATGACCAATATAAATGGTAGGACTAGGCCTATTCACAGCCAAAAAAAGGCAACTTTCTTGGCTTAATTCATGCTGGTACACCCTGAATAAATGGGACAATTTAGGGGAACGAGGTCATATTTATATTAATACATTAATTAATATTAATATATTTTACCGAACACTTTTAGTGGTTTGGAATCAACCATTACAAAATTGGCTGTAATTTCTATCAGAACGACCAATTTTCAAAATGAAAAAATTCCTAAGAAAGCTGTACATGAATTACATTATAAGTATGACCAATA